>CM031381.1:27889142-28208851 GCA_018290095.1 Polypedilum vanderplanki | reverse complement strand
TGTATATATTGTACAATATCATGAAAACCCAACCAGCAAAGACTCTTTCTCTCTCTCTTTTTCTTTCTCATATAACATCCCTGCTGGAAGGAAAAATCTATGAATTATGTGACGTGAATTTTTTTTTCGCTTCAAATCATTTCATATTTTCTCTTTTTTTATAAAAAAGAAATGAAATAAAAACCACAAGTTCTATCATTTTTCTTTTCCTAAAATATTTTCTGAAGGCAGTAAGTTAGTGAGTAAAGAAGGCAAAAAGGAGAACGGTCGCCTAAGGATGGCTTCAAGTCTTTTCATCTTCAATTTTCAGCACAATTTTCTTCAAAAGAGCTAAAAAATTTATTTTGGCCATCATTAGTTGTGAATTTATCCTCATAAAAAATCATCAAATATTTCAAAGAAATTCAAATTCAAAATTCTGTCAGATTTGCATGAAAAAGTGCGCTCTAACCATATTGTAAAATGACTTGTGGGTTGCGCTTTCTCATTTTTACTTATTCGCAAAAGGATGCAGGATATAAATGTAACTTTTTTCCTACTTATTTCTCTGCTCATTCCTCTATCGTTTCCTCACTCTCTAAAAATTACTATCTCATTCACATTTTTTTCTTTCTCTACTGCTTAGCACAGAGTGTGAGAGTGAAGCAGTAGCATGAATGGCATATAATAATATATCAAGAATGCTTCTCAAAAACCCCGGTGCAAAAGTAGTAAAAAGGTAGAGGCGATGGGAGACTAAAAAAAGTTTTTTCTTCTATTTATATACTAAGAATGAGAGAGCATTAAGAGCTTTTATACATAAAATAAAAATAATATCAAAGGTTTGATGGTGATGGTGAAGAAAATTTCTTTTGAGGTCAATGAAAATTGTTTAAAGTTTTGCCTTCTTTCTCTTTCCCATTTACTTTTACTCCTCATATTTTCCAGCTGAATGCCTCGACCATATTTTTTCCTTTCAGCGCTTGAAACACTTGAAAAGCCTTAGGCAAGTGAGTAGGATTTTTATATGTAGACTCACATCAATACAGCAAACATCAATAGATTTATCTTTAGCACGAGCTTACCTTCTGTGGTACCCTTTAAATAATAGGATGGAAGTCCAGTCAATTTGCTTTTATAAGTTAAAATCACAAGAATTAAAGGCACACCAAAAGCAAGTAGTGCATAATACATTAAATGGAGATTATCATCTTTAGGCGTTTGTCTAATACCTCTTGGTAAATAGTACCAAGCGTGTACACAAATGTCTATCCACATGACCGTTAGCCAGAAGAAACACGATAGAATACAAAATTGAATTATGTAACCTATGGAGAAAAGAGAGATAATAGATAATGATTTATTTAGTTTCGAAAACAGTCAACATAAAAGTAACGAAACATGCTTGCGGCGACAAAGTTTAGTGATTAGCTTCTGCAATGACATCTGAGTTCGGTGTTGTGGTATAAATTTAATTAGTCAAATGGTTTTTCTTTGCTAACATGAGAAATTACTTTTCGAATCGGAATAAGCAATTATTTTGAACTTTGCATATTCTTCAAAACAAAAAACTTTGAAACAGTGAAAAAACTCATTGAAATCAATTTCAATTACATATATTTTTTTCCATCAAACAAACACAATAATAATAAACACGATACAATGTTATTGGATTGCATTATAAATCATCATTAGCCGCTCACACAATGAGCAACTAACTATTGACCATAAACAAATAAATGCGGTATTGCTACAAGCAAATTGCTAATAATAGAAATCGAGAGGGAGCTAATTACCTTCGATAAGAAACATGCTTCTGAATTGTGATAAAGCAAGAAGTAGAAAGCCAATTGCAAGCGACATACTGTGACAGGCTAATGATTTCCCATGTAAATCGTTTAGTTCTGGAACCATAAGATATAATGTCACTGTCACTAATAAACACTGCAATAAAATTGAGAATAAACAACAAGTCAATGCTTATCAAAGTGTGCAAACAAAAAAAAGTTTTTATCGCGCGCACACACTTCCCTATTCGTCGCTATTTTCTCTTATTTTCTTAATAGATTATGTATAATAGTGTGTGTTTGCTTGCTCCATTGCGATAAACAACAGAATGACTTTGCTTTGAGGATTTTGAAAAATAAAACTACTCACGGGAACCGATATGAGCATGCATGTAGCAAATATTAGTGCTTGTGCTCGATTAACACAGAAGAGCATCTCATCGAATTCGCAAACGATAGCTGTTAGAACGCCCTCTTCTTCGTCCATATCTAAGCAATAATGCTCATAAATGTCAAATGACTCAAAATCAGCATCAATGCGAAGAAGCGACCCATTTTGAATGACATAAAGAATATCCAAGTACTTCTCGTTGAATACAAGTCCACTGTGAATGAATGAGTGAATGAATAAGAGATGATATTTTTAAAATAAAGAAATAATAGATTGTTTCAATCTTAACAGAATGATTTTTTTTCATTTTAAACTTGATATGCGCATATTTTTTGTCAAGTTGATTTCAAGTTGACTTACACAAAAATGTCTTTTATTCATTCAGAATTTATTTAATTTACTTGAAATACATCAAATTTGTTTGAAAGTCTATGATTCTTCAATTTACTATGTATTTTAAATGAATTAAATTCAATCTGAATGAATAAAAGATATTTTTGTGTAAGTCAACTTGAAATCAACTTGACAAAAAATATGCGCATATCAAGTCAAATTTGCATGCAAGTTTGAACCCAATTATATTCAAATGAAAACTTGAATAAATCAAGAAAGAACGTTTTTAAAGATTTAAAAGCATTCTATTATTTCTTGAGTAAACTCTCTTGCGATAGTTTAATACTTTTTGCAGTTGTTTTCGATCTTGACATCAATCAGCACTTGGGATTCTTCATCTTCAATACAATTCTCATAGAACTTGGCTTGAATTGCACTCACGTTAAATCCTAATGTACTATCACCGCAAAATCTTCTTCCCATTTCATGCTTATAATTTTGATTCAATGGACAGCATTTTTTAATCGATGATTGTGTTGTTAATTTTGGTTGTTCTGCTAGCAGCTAAATAAGAAAATTAAATTATTGAAAATTATTACTTATTATTATTCTATAAATCTTTCCAGTGGATATGAATTAGAATTTTTATCTTAATCGTTCGCAAAAAAATAAATGTTGGATAACTTTAATATAATATTTCGATAAAATCTATCATGTGTTTAATGAGCATGAGAATTGAGCAATTATTCTGCTGATGTTCTAACTGGAAGATAATTAAAGCAAAGCACACAAATCAAATTAACATAAATAAAGCCGTGTCAAATTCAATTAGCAGCTAATTTCGAGACAACAGACAAAACAGAAAATTTTTCCACGAAAAATGAATTGCGTCAGGTCATGTAGCAGTAGCAATCATTTTTTAAAGAGTGTGAAACCTTGAAAGATTTGATAGATTTAATGTGTGAATAAAATATGGTTTGTGAGAAAATGTGAGAAAAACTTTCTTCCTTTCATTCATACACATTATTATTGTGCAAGCAGTATTATGAAATTTCTTCATCACCCCGCCCCGATTCAAGTTATAATTTATCGGTTCATTTATGATTTATTCACTGGAATATAACCTTATAATCTGCACAGCTTTCGGGCAATAAAAAATTCGCCTCGAGTGTCGTTGATGGTGTCGTTGTTAATTTAATTTCCAAACTTTTCGTTGTGTCATCAAATATCGATGAATTTTTTATCACCATTTCATTCGTATGATTCAGACTGGTGTCATTGTTCAAGATTAAACTGTGTGTGAATACTTGGAAGAGTAAGAAAGCCACACCTATCGCAACCAATGTCATTTTCACTCAACTAATGATATGCTAACTTTTTTAACACGATTTTCGTTGTTGATGACGCGATTAATGAGCTATGGCTCCTTTCACTCTTCTTTAATACTTTAAATTTTTTTTTCTTATACTTTAAAGAAAAAACCGTGTTTAAAGCTCGAAATCAAAACTGTGAGTGAATTATTCGTTTTTCTTTTTCATCGCGAAGTGTAAAAATACACTCAAACAATGTCTATACTCGTAAAGGTGTTATCTTATCATGACGATCGTAAATGAAAACACATACAAGTATTATTTCATACAACATGTGTGAAATTATATATATTATTTTTGTTTTTATATACGAGGGTTGTATTTTAAGATAAAATGGAATGTGAAGAAACACACGGTCAAAAAATCATCGTTAGAAGTAATAATAAAAGCTCTTATATTGCCTTTAATAATGGACCAAATGGAAACTTTTTCTTTTACTCTCATGTTTTGGCTTTCGTTTAACGTCAAGGTCGAATAAGTTTTACGATGATGAGTGCGTACTGGGAGTCAGGTTGAATTTCAATTTATGTCAAAAATTCGACCATTGAGTTACATAATGGCGTCAGCGTCGTGAGGAACTAAATTCACTTCTCTCATAGACGAGCTTTCTTCTCTCTACTTTATTATTTCTTTATCTGTGAGGCGGAAGCCATAATTTTGAGATAGCGGAAAGAGCGAGAATGGAAATGAATTATAATTTTATTATAATAAATGTAAATGGCCGAGAAACTTGCTTTTTTCTCTTTTTTCTTTCTTTCCTTTTTTATTACACAAGTCGATATGTCAATGTATTTACTATGAGAGAAAAAAGATAGAGAGTTATACAGCGACTAAAGCCTCTGAATCAGGAAATTTTGATTGAGTTTCTGTTACAAAATAAAATTTCCTTACTAAATTTCCTAAATTAAAGAATGAAATGTGAAACGAAATGAAACTTTTTGAACAAAAAAAGCAAAAGTTTATTTTCCCTGTTGAAAATTGAGATGTTTCATGTAAAGTCTACCAATCAGGTTTAAATTTTAGAAAAAAAAATTTGTATGATATGAATTTTCATGTTGCTATTTTTATCTTTTTTAATATTGGAATTTCTAAATTTTCTAATAAATTTAAAAGTTAACACTGCATGTAATGTTTCTATTTCTAACTTTTTATATTTTCCGTTTATTCCCCTCATTGTTTCAGTAATATAAGCAGGAGAAAACGGAAAATAAAAATCGAAATAAAAATATACATAGGTAGAAGAGAGAAACATACTTATACACACGTCTAAGTATATGTAGAACTTTATACGTTCATAAGAGAGAAATTAAAAAGAAAGAAGCTTTCAAGTTTAGTTCCTTCAATGTATTCTCATTTTATTTCTTTCTTACTTGCAATTCCTATTTTATGCTGAACTTTTCTCGTTAGCTTAATGTTTCAAACTTTTTAATTTGCTCTTTTTGCATCACTGGCAACGCTACTGCCTTTGCCGCTATTATTTTCTTTCATTGTTGCTTAGCTTTTAAAGAAAAATTTAATTAAGCGCACTGTGATAGCAAGGAGTACCACCATCCTCACGTTTTGAAAATCACTTTAAGATATTGCAAGTGAGTAAAATGACAAAAAAATTGAAAGAAACTTTATGAAAAGCATTTGCAAAGTAAGAGAGAGAGAATACGTTATTTTTGTGCAAAAACTTTTTATTTTCCATGTTTTTTTTGCTCTTCAAGTTTTTAAAAACTTTGTTGAATGTTTTTCTTGAGTCTCTTTCTCACCTACCGTCGTGAGAAGGGAGTAAGCAAAATAAAGCTTTAAAAAGCATACAAGAGAAAAATCTTTAATTTATTTCCCGCTTCGATGAATAAAATAAGAAATATAAATCCCTTGAAGCAATATTTCTTTCAATAAATACCAGAAGAATTTCTGGTTTAATGAGGCGAGTTCTCTCATATCATAAAAAATCTTCTCACTTTTCCTCTTATTTTTTTTTATATTTCAATTAAAGAAATATTAAGAGTGATGTTAAGCTGCTAAGTCATAAAACTGTACTGAACGCATTTTTAACAACCACCCAATCATTCATTTTCTCTTCTTTTCTCACTCTCATTCAGTTTCTTGCCCATAGCTCATATAACTATAATAATAAAAAAATGATATAATTTATATTACGACAACATGATATCATAAAAAATAAAGAAACAAGAATAAATGGAGACTATGGTGACCATAGGTCAAAAAAATTGTTTAGCTTTTTGTTTTCATTGAAAAAATAAAAGATAAAATTTGAATGAAAATTTTAAATCTCTGTATAATTAAAGTCATAAAAATAAAACAGAAAAACATTTAAAAGTCAACATTTCTTCTTGTTGTTATTTGCAGGTATCAACATTTCTAAAAAGAGAATGATGAATGAAAATTAATTTCTGTTAAGTGAAACATAAAGAGAAGAGTATAAGCTTTTATTTAAAGAGAAAGAGAAAATAATAATAATAAGAAGAAGAGTACTTTTTAATGAGCAAGCAAGAAAGCAAGCAATAAACATACACATAACTTTAATTAAACGAACAGCAGTAGAAACAAGTATTGGACAAGGACGAGAGAGGATTAAAGTGGAGATAGAAGCAACAGCAGTAACAGATTTTCATAGAATATGAGCACCATCATCATCAACATCATCGTCATGTCAGCCTTAAATTGTACTGAAATTGATTGTTGTGATCTGAGTAACAGTTGTTCATTGTGTTGACTTTCCTCTTCCTCCTCCTCCTTCTCGCGTGTCATCATATAACACTCTTCCAAAAAAAACATCAACAACTGCAAGAACAACCGAAATGTCATCATCAACATCATTGTCTTCAAATATACCGTCTTCCTCAATGAACGGCATCAACAGCAGTAATAACATTTTTGAGCACAATACAATAAATCGCGAAATAAATGTAAACGATACCTTGAATACCAGTATAACAATCATCAATAAATTTATATGCAATAACCGTAGTAGCACTGAAGAATTAACGAATCAACAAGAATGGATCAAAATTTTGATAACAGTTTTTACTGCATCTATTATGATATTTATAATTGTAGCGGCCATCTTTGGAAATCTTTTAGTCATCATATCTGTAATGAGAGTTAGAAAATTAAGGTAAATCAACTTTTTTTCCTTCTGTCTTTCATTTTAACCATTGACACCACAGTCTTTTAACCACAATCACTTTTCCATAACCATTATTGATGATGATGAGAAATAATTTCTCATCTAGAGTGTGAGATGGTTCTCTTTCTCACTTTTAATACTTTTCTTCCTTCCTTCCTTTTACTCTTACTTATACAGTTCTTCTGTTCATTCTTTTGTTCTTTTTTTTAGAGTTATAACAAATTACTTTGTAGTCTCACTCGCTTTAGCTGATATCATGGTTGCAATGTTAGCAATGACTTTTAATTTTAGTGTTCAATTTACGGGAAGGTATGTATGCGTATACAATTTTTTTTTTCTTTTGGTTGCTATCTCTCTCATGAGCCCGTTTTTCTTTGATGATGATAATGATAATTACAATATAGGGGCTTATATGAGTCATTAATTAAATGAAGTATTTACTTGATTTCAAGGACCACTTTTACTACTCATATATGTATGTTATTGTTGTCTATTTTGCAGTTGGCTATTTGGACCATTAGTGTGTGATCTTTGGAATAGTTTAGATGTATATTTTTCAACTGCTAGCATATTACATTTATGCTGCATAAGTGTAGATCGGTAAGTTGTCTTTATAAATATATTTTTATGACACGCCATTTTTCATAAACATTCACGAAGAAAAAAATATGATTGATAAACAGGATAAATTATAATGAGTGTTTTGCACTTTATGTCACTGTCACTTGTCAATGATAAATTTATTCGAAAAAAAAAATAACAAAAATTTCAAACAACCGCACCTAACAAGTGACTAAATAATCGTCAATCAACATCAGTTCGAAATTCCTTTCTTCATTCTGAATGCAAGCATTATGATGATGATAATGATAATTTAAATTCAAAACAATCGAATTTGAAAAGTCCTTGTCAAAAAAAAGAGAACAACTAAATGAATAAATGAGAGAAGATTTGGGTCAAAATCTGAGTAGAACTGCTGCTATTTTTTCTGTTGAATTGATTAATTCAAATGTTGCCAACCGTAAACGTGCCATGCACACGAAAAAAAGGAAAAGCAAACGAGTTGAGAACGACAGTAGGGAGTAATAAAGTCCAAAACAATTATCATCACACATCATAACACTATCTATGACGCTGTATTTGGCGCAAGACAGCAATTATAATTCCCTTTTCTGTCAGACAGCATTTTGCATGTTGTCTGTGATTTTCATTAGGATCTTTTTCTGACTTTATTGCTATTTCGCACCAGCTTTTCTCATTTCCGATTGCTATAATTATTTTTCCTTTCCTTCTTACAGATATTATGCAATTGTAAAGCCATTGAAATATCCAATTAATATGACTAAAAGGAAGGTTGCCATCATGATTCTGAATACTTGGATATCGCCTGCGCTGTTAAGCTTCGTGCCGATTTTTGCAGGTAAATTAAATGTCAATTTTTTTCTTCTCTTATCTACGATAATTGTAGGCACTTATAACACTTCTTTTTTTTCTTCATTCATTCTCAATAGGCTGGTATACGACGGAAGAACATTTGATATACCAGAAACATTGTCCAAATGAGTGCAATTTTATTGTGAATAAAGTATATGCAGTTGTGTCAAGTTCAATTTCCTTCTGGATTCCGTGCACTATAATGGTATTTACGTATTATGCAATATTCAAGGAAGCCAATCGTCAAGAGAAGCAATTAGCAATGCGTCATGGGAATGCAATGCTTATGCATAGACATTCAAATTGTGGTCCATCCAACAATGGGGAACTTTCTGGTTCAGGCTCTTCAAAAACTTTAACATTACACGAGGTCGATGCGGAGAATACGCCTACGAAAGATAAACATTTAATCAAAATGAAACGTGAGCATAAGGCTGCTAGAACCTTGGGAATAATTTTTGGTGAGTTTTGTTGAAATTTATTTGAGTTTTTATTTCTCAATCTGCTTTACATATAGAAAATGTCTCTTGTGTCTTTAAATCATTATTAAAAATTTTATTCAAAGACATTTTTAAAATAGAGATTTTGATTAAAAAGTTGATAATTCTCATATACATTTTTTTCTCTATGTATCTGTCAAATTAATTACAGGAACATTTATCGCGTGTTGGCTACCTTTCTTTATATGGTAATTAATAATGCTCACTTTCAATATTTAATGAATAATTAATTTGAGCTGATAATTATGATCGAACATTGTATTTATAGGTATTTGACAACATCACTGTGCGGTGACACTTGTCCATCGCCTGACATTCTCGTTGCCATTCTTTTTTGGATTGGATATTCAAATTCAACTTTAAATCCTATAATTTACGCGTATTTCAATAGAGACTTTCGAGAGGCTTTTAGGAACACGCTGCATTGTCTTTTTTGCTTTTGGCGTAAAGAATTATCACCGCTCGACATTGATGTTAGACGTTCGAGTTTACGTTATGATTCACGAGCAAAAAGCGTCTATACCGAAAGTTATTTGCGTCCGCAGCCTAATAAAAATAATGATATTGCTCCAGAGACTTTATAATTAGAAAATTAAGCAAGCCGGATGATGATCGACAATATATGTACGTATGTAAGAACGAAAGAGAGGAATGAGTAGCTAAAAGGGGTAAAAAAAAGTAACGCCAAAGAGGATATAAAATCATCACATTAACATAAAATTTAAATGTTACTTAAGAGGAGAAAATTTCTAATTGGATTTCAGATGTCGTCTATTTATATTATATTCACAGTAAATATACACATTCATTAAACATGACTCGTGCAAGCGACAACCTTTAGCTACATATTGAAAACTTTTTTTGCATTTCGTCATGACTCAGGTCAAAACAAGTACATACTTTGTTTTTCATCATTGTTGTTTTATACTTGTATATTTATTATTGTTGATATTATTCTTTATTACTACTGTTTAGACTGGAAAAGAACGCTTTATAAATTTATATTTAATAATGAAATCTCTTTATTAATTGTGATTTTTTATTGCAATTTTGAATCTTCCTAAAAGCAAAAATTAACTTTTAATGAAGCGTCAAAAATAGTATAATTTATATTTTCTATTCTAATACAGTCAAATTGTTATAAATTGTTTTGTTTTTGTTTATTTATATAACTTATTAGATAGATATAGGTATCATCATCTCTTTAAAATTTTCAGCTTGTGTCGTTCGAATACCTTTGTTGAAAATTTTTTATATTATTCATCATTTTATTTATTATTTTCATGGAATCTCTTTAAACAAATTCCATAAATGCTCATCAAACTTTAATAAATTCACAAAATAATTGTGAAATTGAGTTATTATAAGCACGCTATCTTCTGATATGAAGCAATGTTTAACAATTATAAATTCACTTTAAACATGAATAAGTTTTACCTACCAGCACCTCAAAAATATGAGAAAGCATAATTTCATTCATCTCAATAGCGAGTAAAGAAAAATTTCGCAACAAGCTGAAATTACTTCATTATAATAATAATCTCAGAGTAACGATACGACACACTTATAAAATTCAAATTTATTAACAAGTTTGAAGTTTTCTCATGAATAGAAGAAGTGGAAATCAATCGGGCGAAGCGAGAAGAGTAGAGAAGAAGTTTATAAAGTTTTTCAATATTTACTAGTTAGCTAGCAACATACATGAGTTTTTACTCTATTAATAGAGAAAAATTTCCAAGTCAAAGTTCAGAACAATCTTGCTCTTTCTCTGTGTCTTTTAATTGAGTTCAAGAGCTTGACAGTTGATGTTTTTTTATTCATGTCAATATTGAATTGTGTGCACATTTATTCACATTCCGTTCATGGAAATTCATCATTTTTTTTTATTTTATTTTCTCGCTCTCTCGTTGATTTGTTTAAGAATTTATTTATTACTTAACAAGGGAAAATGTCTCATGTAGCTAAAGGTCGTCTCTCGTATAAGTGAATTCAAAGAAATTTTCCCACTGAGAGTATTAGTGCTGCTACTGCTAAGCTGAAAGCAAATAAAACTTAAGGATATAACGATCAAAATATGAATGAAAAACATTCTCAATATGTATGTACAAATCACAAGTACTGTATTCAATGGAGTTTAAAACAAAAGCAATCTTAATTACATGATGATGACTTAAAGACTTTATTATGCAAGCAAATATTTATCACAAATTTATCCTGAAGAAGAATAATATAAACAAGAATGTCCATGACTGAATTTCATTCATAGTCAGGTGAATGTTAATTTTGACCACATGATTAAAGATTTTCCATCTGACTAAGAGAGTGCAAAAGTTTGTCTTCCACACAAACCACACCTGATGATTCCCGAAAGTCCAACATTATAAGATTTATTCAAGTGACAAATGATATGCCATGTGTTGAGTTTTTCTAATCATTGGGCATAGACTCATAGAGAGAGAAACTAACCCTAAGGCGGGAAAATATTGAAATTGATAGTGGCTAACCGCTATCAATCTATCTATAGTATGGCACGTGGAGAAGGTAGAAAATCTTGTAGGTGGATCGAACATCCTCTCGTAACTCTTAATCGCAGTATTTTCTTAATAGGGTTCATAGACTTCCACTTCTTCTCCTTTTTCTTATCAAAAAGTGTTCACCTTCATACCTCAAAGCGACAAAAGTTAAACTTAGCCGTCCTTTTCCCTGATACAAATCTCTAAGCAACAGCATGAGACTTTAGTTCGTAATAATAATCATTTAAACTAATACAATTCTATCTTTCTATCTAATCTAACTTGATACATAATTTTGACATTTCTCGTCAGTCCTCATCATAAATCACATACAGTGCAAATGAATAATTCAAAAAAACATAAATCCGACTCCCAATTGTGCATGTATGTTTGTGTCCTATGAGGACGATTTACACTTGACTCATAAATTATACGACTGATCGTAAATGACCGCAAATTTACACTGCAAGTGTCTTCTTTTCATCCCCATGATTGTAATAAAACATAAACAGCAAAAGCAGCAGCAGCAGCATTATGTACTACTTTTAGTGAGGGAATTTCCTAAAAGGGTTAAAAAATTTTTAAACAACATGAATGTTTTGGAAGTTTGTACTGAAAATTTGTTACTTGAAATAGCAAGAGCAGCAGAAGAATAAGGGAAAATAGTAGGATGAAACTATTTTTTAAAAAATATTTAGTGAAAAACGAAACTTTCCATACTGAAGGGAAATGAAAAATGCAGATGGAAAAATAATTATATACATAGCAAATTGATAAACATAAATATAAAGTATAAGATTCCTAAAGAAAGAGAGTATATACATATAATAAAATTAGAAAAAATAGTCAAATAAGTCAATGTGGTGCTCTTTGATGACAGTTTTCTTTTGTTTAAAAAAGTTATTTTCCTACCATTTGAGTTATAAACAAACACATAATGAGTATGAAAATAAATGGAACAAGCATATAATAAGAAAAGAAATGAAAAATGAATTTATTTATGGTTTGTGTTAAAAAAGAGAGAGAAATAAAGAATTTGAAAATAAAAAAAAGTTTCATGCCAAGAAATAAAATAAATGTAGCAAATAATATTCATAGAAATATACATTTTATAGTCAGTTTGAATGAAAGATTGAGAGAGCTTATTATGAAAGAATAAAAAGTCATTCAAACATAACTATTGAGTTAATTGAAAACTAATAATTGAATGAAATCATTATGCAGATGACTTTAAAAAAATTTTAGTATGCATTAATTAATGCAATTATTTGATGAGGAAACATAAACAAATACACAAACTTATTTCGCAATAAAAAACATAACAGATAATATAAATAATACACACAGTTGTCTCTCTTGTTTTACGCTATCGATGAATAAATATTTATAAGTAAATAAATTAATTATTTATATTCTTTTTCAATTGAGCTGAAAGAGAGAATAAGTCGAGTACATGACGCTAAATGAATATATTTATAATGTTGAATTATTAAGTTTTATGCACAAAAACTCTAACTAGTACATATGTTTCATTGTGACAACAAGCAAAAAAATTTAGTTAAAAATGTAACAGAAATTTTAGCGAAACATAAAATGAAATGAAAAAGAAGATAAATTTAGATGCTTTAGCCACATATATGTAATTTTAATGCCAATAAAATAACGATGACTTCCAAGATATTAAAAAAATGAGAGCAAGTTGATGGCAAATCGACTAATACGAAATAATTTTCATTCTTTTTTGTTTAATTTATTTTTTTCTCGATAGAGCAAATTTGTTGTTAAGAAAATCAAAAAATTAAAACACCAAAAATTAATTGTATAAAAAATTGAAAAATGTAAAGTAAAAAAACTTTTTTTCCGCTTTATTTTTTTTGCGTTGTTAGCCTAACATGGAAAGATAAAACAAATTTTTTTGATGTGGTATATTGTAGTAATTCAGTAGTTGAGTACAAATTTTTATTGTTTTTCTCATTGAAGACCAAAAATAAAACGTAATAAAAGAAAAAAATTATAAATCACAATCATGCAATCAATCAATCATGAACAGAATGAAAAGTTAAGAAATAATATTATGATAAAAAAAGAGAAAGAATATTGCAATATTTATAGTAAAAGCTTTATTTAAATTTTTTTATATCGTACTTAATATATCTCAATAAAGAAAAATGAACAGAATGAACAAAATCATTTGATTTTTTGACATTGTTGATCTTTTTTTGCAGGCAAAAAAATAATTGACATCAGGATTATAGCTGTGGAAAATATTGAAAGAAATTTAATTTCATTTATTGCAATATATTAACATTCACTTTTTTATTCATCATCAGTTTATGCTTCATTGGTTAGTTTTTTTTGAGTATCAGTTATCAGTGCCAGTATTTTCATTATAATATATGTGTGTGTATGTGTGACATGGTTTTTTACTCATCTCTTTCTCCCACTGGGACTAAATGTATCAATAACATCGTAATATTTAATATATTATTATCACAATAAATTAAAGTGAAGGACATATCCCGTCATATATGTATTTATATTTAATATTTATCCTGTTCAGCTGAGAGATGCAGAGCTCTATTTAATGAGGAGATAAACATTCAACAATAATCACAGAAGGAGAAAATTACTTAATTTAATTGTCATGTTCAACTAATAGAGCTCACTCAACAATTCAAAAACTACCAAAATAAAACTCATCATTATTGGTATTCAAAAAAATGAGCTTTTATGTCTATATAATATCATTTCAAAACTATTGTAATGACAACGTGAAAACATAATTTCTATGACTATGACAGTTTAATACATTTGAGTCATTATTTCTTAATATTTTAATTTGACTCGTAATTCTGAACAAATGATTTTTGCTATGAATTAAAAGCATTTTTCAAAATTTTCATTACGAAATTAGCTTGCATGTAATAGTTCTTTTAGTACTTAAAGAACGTAGCAGAAGCATATCTAAGTAGCTAAAAAGTTATGAATGATTAAAAATTAGGATTTAAAAATGGAGACTTTTATTAAAATGCCCATATCTCGGTAATTACTCAACCGATCGAATTGATTTATACACCATTCGATCCGTCATAAAATGGACTACAAAATACAACTCAGTGGATAGTAATTCAAGTTTTCATCATTTTCCATACAATTTTCAAAAATTTATTTGTTTACATCATGGCGAAAATGTAAACAAACAATTTGACAATTTTCTTTCGCTCATATCTTTTCAATATCATCGTTTTAAACTCAAATTGGTGCTTTAGTTGTTTAATTATAACTTAGTTTAGTTAATTAAAACAGAATAAGGATGAGGGACAATGTTATTGAAAAGATATGAGCGAAAGAAAATTGTCAAATTGTTTGTTTACATTTTCGCCATGATGTAAACAAATAAATTTTTGAAAATTGTATGGAAAATGATGAAAACTTGAATTACTATCCACTGAGTTGTATTTTGTAGTCCATTTTATGATGGATCGAATGGTGTATAAATCATTTCGATCGGTTGAGTAATTACCGAGATATGGGCATTTTAATAAAAGTCTCCATTTTTAAGTCCTAATTTTTAATCATTCATAACTTTTTAGCTACTTAAGATAATTGCTTTCTGCTTACGGTTCTTTAAAGTACTAAAAAGAAACTTAATTTACAATGCACAAGCTAATTTTCGTCAATGAAAAATTTTTGAAAAAATCGCTTTTTAAATTTCATAGCAAAAAAATCAATTTTGTTCAAGAATTTACGAGTCAAATTAAAATATTTAAGAAAATAATGACTCATCAAATGTATCTTAAAACTGCTCAATAGTCATAGAAATATTATGTTTTTCACCGTTTGTCATTTAGCCAAATAGTTTTGAGAAATTGATATTTATATAAGACGACATAAAAAGCGCTCATTTTTTTTGAAATACCCAAATCATCATAAGTATGCACGAAAATACAAAATAATATGTAAATGTTAAAAAAAGAATCAAAAAAGTTTCACACGCTCATAAATCGGCTTTTCACCAAAAAAAAAAAAAAAAAATAAAATCAGATGGGAATAAGTGAGTGAGTATAATCAGTGAATGCTTGTTTAATCTATGTATGTGCCTTAATGTGTGTGTGTTTGTTTGTATATATCTGGTTAACAATATTGCTACACATAATGAACATTCGCGTCATAAAAGTTTTCCTTCCAAACACACGGAAAAAGTGAATGAAGAGTCTTTTTGAATGATTCTCGAAAGTCACGGTTGAAATACGCATAAATTATGGGATTTAAAGTTGAGTTAAAATATCCGATCCAAAAGAGAACAGCAACGAGAACGTCGGGACATGGACATAACTCGGGACCGCAAATTGATGTAATTATGTACCTATAATAGAGGAAAACACTCATTAGCAAAACAGGAAGAATTTTTTTACCAACACTATTTTTACATACCATAGAAAGAATGGAAGCCAACACAAAAGAAACACACCTGAAAGAAGAGTAAAAAGAAATCAGAATAGATTGCATGAAATTAGAACATTAAACATATATGAGTAAGACATGTGTCTCATATGGTCACTTTTTATTCAAACGCTCGTAAATTACAAACGCAATGAAAATGACACATATTTTAATATCAAAGTCTTTTAACCTCATTGACTATGTACACTACTAGTTTACACAATCAGATTGAATTAGATTTAATAAATTTGTGTTACTCAACAATTTAATTGAAAGAGATCTTTTGCCACGCTTCGTTTATCGTTAGCGGCAATTTAGAATTGTTCTATTAAATTCAATTCAATATGTGGCCTTGCCTTTACCTTGTTTTCACATTTCAACTTCAATTTACCCACATTTCGAAATCATTCTCCTTTCACCTATCTTGCTTACTTTTTGCTCTTATCGCTTGCCTTACGACGAAAAAGCGAAGCCATTGATAAATCTTCATCACATAAATCAATTGTTAAGAAACCTCGAATATTTCATTTAGACGAGGATAAAATAAGTAAAAATGGGGACGTTGATAGGTGAAAAAGAAGAAAAATAATGAAGGAAGGGCAATGAGAAACCAACAAATGAAATCGCATAAAAGCCAATGGAGAGAAAAGTGAAGGTAAAAGCTGCTGCTGCATAAAGTTTTAACTCAATTTATTTTCCTTTTATGTTTTCACTCACTCGTTCGAATATACACACACATTTCACTATGGTAAATAGAGGCGAGCGATTGAATGAATGAATGGTTTGTTGTAAAGAAGGATACTAACCCATTATAATTCCTAAAGTCCTCGCTGCTTTGTGCTCTGCCCTCCATCCCTTGTTGGGTCTTGTTGATCCAGCACCTTTTTTTCGTTCGTATTATTTAAATGGAGAAAAGTCCAAAATAATTATTTGATTATACACATTCTGTTATAATGGTGTTAAAGTGTGTAAACGATTTAACAGAAAAAAGAAGTTTACGATTACTATTGTACAATAAATTTTTTATTCATTTAGATCGCTTCTCGTGTTTTTGTAAGTGCGTGTATGTGTACCATTTACTCTCTTTCTTTCTTTATTTTTATTATTCACTCAATCTTTCTCTTTGCTCTTTTAGTGTGTATACATATTGCCTTCCCTTATGTAAATTTTTAATATTTTAATTCTAAATCGTCCGCAAGAACACAATGTAATATTTGTAGCTGAGATTTATGGCTCAATGCATAAGTTTACTGGGTTGTTTTTAAAAGCAAAAAACAAAATAAAAATTCTTGTTGATGATGATATAACTCTTCAAAGATTTATGTATATTTTATAAGAGAGAAATAAAATATATCCAACAAAATGAAAAAGGACAAAATGTGAAAATAATGAGCAACTGACCTTGATTATTCATTTTCTTTCTGTTACGTTTGTAATTTCGTCTAAATCTCAAACAATCGACAAATCTTGAACGAACGGTTGATTTTGGCTCAACATCGGACTTAAAGTTGCCCACCGCGAGCAATTGATTATTGACTTGATTATTATTTAAATCTTCCTCATCTGACATTTCATGATCATCGTAATCACTGTTGTGTTCAATGACTTTATACCATTTATCGCCGTATAGCTGTTTTATATTTGAGCCTACACGATGATGGATTGGGTGGATGGGTGTATGTGTGTAAAAGATAAATAGGTAATAGAAGAAGAAGAAGAAATAGAAATAGAAGGGGGGAAGAAGAAAATATTTCATATTCATATGATGTTTTTCTTTTTCTCTTATATTTTTTTATGATTGTTTCTTTCTTGAGCTATTATTACCTTCAAATAAATTAATTATTTATAATAAATGTATGCAAGTAGATATTTATACAATGCTTATCAGCTATCATATAAAATATACAATATATGAAAAATAAAAACTCAACTTCAAAGCTTCACAAAATGAATATAAGCGTATTCAACAAGGCTGTGCCTTCTTAACTTCCTTCCTTCATTCATTCTCTTCTCATATTCTTTTATATTTTTATGTATCCAAGTAGTGATCACTTAAAAGTTTTAATTTAAATCAAATTATTTTCATAGAAAACTACTTTTTATATACATTTGATATGTTATCAAAATAAACATTGAAATTACAAGCAATTTATGAATATTAAATATTCACAGTTTAATTGAAATCAAGTGCTTTCAAAGTCAAGTTATTTTTAAGTAAACTTGAATCAAGTGAAAAAAAGTTTTACAAGTTATTTAGATATTAACTCAACTTGATTCAATTAATCAAGAACATAATTATCAAGTCCAGCAGATCAACATAAAACTTTGACTTAATGTTGTGTTTTGTCATTTAAAATGATTCTCATTTATCATAAATTTACTTTAAAGTCTTTTAAAATTTATTTTTTTGATATTAATAATTAAAGTGTCCACCATTTGTTTATATCTATCTTCAACAAACTTATACCTTCACTCTCTCACTCTTTTTCTTCTATAGAAGACAGACATACTCGAAGCAAAAAAAGGAGGAGAAAGTGTATATGCCATGCCATTATATGCATATATACTTATTATGTTTGTTGATATCATTTTCTTTTCTCATATAATATGACATTGTAAACATTATGCTGCTTGCTTCTGCTTAAGAGGACTTTCATATGTGTATTTAAATAGAATGAATTTTGATTTCAACTCATTTCTCATATCACACTTGATTCACAGTCTTTATTTATTTATCGATGTTTTTTCTAGTAACGCGTACGCGTTTTCTATATCTCTCACTCTCTTGGCACAAAATTGTTGAACTTTTACATTGTTTTTAATTACTAAGCAAATTATTCATGCGTTTACCAGCATTAGCATTAATTTTAATTAACTAATCTAATTTTCTCAGCTAATAAATTAAGACAAAAATGATCACGATATTTGCTTTTCCTAATAAAACTCGAACTTTTTAGTATGAAAAGAAAAATTAACATGTACACCGTCTTTTCCACGGGATGTTGGCATTGAAATAGAGTAGCGGTTTTTGAATAATAATAATAATGAGGGCAAAGCTTGAAGGTATTTGATGTGTAAGTAAGCAACTTATTTTTAACTAGTAACAGCGTCTTGCTTAAGCATGATTATGATGATGATGAATTGCACAAAAAAATTACTCTCTATCTCTCTTTTTTTTGTTTCTCATTGGAATTCAAAAGTTTTTTATGATTGATTCGTATTCCGATCGAAGACGGTGAAAATAAAGAAGATATAATCTATAAAACAGTCAAAAATATGAGGATTTAATTTCAATCATTTTTTTTTGCTATGCATCCTCATTTAACCATACTTGCTCCTATTCTGAATCTAATATACATACAAAACAAACTAAATAAAATCTTAACATTTCGCTTTCAATACATAATTTTCTTCTTGCTGTTGCCTTTCATATCAATAAGAAAACGAACGAATATAGATTGTATGCAAAAGTAAGTAACAGAACCAAATCAATTTGATAAAATTTCTTGTGTAAACTTGTGTGTTGTTTCTTGCTTGCGGACATTTAGTATAACATGAAAACATCATGTTACCAATTGAAAGCTAGTATTTTATACAAAATTTGTAACATATTGAGGTAAAAAAATCTAATTTGAGCGAATTTTTAGTTATATATAATAAATACAAGAAGAAGAGATAAAAACCATAAAATACACAAACTAAGTGCTACCAGAGTTATAATATGTATCACCTAACACATCAAGAGAGAAAAAAAGAACGATGAAAATCATTTTAGAATTGAGAGTTATAAAAAGCCAGTAATGATATCATATAACAATGATTAGCGATATTTTTTCAATGTTTCAAAATAAAGAAAAAAAATATTGTATTAGCTGTTGTGAGTGTTTTTTGTGGATCACAAATTGTAGTGGTAAAAAATAATAATTCGTATGAATTATAATAATGAATATAATGAAAAACATCTGTTTAGATTGTGTCGATGGTCTGTCTTTTCTAATTGTTGACTTCATGTTTTTTTATTTAAATAATATTGAGTTAATTTTCAATGCTGCAACAACCATTGTCATTGTAATAAAATTTCCATCACATCGACATAATCTTGACAAACTTTTTCAACACTGTCAAACAACATACATCATTGAGTTCAGAAGAAAAACAAAGTTGTTAGAGACATTTCATGTTAAGCATACTTTAATATTTAAAATAAACTTTATACTTTATCAAAGCTTTACATGTTATGCCTTTTTTATGGATAAGGAAAGAAAGAAAGCTTAAAGAGAGAAAGAAAGTGAAATTATAAGAAGAAAAATCTTTGATGCACAATTATGTAAATTAACCCTCGAATCTCTCTTTCTATAGTCAGAAAAGAAAAAGACTGCTATACGATTAAAGAGAATTCTCTTACATGAGACGAGAAATAATAACATTGCTCTGTTTATTTATTCATTTAATTTGCTTTTCTGATTATAGCGCCTTGGGTTAAGACAGGTTTAAGTAATACTTAAAAAAAGAAATATTTTTCAAGCAAGGAATTAAGCTTTTTCTTTCGTGAACACTTGTAACAAAGAGCAGGAAAAAAGCAAAGAGATAAAGTATGTAAGTAAGTAAAGTAAACGGAAGAAGAAAGAAGAAAGGGAGGAGAAACTTGCACAAGAAGAAAGAAGGGAAAAAAGTTTGAGCACATTAAGAGACATGACTCACTTGTCGAGCTGTTTGATCTTTTCCCATAATCTCCTCTGACTCCTCCGCCAGTTCCAACACTACCACCATGATACGCATCAGAATCGTCTTCTGTTTGAAAATCTATGACATTTACATTATAAGTTACATTCGAGGGTGTTCTCTTCCGTTTGACAATACTCTTATCATCCAAATAAGCCGAATTCATTGTATCACAGCATAATTTAATATTGCTGCTTGGCTCTATCGAAATTTCCTGTGCGTTTTGACCAACAATACCACCACCATTTATACTGGCACTGTCACTCAAGTTAACTGGCTTTAGTATTCCACTTAAACTTTCCAATACGACAAGATTATTACTACCATTATTGTTGTTGTTACTATTAGTTGAAAGACTTGCACCATTACCTCCTCCATTAATAGGAACATCGATTCCAATCTCGTCTTTTAGCAAGTTCTTAGTCAATGTTTCTTCTTGATTTATCGTCTTGGGCGAAAAGTCGTAAAGTAACTTGAATGTATATAATTTGTCCGTATTGTTTTTAATATTTAATAACACTGTATCGATACTTCGACTATTATTCAATTTTACTATCTCATTACTATTTGAATTTCCAATAGGCGGCAGTGAAACAGTTTCTTTCTTTTGTAATTTCTCTTTTGAACCATTGCCTGATGTTGGTGCTTCAACTATTGCATCATCCATCTGATTTGTGTCCATTTTCTCTTCAAACACTCGCTTTAACATATCAACATTGATAAAATCACCATGATCAAATTGTTTTTTATCATCTGCAAGTTTTGCTTGATTGTGCTGAGCTTGAAAATTATTATCTAACAAATTTTTATGATCAAAGCTTTTGTTTAAATAATTAAAAATATCACTCTTATTGACTATTGCTTGCATTTTTCTCTCATTATTTAAATGAAGTGTCTTATCACTCAATGCGTAAATCATTTTTTTGGGTTTATTGCCATTGCTTGTACCAGATGAAAAGCAATTCATGCGACGTAGCTTTTCAGAATTGTAACGCAGGAGCGAAAAGAAATCGGAATCGCTTTTGTTACAGCCATTTGCATTTACTTGATTGTGATTGTCTTTGATTATTGATGCCGAACATATCAAATTCATGTCGTTCTCCTTTGTTGTTGCTCCCACCGTTGCCGATGTTGTCGTTTCGGTATGTTCATGAAAATTATTCATAAAGGAGAAATTATTTACAGAACTTTTGCTTTCAGTTGAATTTTGCTGTGGTGGTTTTTGTTCTTTTTGTTGTTGCTGCTGATATTTATCAATCTCATCTTGATTAGCGGATTTCATACTAAATTGATTCTCGAGTGCAGCTTTAATATGAGCATTGATTGGTTCACTACCGGAATAGCGCATCATTTGATTATCGAAACAATGATAAATTGATGAAACGCTTTCGGAAACATTTTGTGACATAATTTTATCCCGCTCATGCTGTGCTTCCAAATCCCTCAAGTCAATACTACTTCTCGATAATCTACGTGGCGGTGAGGATGATGGAACTTTTAAGATGGAAGCTTCATCATATTCTTGACATAATAGAATTGCGGGAACCTGTGACAAAAAAAAATATATATATATTTTTTTCTTTATTAGTTATCTATTCGACATATACAATGTTTATATTTATATAGACATAGTAATAGGAGTAAGTAGTTGGATATGAAGTACAAAATGAAATTTAGCACATCTGCTACACATAGAATGAGTGAGTGTATGTCTATTATTGATTCTAATGTATGTATACTACACTATGGACTAGAGAACAAACACAAAATGTGTAAATGTTTAAGAGTGTGATCAAATTAATTTTTATCTCATAAATACCTCAAGCTCACTAACTTCACTATGACTCTCCTGATGTGCCTCTTTTATCGTTAGATTTTGCTCATCGCAATCACTAAAGCGTGGAGTTTGTAATTTCAATCTATTGTTGATTGGTTGATAATTGTATGGTTGATTTTGTAAATGGACACTATTCAATAGAATGTTTGAACTCGTTCGGCTCAGTGCTTTCCGTTGCCTTACGGCTTCCCTGTGTAAAAAAATTAGAGGTATTAATTACCAATTTACAGACTATTATCTTGAATATTAAATTTCTCATTTTCTCGATAATTACTTGAATATACGATAATACATGGTAATCATTACGACACCAGGAATCCAGAAAGAAATTGAACTCGAAACGACAGCATATATTTTGTTGACGACAAACATACATTCATCTGGATGGTCTTTCATCCATTCCAAATTTTCATCCGTTGTATACCAACCCAAAAATATTGGTGTAAAAGAGATAAGAGCTGGTAGAAACCAAACATTGGCCAACATAAAGAAAACCGTTCGTTTGTTTAACAGCAGTGGATATTCGAGTGGACGACAAATGGCAAAATATCTGTGCGGGCAAATAAACAAAACAGTATGGCTTTATGTGAGTACTTAATCGTTGATAATTAAAAAAGCAAATTTTGCAAGAAATGAAATGAAGCTTATTGAAACGATAAAGCAACCTGTCAACAGAAATACAGCATAAATGCAAAATACTAGCAGTTGAAAAGTACACATCCAGACTATTCCATAGATCACATAGTATACGACCAAACAACCAACGTCCTGATAATTCTACTGATGCATTGAATGTCATAGCGCACAAAGCGACTATATATGAATGTGAAAAGGCAAAAATAGAGAAAACATAAAATTATTTCCCTTAATAATTCAATTTTGTTAGTCAAAAACTTGTTGACAAGTCTATGCTCATATTTTTATTTTTTATCATCAACATACCTAACATGTCGGCCATTGCGAGTGAGACAACAAAATAGTTTGTGATAACTCTAAAATTAGTAATCAATAATACAATAATTAAATTATTTATAGTTTTTAATGTGAATAAATGAATGATGGATAGTGTGGATATTTTTAGCGCATTTCTAAATATATTAAAACCCATAAGAGAATTGTAGATTTCAGCTAATTTCACATAAGTTATAAGTTTCTAGCCTATTAAATTGCGTGACCATCAGCACACAGATGATAAAATTACCCATTGCATGTAATAGTGAAATTTTTTGATATTTTGTATCTGATCACGCAATTGTAGCTCATAGATTAAATTGAGTTGATTAATCTAAAAAAACTTTTGAGAGAAAATTGAATTTTCCGCAAAAAAAGAGAAAAAGTTTTTCTTAACACAAACATACACAAAAATTTTTTCTCTATCTCGATATATACCTTTAAGTCGATTTCCTAAGAGAGTTTCAACAATTTCAAACTTTTTTCCTATAACTTTGTTTGTGTCATATTCATAATATATGATTGCTCGTTTGGAAAGGTTTCATGGCTCATCTACCTAGGATCATAATTCTCAAAATAAGAGAAAGAGATAGAGAAAGCTGATTGCTAAGAAGAATTTTCCCAGAAGTCAAAACAAACAAGAATGTTCTTACGTGTATATGTTTTCTCTTGAAATGCGCTAAAGTGCTTATTTTATCTCTCACACTTAAAAATATAAAATAAAAAAGGGAAGAGATTGAAATGAATGATGAAGAGACCATCACATACCTTAATTTTCGATTTTTACGAACCTTAAATTTATTAAAAAAAGAAAAAGTTTATTAATAAAAAATTTTTACTATGAACATAAGTTTTTTATTAATTTTTCCCTTTTTTTAGGTCAGGAATTTCTCACATGTTTTAAAAATGAGATAATATGAAAGTTTATATCTGAACGGAAATGAAATTTAATATAGCGAGAAAATGTTTGATTATCCATAGCAACACACTTATAGCAAGATTATAGAGCTGGTGATTAAGATAATAATGTCAACTTACTGCCAATATGACTAGCGCATTTCCGAGAACTGCTCCAATTATAATTGTACCAAAGATGAAACCCTTAAGGCAGAGTAAGCTGTATGCACCAAACCCCATTTCATCAACCTTAGCTTCAACAATCTTCGAGCTTCTTGTAGAATTAACGAAATCAGTTTCATTATACGCACTTGTATAGTTCATCATTAACTCCTCCTCTTCCGACATATTATAACTAATTGTAGTGCTCGCTTCCGAAGACATTTTTCTTTTCTTTTCTTTATATATTTTATTTATTTATTTATCACTTATAATATATATTTTTATTTTCCTATAATAGACCTTAATGCTCAATAAATGATACTAATATTCATCATTTCTTTTTTACACAACACAATATCATATAGACTTAACAAATAGGAAACTTATCACATCATCACAACACACATTTTCATGGGTATAATCATTTTTAATCCTTTTTGATTAGTTTCTGGTTGTAACAACATGCTGGTAGGAGTGTTTTTTATCACTTCTATTTGTAAATTTCTAAAACTTAATTGCGACGACAAAAATATATTGTAAAGTGTTTCTTAGTATTATCGACATCGTATGATTTGTTTGTTTTAAATTTTCTTGTTTTTCACTCAAATTTACGATTATTGTGAGATAGGAAGAAAGTAGAAAAGATTGATGTTGATGGTTAATTTAATAACTTTATAAATAGGTTTTTAAAAGTTTACGGTTGTCACTCTAGAAGTTGTATTGAAAAGACAGATAGAGAGAGAGAGAGAGAGAAAAAAAATTGTGGGTGAACATTACAGAAAATTAAAAGACCATCATCGAAAGAAGAAAAAGTAAGTCTTGCAAATATTACGACGAAGACGATATAAAAAATGAACTCTTCAATCCTACACAATCCTTTTATAGGAAGATTATTTTTTTTTGTTTGATTACAACATAAAATTTTAATTAGAATCGTGAAGCCACAAATCGATAATATGCCCTTCAAGACTCACTTTTTCGCTCTTTGATTTAAATTGCCTTTTAAAGCAAGAAACCTTTTTTTCACTTGGTAAAGCTTTTTTTATAATTCACAATCACGAAGATTTTTTAAATCGGGAAATTCATCACTTTACGCATATTAAATGAAATAATTTTATAAAATTTCTATTTCTATAAACGTTGTAGATAAATATTCACATCATAATTTTGTAAATTTAAACTTATTGCACGAAAATTTAAATAAAAATTAAGCTTTGAGATTTTTCCTTTCACAGAGTTCTCCTAATTTTTCTTCTCTGCTCTTCGAGAGCAATATATTGCTATCTCTTTCGAAAGAACGGTTTGAACTGTTTTTTAGAACACGAACTGCTTTTAGACTTTGAGGACACTCACATGCGAGAGTGGATTATGCAAAAATTGTCAAATTGACATAAAAGTGCAATAACTTTCAACTTTTTTAAGTTTTTCGACACTATTACACGCTTTTGCGATAATATGTAAATTTATTCTCGAAGAATTTATTTTATAACTTTGGCTTAAAACAGTTCATAACAGGGTGAGAGTTGCGCACTACAGCTCGAGAAAGTCCAGCTGATTTGAGAGTGCTATTAAGAGGAAAGAGAAACACAACGTGACTACATGACATTTTTTCATTCATTCATATATTTTTTTGTCAGAATTTTTTTAAGAACTTTAATGAATGAAAAAATTTAAAATAGAATTGATTAAAAAAATTTTCCTCTTAAGCTTTATAATGATTTGTATAAAGAAATGAATATAAATAACATATCGCATGTGAATTTATATTAAGAATATACATTAAAGTCTTCTCAAAGTGCTCAAAAACAAACAACGGACAGTAAACATTGATAATGAACAATCTCATACATATTTGCTATTGTATAATAAATTGTATCATTTTATTATTGCATTGCATATCATACGACATAAAAGTATACAACAACAACAACTTTAAATGAGGAGAAGAAGAAAAAGTGATGACGAAATGACGCAAGCTTTGACCGTTAAATTTTTTCGGAGATGAAGAAGAGTGAAGAGAAAGAATGTTCGAAATTTCATACGCTTTGTTGTTAGTGGTAGTAGGAAAATATATTTTGCAACAAATTACGCTAGGTATAAAAAAATTCAATAAAGTGTTCATTTTGGACATAAGAATTTATTTTTTTATGCAAATAGAGAGTGAAGTTGATAAGACTGTTAGTGAAGTGCATAAAGAATCAAAAAACTAGTGGAAAATATAAAATATAGAAATTGCGCTTTTTTATTATCTTCCTACTGTAGTTTGAATATTAGACGCCATATTTGTTTTTTTCGAAGGCTTGGTTTTCAAATACGAAACTGAAAAGAGAAGAAAACAATAAAAATCCAAAGGAAAGAATCTCTTTGTGGAGCGTATCGAAGTTGCTAAAATAAATTTAAAGTATAAAAAGAGATTTAAAAAAAATTATAATGACAATAAAGACTCTAAAGGCGACTACAGCCAGTTGTAATAGTAGTAGCAACACAAATATTAAGTCAAATTTAATCAGTGATATCATGCCGAGCAAAAGAGGTGGTGCTGTAAGGAACCTCTTCAACACATCCGTTGACCGGAAAGAACTGGAACAGCAACTAAAAGTTGTAGAGAGGTGAGCGTCCGATGAATAAATGAAAAGCGTATTCAAGTTTACTAATGTGATTTTTTTAGAGCAAGCAATCGGGCATTGGGCAATTACAAGTACGAATCAAAAATTTCAGAGATTAGACGAGACGACGCAGATCAAATGAGAAAACTTAAGTATCTACCGCCAAAAGAAATTGTCGATAAACGCCATGTCAAGTGCTCATCACAAAAGACACTTCAAGCAATGATGCTCAGTCGAGATGAACAATCGCTCACAACGTCTTCAGCGACGCTACTTAATCCATCACCATCATCAAGTTCAAAATTGCAACCACCAACATACAACAGATCTTCTACACTTCCAGCAGGTCAAAGGACAATAACTGGTAATAAAAAAAAATACATATTTTATATTATGTTTATAGTAAATTAATAAATGAATTTTCATTATAGATTATTATCAATCAACAAAACGAAGTCGGCAAAATCGTTGACCAGTTATTTTTTTTGAGAGAGAAAGAGAATGAGTCGTGATCACCATTTGTAGATGCCAACCAAAGTCGAAAGTGTTTGACGCTATTGCATACCCATCGATAAAATTTTTTATACACATAAAGTTTATGAATCTTTTTTAAACTGATCTCATCGTAAATGAATAATGATTTTGTGATCTACAATTGTCTCGGACTTAGGTGATTTTTCCTACGTACACGCATATATTAGATTTTTTAAAAAAAATTAATTTTTTTAATTATGATGATCATCACTGCTAACTTCAACTTGAACAAGGTTTAACAATTTAAATGATAATGACTTTTTTCAATATATATGACCCTTCTTCTGTCTAATTGTTTAGAGAAATATATGTTGCAGTGACTTCTCGTACTGTATTTAGATTATCATTTATATAGATAACAATTGATTAATTATTATTTGAAGAAAATATAAGGAAGATAGATGATGAATAATATAAAAATATGTATAGTTTAATTTTCTTTTGATTTTTGAATCAATCAATAATGATTGATTTTGCAATTTTTTCGTTTTCCCTTTTTTAATTTGTAAGAAATAATAAAAATCTATATCTATACTAAATAAGTAAATGGACTGTTGTTTTATATTGATAACTACATACAGATTTTAATTTTATTTTTTTCTTGGATATTCTCTCAAGACATAGAAAATTTTAGTCAAGAAATGTTTAACGAACTGGGACCCATTTTAGAAGAACCTCACCAAATTTCTTTCGTTCAGGTTCTGGAAAATCTTCAGGATGTAATTCTTAAAGTAGAATTAATGTGAAAATACAAATTAAATTCAGTTTGTTTTCTTTTATGCCGAACAAAAAACTTACCAACATAATGTCTTAAAACTGCATCTCTTTCAGATAAATGTTCATCTTTCTTCTTATCCGCCCAGATTCCAAATGTTACACCTCCGACACTGGCTGCAATATGTCTTTGAATGCCTGTAATCCATAAAAATAACTTACATAATTTTCTCAACTGGATTGTGTTTACAATAAAACTCACCTGAAAGAAGAGGCTTGCGGGACATAAAATTAACAAAAGAAAATAAACCAAAACCGGCAACTCCCAGTAAGACTGGATTATAGAACTTATTCAAAAACGACTCAGGAATATCGCCATTATCTTTTAATAAATCGAGAGCGTATCCCATCTTGCCAAAAATTAAATTTTATTTTCTCTCGAGAATTTTTTCAAAAAAAAAATTGCAAGACGTTTTCACATGGATTTTTAAATTCACCACAAAAAAAAACAGAACATCATTTGTTTGTATTTTCTTTAAATTTAGCATAATTTCAAGAAATTTGTTTCTAAAAAATCACGTTATGTCCTTTATAAAAAGAAGAAATATAAATAATAAAAATTTGTTGATGAAAAGTAAAACAAGTAACATTTAACAACTAATTATTGTTTAATTAACAAAAACATTGTGCTGAGTACAGAAAACATTGAATTTCAACACTAAGCAATAAAACATTAGGTGCTGAGCACATAAAACATTAAGTGATAACTTTAAAACAATGTAACATCAAGTGCTGAGCATAAAACTAAAACATCAAATGTTTAGAATTTAATGCGTCATAATTTCACTTTGTGCAATATGTCAATTTTAATATTTTATAGTTTTCTCAACACATAGAAAAGAAAACTCAAAGGAAAAATATCAAAAACAAAAAAGTTTAGCATAAAAGTAAATTTAATGTAGTTTATAAGCAAAAAAATAAAATCAAAATGAGTGCAGATTAAATTTAAGATGAGATTAAAGTCAAATATTTATATTGAAGTGTATCACAAAAAGAGTTGAGTGAGTTATTATTAGAAAATATTATTAGAAAAAAATAAATGTCAGCGATAGAAGTTAAGGCAAAGTTAAAATATGAAAAATGTGAGAATAGGCAGCAAAGTAATGTTTCAAAGTCAGATTTGGTTTTTCTTATCGATAATCATAGTCGTAATGATGCCATAAAAATGGACAATTTAAAGAAGAGGCGCAAACGTTTAGTGATATTTTTAATTATCGTAGTGCTGTCATTGTTCTCAATAGTACTTTTTGGAAGAAGTTTAAATAGTGAGGAAGTTTGTGCATTATCGCTTTCGTTAACGAGAAAAAAATTATTTAATAACGATAATCACATCAGCAACAATAATATCAATAATCACAATAACAGTAGTAGCCTTAATGGTAAAAGTACCAGTAGCCATCTCCATCTCCTTTTAAGTTACGATGATGTCCTCAATGATGATATACAGAATAAATTTGATATAAATTCAAATGATGTTATGGTAATATAATAATAATGAGCATATTTTGGCATTATAATTCATCACATATTCTTTACATTTTTTTTATTATCGTCGTCGTCGTTTGTTTTTTAAACAAATAATAATAGGTCTTTCTACACATTCAGAAGGTACATACGCAATAAAACTTGCATTATTATTCTTATATTATAGTCAGTCTTCTTCCTCTCTTTCTCTATGACTTCTCCTCCTTCTTCTCACTCCTCATTGAGACTTATGATTATGCATACTAAGTAGAAATTATTTTCTTTTTCCTTTTTGCCTACTTAGACCGGTGGAACTTCGTTCGGAAAGCATTTAGTAAGAGATTTAGATTTAAAGGTATGCATTATTATTCATTTTGGTTTTTTTCATGAATGAAAATTATATGATATGATTCTTTTCAGAGAAAATGCACATGCCAGAGAAAGAAAAAACGATGTTACTGCTTTAGACCAAATAGAAATGAAAATTGGCTATTTAGTCGATACTCGACAGGTAATAAAGATTTTTTAAAAAATAAAAAATGATAGATTGTTCATTTTTCATGTTTGGACTTATTCATAGGTTGGAAGTGTGGCTTGCATGCCGATTGGACTGAACTCATTTCTTGTGTTGACCAAGAGTTTGATAAAAATGAGGGTGAGACAACGAAAAGAAGATACTTTTATATTACACTCTTAAGATCGCCTATCGCTCGATATCTGTCAGAATATAGGTAAGCATTAGCATATTTATGTGAAATAGAGCTTCAACTCTTTTTTTATTGTTTTCTCCTACTTAGACATGTACAACGAGGAGCAACATGGAAAAATTCTAGACATTTTTGTCTTGGTCGTCAAGCGACGAGTGAAGAACTTCCGCCGTGTTACACAGGTTTTGAAAAAACGATCATTATGCATGAAGAAATTATTTAAATATATGCAAATTTTTATTTTTTTAGGAGACGACTGGATGGATGTAACTTTGGACGAGTTTGCAGATTGTGAAAGTAATTTGGGTAGGTATAGAACCTTTTCACTAATAACACATAATTCTAATTTTAAATTTCTTTTCAGCTGCAAACCGTCAAACTCGAATGCTCGCTGATTTAGCACTAGTTAACTGTTACAATAAGACTGGCATGTCATCTGAAGAAAGAGACAGAATTATGCTTGCAAGTGCAAAAAGAAACTTGGCGGGTAAGATTGAAACAATCAATTTTAAATGTTAATGAATAGAATTATAAATTAATTTTTCTTTAAATAGCCATGTCATTCTTTGGTCTAACCGAGTATCAAAAAATTTCACAATACATTTTTGAAGAAACTTTCAATCTCAGGTTTGCAATTCCTTTTGAACAGCACAACTCAACATTGTCCATGCAAGCATTTGAAAGCTTAACTGAAGCTCAACAAACAAAAATTAAAAAGATTAATGCACTCGATATAGAACTTTATGATTTTGCTAAAGAATTAATGTTTCAAAGGTAAAAAAATCATGAGTTAACAAGAATTTTAATTAATTTTGACATTTCTCTTTAATTCACAGATTTAAAAGACTCAAAGCCAAAGATAGCGATTTTAATTTTCATTTTTCTAATTTAGGTAATATTAGAGATAAAGGAAGCGAATTTAATTGGGACACTGTAATGGATAATGTAAATTAAATTTTTTTTTCAAAATTACAAAAAAAAAACAAAATTTAAACACCTAAGAAAAGAGAAATTAATAAAAAAGTAAGTCAAAAAAGAGCAATGCGAAATTAAAAAAGAAACTTGTATGTCTTTTCATTATTGATTTGTACTCTGTAGTTGATCTCAATTTAATTTTTTGCATTTCTTTGTCTTTAATTTCTTTTACTCTCTCCTCCTCCTTTGATTCATTCCCACACATATGTGTGGCGAACATGTTTGATGATTTCCAGTTTAACTTACTTGTATTAAAACGATTTATTATTACTTAATGTAATTATGTAATAGATTTGCTCACTCGTTACACCGATCATACTCATATTCTATGAAGAAATATTGTTGTCTGTGATACATTTTCTTTTGAGTGTATGCATATTTTTTCTTCATCTGTGAAAGTTTGTTAAATGTCGAATACCATTTATGTCAAAACTGCCTCTACTTCTGCACTTTCAATGATGTAAAATCTCATATTCAATTAAACATTTTTAACATCAATGAGACTGTTAATATTATTTCCACCTCTTGTGCTGAAGTTGAGATTTTTTATTTTTACCGCCGCCTCATTTATGTCCCTCTCTCCACTCCCAATTTTTCTCTGAAAATTTTTTATATTTGCATTCTAAAAAATCAGTTTCATCTCGTATTTGAACAGATTAACACGAAAATAATTTTTGTACTTGAATTCAATCATGGGCAGTTTAAGAAATATCATGATCTTGTCTTTCGTCGCATCAATTGCTGTAGCAATTAAAATCAAGGTAAGTAGTTGTGATGATGATGATGAGATGATGATAATTAGATGTAAAATTAATTAAATTATCAAGGACTATCAATTTGGTTATATCGAAGAGAAGAAAGAAGAGCCACAACAAGATTTCAGCAAAATCCCAGGCATTCCAGGTCACGATTATCCAATTTATCATGAAGTACCTGAAACAAATTTTGACTGTCGTTCAGTCCCAGCAGTTCCTGGCATTTATGCCAATGTAGAAACAGGATGTCAAGTAAGTTTTAAAATACTCCAACATCTATTTTGTATAAAATTAAATTTATTAAACATAGGCATATCACGTTTGCCACGATGGAAGAGAAGGTCATCAAGGATCGAAATTTCTATGCACAAATGGTACAATTTTTAACCAGAAAATTTTTGCATGCGATTGGTGGCATAATGTGGATTGTAATGAAGCTGTACACTATTACAAGTTGAACCTCGATCCAGAACTCAATCCATATACAGAAAAAGAAGCAAAAGCAGCAAAGAAAGCTCATTTGATCTATTAATTTGTTTTGTGGCAGATGAAAGAATTTATTAAGTGTTGAAAATGTTTATCGATTGTTTTTAAATTTTTCTTATTAAAAGATATATATATATTAGTGCAGAAAAATTGTGTTTTAAATTATTGAATAAAATTTCAGTACAAGAAAAATTCACACGTGATCTATTGCACATTATTACATTAGCGCGGAAAAAATAAGTGTTTATGCATAATTATTTCAATAAGCTAATAACGCCGCATGTGCGAGAAAAGAAATCAATTAGTTACTTCCACATGAAAGTATTTTAGAAAAGGCCATTACTTCCACAATAACTAACGTTATAAATATAAATAGAGAGAGAGAGAATAAAACATACGCAACGTATGTGCAAGTAACAGCAACAGTAATGTCCTTGATAATGAACTATGTATGAGGTATAAGCAAGCAAGTTGAGGAACTCAACTTATGTTATGTTATTAACGGCGAATGACCTTGTCTGTTTTTATTAACGGCGAATATGAAAATAGGAAGTAAAGAGAGAAAATTGCAAACACCTATGGATAGATGCTAAGATGTGATTTGTGTTGTTTTGTTGCTTTAACTTATCTCTCATTTCACGAGAATTCTTTCTAACTTGTTGTAAATGCAATACTTGAAATTTTTTTCCTCGTCACTTGCTTTTTTTTGAACTTGAATGAGCTTTTTGCTCTAATCGCATAATTTATTAATTCAATTTTGAGTAATTGTAACGAAACGCTATATTGTTAGTAATCGTTTTTAATGATTTTTTGATACACACGATCACACAAAAATAAAAGCATTAAAAGCCTTGCTTGCTGCTACATACATACTCATTCAATTCATTTACTGTACATCCAGATTATCATGCGTTCGTTGAAATCGATATAAAAGGTTTCCGATTTTCAACGGTAAGATTAGTTTGTTTATATACTCAAAGGAGTTTAGAAGTGTATACTCGTGCAATTTTTTTCGTTCTGTGCTAATAATTTTCAATAGCAATGTTGAGATTTGTGTTCTTGTTGTCTGCATTTGTTTTCGGTTCTTTGGCTCATGTCATTGTACAACCAGTTGTTCAACCTGCTGTAAGTTGATACCTGTTCCTCTCACTAATGCTTTAAAGTTTAAATGTTAAAAATGAATGATTTCTTGTTCTTATAGCAACCTTCACTCGCACATCCTGCTGTTATAGAACAATCTATCGTTGACTCCAGTCTTCCTGCTGAATTATCAAAATCAGCTCGTTTCTACAATAATCCTCACACAGCCGCTCATCTAGCTCAAGAAAGCTGGTTCGCTGACAAGGAACATCCAGTGTTCGATCGTGAAGCTGAGAAGATTGACAGACATCAAATTTCAAAAATCTTTATCAATGCAGGCTTGCATAGACGAAGACGTGAAGCATAAAATATGAGATTAAAATGAAATTTGTAAATGACTGAGTTTAAATAAATGTTTTTATTAATTTATTAAAAAAAGTTAAGAATTTAATCATTCTTTTATTCATTTTATTTCTGCAATATGTTGTTAAGGATATCATGAGAGAACATTCTTAATTTTTAAATTTAACAGAAACTAAAAATTTAAATAAAAATTCGAAAACGATTTATCGAAAACTTCATCAAAACAACAACGCGGTATCAAAACAAAATTAAAGAAAATAAATAGATTTAGTGCAAAGTAAGGTAATATAGTAAATTTCAATCATGGCTGACGCTGCTGCACGTCAACTACAATACGAGTACAAGGCTGTAAGTATTAATAGTTTTATTTTTCTTAGAAAACGTCTATAAACGTAAATTTCCGTTTGCTCTAATTTTTCTCTAACATCACAAAATGTTTATTTCAGAACTCAAATTTAGTTTTACAAGCTGATGTTAGATTAATTGAACGACCTAGAAGAGATGAAGCGACTGGTGAAGTACTTTCTTTGGTTGGAAAACTCGAAGGCACAAAAATGGGAGATCGAGCTCAACGCTCAAAACCGGAAAAAGCTGAAGAGAAAAAAGCAATGTAATTAAGAGATTTTTAATTCATAGTAAATAGTAAGGTATTGATAATTTTATTTTAATAGGCGTCGTAAACGTGATGAACAACAATATGATTTTAATAGTATGAGAGGTGCTACATTATTATCTGAAGGAATCGATGATATGGTTGGAATTATTTATCGACCAAAAACTCAAGAAACCCGTCAAACATACGAAGTTCTTCTCAGTTTCATCCAAGAGGCGCTTGGTGATCAACCTAGAGATATTTTGTGTGGTGCTGCAGATGAAATTCTTGCTGTTCTCAAAAACGACAAATTGAAAGACCGTGAACGGAAAAAGGAAATTGATGGTCTGCTAGGCACAGTTGCGGAAGAAAGATTTGCATTACTTGTTAATCTTGGCAAGAAAATCACAGATTTTGGTAGTGATTCACTTAATATTGCAGCACTCGGCATTAATGAAGATCAACAAATTGATGAGACATATGGTATAAATGTTCAATTTGAAGAATCGTCAGATGAAAGTGTTGACGATGATTTCGGAGAAATTCGAGATGATGGTGATCAAGATGAAGGCGAAGAAGCAGTTGGTGATGGCGTTATTCATTCAGAAAACTTGGGAGCTTCAGAAGGCGATAAAAAAGAGAAAGCTCTTCATCCATTAGATATTGATGCTTATTGGTTGCAACGTCGTTTAAGAGACTATTTTCAAGATCCTTTAGTATCTCAATCAAAGGCTGATGAAGTTTTAAGTATTTTAAAAAATTCCAATGATGATCGAGATTGTGAAAATCAAATGGTATTGCTTTTGGGATATGATTGTTTTGATTTCATCAAAATTTTAAAAAAGAATCGTCAAATGATTCTTTATTGTACGCTTTTAGCAAAAGCACAAACCGAAAATGAACGACAAAGGATTAGAGAGGACATGAAAAATGATGCATTTCTTTTAAAAGTTTTAAGACAATTGGATACTGGAAAAGGTGAAGATAATGTTGAATATGAAGAGAAAAACAAAGCAAAAAAACGTCGCATGAATGATGATGAGGAAGATATGATGATCGAAGATGGAGCTGGTAAAGTAGAAGGCTCTAGAAAAATGCTTGAATTAGAAGATCTTGTATTTACACAAGGTTCACATTTTATGGCTAACAAGAAATGTCAATTGCCTGATGGTTCATTCAGAAAACAACGAAAAGGTTACGAAGAAGTTCATGTACCAGCACTTAAACCTAAACCATTTGATGACGATGAAAAGTTAATGCCAATTGATAAATTACCAAAATATGTTCAACCAGTTTTTGAAGGATTTAAGACATTAAACAGAATTCAAAGTCGATTATGGAAAGCTGCATTAGAGAGTGATGAAAACATGTTGCTCTGCGCACCCACAGGCGCAGGTAAAACTAATGTGGCTTTGTTAACAATGATGAGAGAAATCGGAAAACATATTAATGATGATGGAACAATAAATGTTGACGAATTTAAAATTATCTATATTGCTCCTATGCGTTCACTTGTACAAGAAATGGTGGGAAATTTCGGAAAGCGTCTTGCTTCATATAACATCACTGTTTCAGAATTGACAGGAGATCATCAACTAAGTCGAGAACAAATTCAAGCAACTCAAATAATTGTATGCACTCCCGAAAAATGGGACATTATTACAAGAAAAGGTGGTGAAAAAACATACACTCAACTTGTGAGATTAATCATCATTGACGAAATTCATCTTTTACACGATGAGCGTGGTCCAATTTTAGAGAGCATTGTAGCACGTACCATCAGAAATATTGAGACAACTCAAGAAGAAGTTCGTCTTGTTGGTCTTTCTGCTACTCTCCCAAATTATCAAGACGTTGCTACTTTCTTACGTGTGAAACAAGATAAGGGTCTTTTTTATTTTGATAATAGCTTTCGTCCTGTTTCATTACAACAACAATATATTGGTATCACAGAAAAGAAAGCTGTCAAACGTTTCCAAATCATGTCAATGATTGTTTATGAAAAGATTATGGAAAAGGCAGGTCGTCATCAAGTTCTCGTATTTGTACATTCAAGAAAAGAAACTGGCAAAACAGCAAGAGCGATAAGAGACATTTGTTTGGAAAAGGATACTTTGGGAAGCTTTTTACATGAGGGTTCAGCAAGTATGGAAGTTTTACGACAAGAAGCTGAACAAGTAAAAAATTCTGAATTGAAAGATTTACTTCCTTATGGTTTTGCTATTCATCATGCTGGAATGAATCGTATTGATCGTACATTGGTTGAAGATTTATTTGCTGATAAACACATTCAAGTTTTAGTGTCAACATCAACTCTTGCGTGGGGTGTTAACTTGCCTGCTCATACTGTTATCATTAAAGGCACACAAGTATATAATCCCGAAAAAGGTCGTTGGACTGAATTAAGTGCTCTTGATGTACTTCAGATGTTGGGTCGTGCGGGTCGTCCTCAATATGATACAAAAGGCGAAGGCATTCTTATTACAAATCATGGTGAACTTCAATATTATTTGTCTTTACTAAATCAACAGTTACCTGTTGAATCACAATTGATTTCAAAATTACCAGATATGTTGAATGCAGAGATAGTTTTGGGAACAATTCAAAATGTCAAAGATGCAGTAACTTGGCTGGGATATTCTTATCTTTATATTCGTATGATGAGACAACCGACTCTATATGGAATATCTTACGATCAATTAAAGGATGATGAATTATTGGAAGCGCATCGTGCTGATTTAATTCATACTGCTGCAGTACAACTAGATCGAAGCGGATTAGTAAAATATGATCGAAAGTCAGGTCATTTTCAAGTAACAGAATTGGGTAGAATCGCTTCTCATTACTATTGCACACATGAGACAATGCAAACTTATAATCAGTTGTTGAAACCAACACTTACCGAAATTGAACTTTTCCGTGTATTTTCATTAAGTGGTGAATTCAAAAATATCACCGTGCGTGAAGAAGAGAAATTAGAATTGCAAAAACTCATGGAGAGAGTCCCAATTCCAATAAAAGAAAGTATGGAAGAGCCAAGTGCAAAAATAAATGTTCTGCTTCAGGCTTACATTTCTCAACTTAAACTTGATGGATTTGCACTCATTTCTGATATGGTTTATGTAACACAATCTGCTGGTCGTTTAGTTCGTGCCATCTTTGAAATTGTTTTGCATCGAGGTTGGGCACAGTTAGCTGACAAATGTCTCACATTATGTAAAATGATCGATCGACGTATGTGGCAATCAATGTCACCGTTAAGACAATTTAGAAAAATGCCCGAGGAAATTGTTAAAAAGATTGAAAAGAAAAATTTCCCATGGGAACGTCTTTATGATTTACAACCAAATGAAATTGGAGAGCTCATTCGTGCACCAAAACTCGGAAAAACAATTCACAAGTTTATTCATCAATTTCCAAAACTTGAATTATCTACACATATTCAACCTATTACACGTTCAACTTTGCGTGTTGAATTAACTATAACACCTGATTTTATTTGGGACGAAAAAGTTCATGGACAATCTGAAGCTTTTTGGATTTTAGTTGAAGATGTTGATTCTGAAGTTATTTTACATCATGAATACTTTTTATTGAAAATGAAGTATGCCCAAGATGAACATTTGGTGAAATTTTTTGTTCCAGTTTTTGAGCCTTTACCGCCACAATATTTCTTGCGTGTTGTCTCTGATCGTTGGATTTCATCTGAAACACAATTGCCAGTTAGTTTTCGTCATTTGATTTTACCAGAAAAGAATATGCCACCAACTGAATTACTTGATTTGCAACCATTGCCGATTACTGCACTTCGTAATCAAGAATATGAAGCACTCTATAAATTTCCTCAATTTAATCCGATTCAAACACAAGTTTTCAATGCAGTTTTCAATTCTGATGACAATGTCTTTGTTGGTGCACCAACTTCTTCAGGAAAATCAACAATTGCTGAGTTTGCAATTCTGAGACTCTTTCAGAATAATAAAGATGGGAGATGTGTTTATTTGGTATCAAATGATGCACTTGCTGATTTAATGTTTATTCAATGGCATAAAAAGTTTGTTGAATCACTAGGATGGCGTGTCGTGAAATTAACAGGAGAGACTGGTGCAGATTTAAAATTACTTGCTCGCGGTCAAATTATTGTAACAACGGCAGACAAGTGGGATATTTTATCAAGAAGATGGAAACAACGTAAGAATGTTCAAAATGTTAATCTCATTATCGTTGATGAGTTGCATTTGATTGGTGGTGAAGAAGGTCCCGTTTTAGAAGTTGTCTGTTCAAGAATGCGTTATATTAGTTCTCAAATAGAGAAACAGATTAGAATTGTAGCACTTTCATCATCATTGGCAGATTATAAAGATGTTGCTCAATGGCTTGGCTGCAATGCAAATACGACATTTAATTTCCATCCAAGTGTACGACCTATCCCGTTGGAACTTCACATTCAAGGTTTCAGCATAACGCATCATGCATCAAGAATTGCTGCAATGTCAAAACCAGTTTACAATGCTATAATTAAATATAGTCCACATAAGCCGGCTATTGTATTTGTTACATCGAGAAAATTAGCACGTTTGACAGCAATTGACATATTGACATATTGTGCAGCTGAAGGACAATCTTCAAGATTCTTGCATGCTGATGAAGATGATGTAGTTTTTAAACAATTCTTGGATAATATTGTCGATAAGACATTAAAAGAAACATTATCACAAGGAGTTGCATACATTCATGAAGGTTTAACTCCATCAGATCGTCGAATGGTAGAAGAACTTTTTGATTCGGGCGCTGTTCAAGTAGCTGTTGTTACTCGTGAACTCTGCTGGGGATTAAATATTTCATCCTATCTTGTTGTTATTATGGACACACAATATTATAATGGAAAAAATCATTCATATGAAGATTACGTTAGTATAATGTTTTTCTATTTTTTTTTATAACCACTAAAAATTCTCACTAATAATTTTGTAGAGCACAACTGATGTTATTCAAATGATTGGAAGAGCAAATAGACCCATGGATGACGATGATGCAAAATGTGTGCTTATGTGTCAAAATGCAAAGAAAGATTTCTTCAAAAAATTCTTGAATGAACCTTTGCCTGTTGAAAGTCATCTTGATCATCGACTACATGATCATTTCAATGCTGAAATTGTTACAAAAACTATTGAGAATAAGCAAGATGCAGTCGATTATTTAACATGGACATTCTTATATCGTCGTTTAACTCAAAATCCAAATTATTATAATTTGCAAGGTGTTTCTCATAGGTAAGGTCTTGAACACTATTTTATTTATTGTTTAATAAAAATTTCTTTTTTAGTTTCCTTTCCGATCATTTGTCAGAATTGGTTGAAACAACATTGAATGATCTTGAACAATCAAAGTGCATAAGCGTTGAGGATGAAATGGACACATTAGCATTAAATCTTGGAATGATTGCAGCTTATTATTATATCAACTACACAACTATTGAGTTGTTCAGTTTGTCATTGAACAACAAAACTAAAATTCGCGGTTTATTAGAAATTATTTCTTCTGCTGCTGAATATGAAGATGTCGTTGTTCGTCATCGTGAAGATCTTGTTTTGAAAGCACTTGCACAAAGATTACCAAATAAATTGACAGGCGCAAATGGCTCTGCTCCGAAATATAATGATCCACACATTAAAACAAATTTATTGTTACAAGCTCATTTATCTAGAATTCAATTGAGTGCAGAATTGCAAAGTGACACTGAAACAATTTTGGGAAAAGCTATTCGATTAATTCAAGCTTGTGTTGATGTACTTTCCTCTAATGGTTGGTTATCTCCAGCAGTTGCAGCTATGGAATTGGCTCAAATGGTCACGCAAGCAATGTGGAGTAAAGATTCATATTTGAAACAGTTGCCACATTTCACAACTGATATCATAAAGAGATGCCAAGAGAAAAATATTGAAACAATTTTCGATATTATGGAGTTAGAAGATGATGAAAGAAGCAAATTATTGCAACTCGATGATAGGAAAATGGCTGATGTCGCTCGTTTTTGTAATAGATATCCAAATATTGAAATGAATTTCGAAGTTATTGATAAAGATAATATTCGTTCAGGATCAAGTGTGAATGTTGAAGTACAGCTTGAACGTGAGGATGAAATAACTGGCCCGGTCATTGCGCCATTCTTCCCCCAAAAACGCGAAGAAGGATGGTGGGTAGTAATTGGAGATCCGAAAAACAATTCATTACTCTCAATCAAGAGACTGACACTGCAGCAAAAAGCAAATGTGAAATTAGATTTTGTTGCACCCAGTCCTGGAAATTACGAATACACATTGTATTTCATGAGTGATTGTTTCATGGGAGTTGATCAAGAATATAAATTCAATATTAATGTCGGAGAATATCAATCAGATGACAGCAGCGATTCTGACTAAATATTTTATTCATAAATTGTAATGCACTCAATTAATCTAATAAAAATAAGACTTAACTCTTTGAAAAATTCTGTTTTATTAAAAAAATTATCTTATTTTAGTTCTCCACATGAGTAAATTACCACTTTTTGTGTTGGTGTGCCTGATTTTGTTCCACATTTTTCTATTTTCTTTACCACCTCAGCTCCTGCAATAACTTTTCCAAATACACAATGTTTGTTGTCTAGCCAATCTGTTTTAGCTGTGCAAATGAAGAATTGTGAGCCATTTGTGTTAGGTCCTGAATTTGCCATGCTTAAAGTGCCAAATCCTGTATGCTTGAGCTTAAAGTTTTCATCTGCAAACTTACTCCCATATATACTTTTGCCTCCTGTGCCATTATGTTTTGTAAAGTCACCAGCTTGACACATAAACTCAGGAATGATTCGATGAAAAGTTGATCCTTTAAAACCGAAACCCATTTCGCCAGTACATAAGACTCTGAAATTTTCAGCAGTCTTTGGCACCACATCAGCCCTTAATAACATGATGATTCGACCTACATCAGAATTACCAATTTTGATATCAAAATAAACTTGAGGATTAGCTTTCTTTTCTTCTTGCTCTGTCACAGTTACATTCTCGGGATTTTCTGGCTTTACCTCTTCGCTCTCATTATTTAATGTAACTCCTGCATATTTTTGAAGCCAAGCATCTTCAGCCCAAACAGGTTTTATTGAATTTTCTTTCATTCGTTGAGGTTTTGCGAGATTAACTCTTATAGTTCTACCGGCGATTTCTGAGTCATTCATATTATCAACTGCTGCTGCAGCATCTTCATTTGATTCATAGCAAATAAATGCAAAACCTCGATGGTTTCCTTTCTCGTAATCTGTTGGCATTTGTATTTCACTAATATCGCCGAAAACTATAAATAAATCGTTTAATAATTTCTCGGTTACTTCATCCGCTAATCCACCAACATAAATTGTATTCTTTTCATTCGCCATTTTCTATTTTAATTGCCTCACGAAAATAATTTTTTTTTTTGACGACAAACGTTTCGAATGTAAACAAAACGATCTTTGAGACCTCTGGTGTTTGTGAAGAACGAAATTTTTTTTCAATAATAAATTTCAATTAAAACAGCTAAAAACTCTTTAAAAATTTATATTTAAAAAAAATCTATGTGATAAATCATTTTGTATTAAAAGATAGTGAAGGATATTGAATAAACAGTCTAAATAAAGTGAGAGAAGAATTTTACTAAAATGGCTAATCCAGATGCTCAAGTTATTTCTTCATTTCCTTTACCACCAACAAATTACATCAAATTATATACAAACGAGAATGTATCGAGAAACCTTGCACCTAAACCACCTTCAGCTGATAAAATTGAATCATACACAATGTTTGGGTAAGTAAAGAAATGAATAAATTTTATTCATTTTGATTTATAAGATTCTGTTTATTTCAGTGCAACATTTACAAATGATGACCAAATAATCCGACCACTTGAAAGCCAGTCTATTAGAAGACTTTATCCACAACATTTTGAGCGAAAGAAAGAACTTAAAAAGTTGAATCACTCTCTTCTTGTCAATTTTCTGGATCTGCTTGATATTTTGATTTACGCACCAGAATCGCCTCGAAGAACTGAAAAAATTGATGATTTAACTCTACTTTTTGTTCACATTCATCACCTTTTGAATGAATATAGACCACATCAAGCAAGAGAAACTTTGCGAGTTATGATTGAATTACAAAAGAGACAACGAAATGAAACCGGCAAAAGGTATGAGATTAAAATTCAAATGTATTATCAATAATGTCTAATATTATTTTGATTTTAGATTAAATTATCATATAGAAAAAGTTCGAGATATTGTAAATAATGCATTTACTAATTTACTTTCATTTAATTGTGATGATAATATCGATATGAGTGACAACGATGAAAGAAATTCTTCAATGGAGAAGACAACAAATGATGTAAATCCTAGTGATTTGCTTATGTGCTCAATCGTCGATCAAATTGATTTTAATTAAATTTAAGTTTAATTTAAATAAATCTCTTTTTATAACAATATAATTGAGTTTATTTGACACATGTTGCAGTGATATCTGAAATTTATAAGCATGCATTTTAATACACTCTTATCTTAAACACAAGTTATATTGAGAACTATAATTAGTTGGTTTATTATGTTTTCATGGCTTTCGCGCATTTACTTTTGAAGTTATAAGAAGATAAATATTGATTTACTTCTTTTTGGGTTTCAATACGAAGTATGCAATAATTAATCCAAGTCCTGCATATGTTGCCTTAGCCACCTATAAGAAATAAATACATCATCAGTGTAAAATATTGAAAGAAATTCAGTAAAATCATTAAACTCACATTCGCTCTTCCAGAATAGGTTGTTGAATTGAAAATTTTTCCTAATCCTGATAATTTAGCTTCTTCGCCTCCGGCCATTCTATCAAATAATCTTTATATAATAATTTTAATGTATTTAATATCAAGAATCATACTTACTTGAGTGGAATTTATTGAATAATTTTAGGTTTGACGGACAGAAAAAATTATGCAATGAAAACTTCTGGGAGATAACCACTTAAGTGAACAGTATACTTTTTTTAGTTTTATTTTAACTGCCAAAATATATTTGAAAAATTTTTAATTTGGCGCGAATTTTCTTAAGAAAGTTCTTTAACACATTTTAATTTATTTCACGAAAGTAGGAATATATAGAACTAAGTAATTACAAATTAAGAATGTCTGACGAAGAAACTGATATTGGTAAAAGATTTTTTAAAGAAAAACATCAATTTTAAAAATAATTTCATTAAATTTATTCATCATTTTCAGGTCTTGCTAATTCTCGATCAAAGAGAACTCGAGGAAAGAAAAATGCTTCTGCATTTGAAAGATTAAAGGAATTAAAACAATCTGGCAGTAAAAATAAATGGGTAAATGAAGAATCTACAAGAATTTATGATGAGGTTGATGAAGATGAATACACAAAAATTGTATCTGATCGTGCAGCAAATGATTGGATTGTGGACGACGGTATGTTTCTTTAAATATTTCGTTTATGCAATATTTATTGTTATATTTATGTTATTTTTACAGTCGGTGAAGGATATGTTGAAGACGGAAGAGAAATTTTCGATGATGAAGAAGGAGAAGAATATGAAGTTCAGCCAAACTCAAATAAGCGAAAAAGTCAACAAAAACGAAAAGGGAAATTACCTGATGAACCAGCACCTAAAAAAAAATCTCTTAAAAACTTTTTCAACAATAAAGAAACAAAAGAAAAAGAAACTTCAAGTGTAAATGATGACAATTTATTGAAAAATATGCTTGGAGAACTCGATGGAAATTTTAGTGTTACTAATGATTTTTTAATCGCACCTATGCCAATCAAGTCCATTAGGAAGCAAGCAACTGAATCTGAAATTGAAATGAAAAACTATATGGAGAGATTTGGAAAGAAAATTCAGAAACCAAGTAGATCAGAAGCAAATGGTGATGTAAGTAGATTAGCAAAATATTACTTCAAAAATTTTATCAATTATATTTTCTCAGGATATTTTAAATTCTTTGTTGAAAGAGGAACGTAAACAAGAAAATCAAAGCCTTAAAAGATCAATGACTAAGGAATTACAAAAGGAAAATGAAATGTTACAGCAAATTGATGAACCTGAAGCAGTTGCTGCTCTCTCGTTGCCCCTAAAATTGACACCACAACAGTTGCGTGAACAAGAAGAAGCAAAAGAGATTATGGAAGTTTCTGCGATTGATTTTGAAGATGAAGAAAATTTGATTATGCCTGAAGCAAAACCGGTTGAGAAAGAAAAATTTTCAACAGCAAAGATTGTAAATACAACACAGAATATGTGTATTCAAAAAAATAAGGCAATTTCAACGAAAACACAAAATGGTATAGATGCGACAATCTTTAATGAATTGCAAGGATCTAATATGGAGGTTGATACAACCAACACTGTAAATAAAACAATTAATTTCAACACTGAAACAACTAAATTTTACTATTTGGATGCATGGACAGATATTATCAACAGACCTGGTGAAATTTATTTATTCGGAAAAGTTCAAGTTCCTGGTGAAGATACATACAATTCGATTTGTGTACGCATAGAAAATGTAAATCGTCATCTTTTCTTGTTACCACGAACTCATGTTTATGACTTTAAGACAAAAAGCCTTACGGATCAAGAAGTGTCAATTGCAGATGTCTATCAAGAATTTGATGAACGGATCACAAAAGAAATTAAAATTACAAGTTTCAAAAGTCGTAAAGTCTACAAGTCATTTGCATTTTCGGTATCTAATGTACATGTGCCACTTGAAAGCGAGTATTTAGAAGTCGTTTATTCTGGTAAATATCCAACGCCAAACTTGAAAAATAAATATTCAACAATTGCTCACATTTTCGGCACAAACACTTCACCAATTGAAACTTTTATTCTTGAGCGAAAAATTAAAGGACCATGTTGGCTCGATGTGAAAAATTTTAAAGTTGTTGAAGCTTCTTCGAGTTGGACTAAAAATCAAATAACATGTCCTGATATTAATTGCATTTCTGTTTCAACTGAACAAAAACCACCGCCACCATTAACAATTGCCACACTAAATGTAAAATGTATATTGAATTCAACAAATAATCGAAATGAAATTGTTCAATTATCATGCTTAGTAAACGACTCCTTTCATCTCGACAAGCCCAATGAAAAACTCGTCACACGACAATTCACTGGAATCACACGTCCATCAAATAAAAATTGGCCTATTGATATTATGAGTGCTATTTCAAATTTCAAGCGTTTTAAAATTTTCAAATTTGACAATGAACGTGCTTTATTGACTTGGTTCTTGAGTGTTTATCAAAATATAGATCCCGATTTGATTGTCACATTTGATTCAAACGATTGTCAACTCGATATCATTTGCAATCGTATCACGCTCCTAAAAATTCCTAATTGGTCACGAATCGGAAGGCTAAAGATAAATCAGATTCCCGGTAAGAAGGTGATGGAATTTTTTATTGGTCGAATGGTTTGTGATGTCAAGCTTTCGGCACAAGAGCTAATCAAGAGTCGAAGTTATGATTTAGGCACACTTTGCCAAAGGATTCTCAAAATCAAAGAAGATGAAAGGCAAGAAATTCTGTATGACAATATTCCATATGCATACGATGCAAGCTCATCAATAATTGAATTTATGGAGATTAATGTACAAGATTGCATTTACATTAGCAAGCTAATGGTTGAATTGAATATTTTACCACTTGCATTACAAATCACTAACATTGCTGGAAATTTAATGTCACGAACGCTTCAAGGTGGTCGTTCTGAACGGAATGAATTCCTATTGATGCATGCATTTTACGAGAAGCAATATATCATTCCTGATAAGAAGATATGGAAGGACAATCAAAAGGAGGATGAGGAAGAAGGAGAAAATGCGCACGATACTACAACACAAGTTGCAGGCACTGCTGCTGGAAAGAAAAAAGCAGCATACACTGGTGGTCTTGTGTTAGATCCAATAAAAGGATTTTATGAGAGTTTCATTTTACTCATGGACTTTAATTCACTCTATCCATCAATTATACAAGAATATAACATTTGTTATACTACAATTGCTCCGCCAAACGATCCAAATGACTTACCCACAATACCTGATTCATCAGTTGAACAAGGAATTTTACCACGACAAATTCGTCGTTTAGTTGAATCTCGTCGCGATGTTAAATCACTGATGACGAAGCCAAATGTTACGCCAGAGTTAAAAATGCAATACAACATACGACAGTTAGCTTTGAAATTAACGGCAAATTCGATGTACGGTTGTCTTGGATTCTCACGTTCTCGCTTTTATGCACCACATTTGGCAGCGCTTGTTACTTTCAAAGGACGTGATATTTTAATGGCAACCAAGACCCTCGTCGAGAAATTAAATCATAATGTAATCTATGGCGATACGGATTCAATTATGATTAACACAAGATCCCAAAATTACGCAGAGGTTAAAAGTATTGGTACGAATATCAAAAAGGCAGTTAATACTGTCTATAAACACGTTGAATTAGATATTGATGGTGTCTATAAAAAACTGCTGCTGCTAAAAAAGAAAAAGTATGCTGCCGTAGGTGTGACACAAAAGGATGACAACACATTAGATTATACCTATGAGTTCAAAGGTCTCGATATTGTGCGTCGTGATTGGTCTAAAATTGCGAGTGATACGGGTAAGCTTGTGCTTAATACTTTGTTAGCTGTCGATAGTAAAAAAGAAATGGACGAGCGAATTGATGAGATTTTCGACATTTTAACACAACTCGGTAAAGATTTTAATGAGGATAAAATTCCTTTGCCAATGCTCGAGATAACAAAGCAACTTACAAAAGCACCATCAGAATATGCAGACATGTCTTCATTGCCTCACGTCCAAGTTGCCGATCGAATGAATGTGCAAAAGAATCGTCGCTTCAAGAAAGGCGACATGATTGATTATATCATTTGCGAAGATGGCACAGATAATCCTGCTCCGAAACGTGGCTATCACATAGATGAAATCAAAGCTGATGCAGAAAACGAGACAAGAAAATTGAAAGTTGACAAATTCTATTATCTCTCACAGCAAATACATCCTGTTATTAGTCGTCTTTTAGAACCAATTGAAGGGATTGATAGTGCAGTTATTGCTGAAAAAATAGGACTAGATCCAAAAGATTTTCGTAGTAAAATCAAAACAACTCGAAGTGATAATCCAGACAATGATCATCTTATGATAAAAACAAATGAGAAAAAGTATCGAACTTGTGAAAAATTTTCATTCCCGTGTGTTGCATGTAAGCAAATTCACTTTGTTGCAGCTCCGTTGAAGAAAGAAAATGGAAAAGTTTCATCAATATTTGAAAAGTGCACAAATACTGAATGCAAAGTTCGACCACTTGAGTATTTGCCATTAATTAAAAATTACCTGCGTGCTGCTATTGTGAAGTCGATTCATCGATTTTATGAGAATTGGTTTGTTTGCGATAATCCAATGTGTAACTATAACACACAAAATTATTCATGGGTAAGTAATTGTGTCAGATTAGATAATTCTCTATCTTTCTCTTATATGGATTATGTTTTTCATGTCCTAATTAATATTCAATTTCTACACTTCTCATTCTTTACCTTAGGCAATTAAAGGAAATCTTCTCTGTCTTGCATGTATGGAAGGGAATTTGCAGCGAACTTATACAAATGAAGATCTCAATATGCAAATCGATTATTATAATTTCATGTTTAATATTCGCACTTATGAATCGGAAGGTAAATTTTCTTTTCCATGAATACTTATCATATATGTACGAGATTATAATTATTTTAATTCTCTTTTGTTTGATTTCTTTATTTTCTATATTCATTAGTTTCAAATTTGAGTGGAGATGTGGTTGCTGCTTACGATATGATGCTTCAAACAGTTGCAGAACATTTAGAAAATTCAAACTATTTCACTGTTGAGCTCAAACATAAGCTTGTTGATTATGAATACAAGTTGAGTGATGAAGATCAAAAAGGCACTGATAAAAAGTTAAACTGGAAACAGTTTTTTGCTGAAACATATGCTGCTGCATAGAAATAAAAAATCAGCTTTTAATATTTTATGTTTATAAGTTTTGCTTTATTTCATTTTTTTTTCAATATACATTTACATCTTTCATATATAAAGACAGCTTATGTTAATCATTTTAGTATATCTGCCAAAAGATTTCTTCTTTTCTTAAATAAAAACGAAGGAGAAAGATAGAAAGTAAAGTGTTAAAGCAGCAGCAGAATGTTTTTTACTTTTTTTATACATAAATAATCATATTTTCCATCGATTAAACGACGAACATTGAAACATATATAAACACTTTTTTGATATAAGTAAAATTGTAACATAAGCATGTCAAAAATGAAAATAAATCAATTTATATAATAATACAATTTTCCTTTTAATAAAAAATAAATATACAAAAAACATATACGACAAAGATATTATACTTTCTTTCTATTTTTTCGTAAAATACATGTAATATAGAGATTAATATGTTGCATGAGATGCTTTTTTAAAAAAAAAACGAAAAAAATATTTTGCATCAACAGAAAAATGGTGCTTCTGTGTAGTAAATTGTGAGGGAAAGTTGTATAGTGTTGGTTCGACGGAATTTTGGTGCGATTCTATTGTCTATTATATTCATTTTTGTTCTAAACAAAATTATATCGCACATTTTATAAAATCATAAAAGGAAAAAAAATCTAAAGACTATCGACTATCTACTTATATGCAAATCATAAGAAATCAAAGAAACTCATAAAAATGTACAATAAAACTCTTGAAATCTGCATAAATAAAAAATCTTCTTTCACTTTTTGGACTTTTTAAATCCAACACACAATTTTCATCTTTCTTTAGTTATTTTTTAATCTCTAAAAATTTACAACAAAAAAAATAAAAGAAATTAATCATAAACTGAAATCGCGCGACTACCCTATAACTATTTTGTTTTATTTCATTCAATGAAATTCATTTTGTTAAAAAAATTTTTTTCATTGTTCTTCATGATGGTGGTTAATTTAAACGGCAATTTTTTATCTGGATGATGATCTTATTATTTTTTTATAAAATTCATTTGACTCAACAATAAATTTTTCGTTTTTTTTCATAATACGTAGGTAATGATAGTAATATGACTTTAAACATTTTTTTATATGGATTTTTTACCTTAAAAATCCCAAAGGAAAAGTAATAGAAGACATTAGCTAACAATCCCAAAGTTTTTTTTCACTTTTGCATGTTAATTGAGCAAAATTTTTTTTGTTTTAATTTCAACTCGTATCTAACTACAAATAGTAATTAAAGTATAAATAAATCTTCTTTTTTCATCAACAATCACGTCGTCATTTAGAAATGACATTTGCAGCAGCAGCAATAACAAATTATTCTTGATGTTAATCGATAATAGTGGCAATGACTATAGCATTTCTGGCTCTTCAATTTCTCTTTGTTCCGGTTGTCTCATCGATATACGTCGATCATTTGTCGGCCTAAATAGTCACCAATAAATAATTCTAACATTATTCACAAGCTCAATACGATAAAAAGTGCCAACGACACCAAAAATAGCGCAAGCACAAGCAATTGATATCATCGCTTGAATAGCGCTATGAATTGATGAAGCTGAACTTCCACTCGTCTGTGAAATCTCATTCAAATTACGATTTGTATTATCGCGACCCTTTCCAAATAATCGCTCTTCTAACTCTGAATCGAAGCGTGGAATTACTGCAATATTTATTTTTTCTGGACTTTCAAGATCAAATTCTTCAGCTTGACTTGAATCGGTCGTTGTTGTTGTTAATGGAGGTGGTTGATGAAGTGTTGTCTCTAATCTGTCAATTCTACGATTTTCATTGTGTCTCGTTGAATGAGGCACTTCAGAAGTTGACATAATAGGATGTAACATAGGGTCATGTGGATAATGATAGTGAGTTTTCTTCGGTAGACCAAGAACTTCTGAAAGTGGTCGATTGATAAGCAATATATCTTTACGATCATCTTCATTAAATGGTTCAACTGTTGTAGTTGTTGTTTGAGAATCTTCACCACGATAACTGTCATCATCAGCCTCTTGACCCTCATCTGAATCTGACTCTAAATCAATTCCCAATTTGTGTTCAATTTCTTCTTCAATATGCTTAACTTTGTTCGTGACAGACGCGAAAAAGTCATCCAGTCGATTAATGAGACGATTTTGTTCCTGAATTGACTTCAATTCTGGACTTTCATTAGCTAAATTAACATTAATACTGTCGTTATGTTTTAAATTATTGTCATTATTACTATTAAGGGCCGTAATGATCGATGTAAGGTTTGTAATTGGCTCATATTTTTTCGTATTGATGCTATTGCCACTGCCATTATTTTGATTCTCATCAAAATGACGACTTGTGTCGCCTCGAACCACAAGAGCAATTTTACCATCTTTTGTGAGAACAGGTAAAATTTTCTTGTTATTTGTGTCATCAGCTCCCGAAGAAGCAGCAGCTGAAGATGATGGTATCAATTTCACATCGTTTGCATTACGATTAACAAATTGATTTTGTTGTGAATATTGTGTATCATCATTCCAGCTACTACTACTTTGTTTGATTGATGGGCTCAAGGGAGCTTCTTGATGATTATTATTGCTGTTGCTGTTGCTGCTGCTACTGCTTTGATAGACGAATCCCGCGCGACCACTTGGTGTATCGACTACTTTAACAGCATCATTTTTTCGCAATTTATTGTAAATCTTACCCGTTCGATTGAATGCAGAAATTACATTAATGGGATTGCCTTCATCAAACGATGTTCCATCGTTCTGATTTTGGCTATTACGATGTCTACTTCTATTATTATTTTGTCTTCTATTACCTTTCCTTTGTTGTTGTTGTTGTCTCTTATTATTTACTACATCTAACATTTGATTATTAGTTGTTGAATTTGTTGTTGAAACACTACTACTATGATGATGATGATGGCTGCTAATAGGTCGATGATAATCATCGTCATCGTCTTCATCTGAGTCATCGTCATCCACCAATGACGCAGTTTCAAGGGCAGCAGGTGCTGGTAATGGTAAAAAGTAAGCAGATGGGTCATCGCCTGCCATCATATACAATTCATCTTCATCATCATTTTTCATAGTGTTATCATTTTTAATATTACTATCATCATTATATTTATTACCGTTTAACATATCATTATTATTAGACTTAAGATTACTAGAAATTATAATTATATTTTGTTGGGTAGTCGCGTCTTGCAGTCAGTAGCATTTCTTTGTACAATGGCATTTACGTACTATTTCTAATTCCTTAATATAACTATTCTTTTTGTTGTTCTTATTGCAAACCATACGCACTTTGCGCTTTCTTGTTTGCTTTGGTGCACAGCACTGCTGATTTCCACATCCACCTACACATTTGCCAATCTTAACGGGTTTCACTGATCGGCAACCATTCTCGGTATAAAAGTCACTCTTTTGTTCTTTGTGACATGGAACTATATTTATTCATAAGAGAAAAAGAAACAGATACAAAAAAGATGAATTAGTTGATGATGATTAGTCCATTAATGTAATTAAATTTAAACAATAAAAACTAAAATCATTTCTCAGAATAAAACAAACTAAAACAATTTTTGTGGAATTTCGGTCTGAATATTCTGCCACTAATAATTTTCCATATATATACATTGCGTGACGATGTCAAATACAAATAAAAGGCAAATTATTTAGTGAGGCAATCGGGCGTGTATTTAAGATGAAATTTAGTTAAGAATTAATGAATTTTGATTGATAAAGATGTCGTAGAATGGAAAGAGAAAAGCGACAATAATAATTGAATTTGAAATGAATGATTTTATGCCATGCAATATCCATTTGTAAAAAAAAATCGAATGAATGTTGCATGTTTATGTTAATACACGCTACATTTTGTTTTAATATGTTTTCATGTGTGACTTTAATGACTGTTTGAATTTTGAATATTTCATTATATGTGCATTAAATTAAATAGTTCAAAATTCAAAAGTTTTAGTTAAAATTTATAACAACAAAAAAAGTGATAGAGAATAGAGAAAGAGGGTTAGTGAATAGTTATTTTATGAAAATAAGCGTTATACCGTTAGTGGCTTTGTCGAAAGGTTGTTCATCGTATTCCTCCACCGTTTTACGTGACATTAACACCGTTGCTGTCTCACCTTGTTCACAGAAACGACCTCTGAAACCTTTCTTACATTTACAATTATATGAGCCCTTATTGTTTGGTATACATTTTCCGCTATTTTTGCACTGATGATTATCACATGGATCCTATATATTTAGAATGAATTATAGTAGTGACTTGAATCGATTTTTATATAAATTTCACACTTACATCTTCCTTCGATTCATCTTCTGGTGGCTCTTGAATAAATTGATCTTGATAACTTTCACCATCATTTTCTGAATCAGAATCATACAATGCACATCCAGGACTAACTTTTTGCTGACGCGCTGCATTAACAAAATCAACTTGCTTGTGATTTATCCATACTTCTTTCATACATCCTTGGAAGCTTGTCATGTTTCTCAAGTGATATTGATTGTAAGCTTGTTGTGCAGCCTCTGGTGGAACACCACCAAGGAACATTGGTGAAGAGAACTTTAAATATTCTTTTGTACCCTCATTTACAATTGAGCGTGCTTGTCCGCCATTTACACGTAATGTAAAGTTCTTTTTAACAGCAATCAATTCAACCATGTGATATCTGTGAATGACAAAGATAGAAAGAAAAACATTTAATGTCAATCTTTATATTTTAAAAACGACTATTAACATAAAATTTTATCAAGTGTGCTTTTTACTCACTTTCCATCAGCTACCATCTCAAAGCTGTACATAGTCGAAGTTGGATAATTTCCAACATCATAGCTCACACGAATACGTCCGTTAAAAAGCTCTACAGCAAAGTGTTCATTGTTGTTGTTGCCATTGTACATAAGCACACCATTCATCTGTGTTGTGCTGAAAATAACGGTAACGTTTGCTTCCGGTTTCATTCTTAGTGGCTCCATTTCGACGAAGCTATTGTTATGAAGGAAAGTGAGTGATGTCAGATATTCGCAACGTTTTCCTGTATAGCCTTGATTGCATTTGCACATATATTCAGACGAAGATGGATTCGGTTGGAAGCAAACACCAAATTTGCATTCATGATTTTGGCAAGGTGATGTTTGTGGATACATCATTGCAACCATAGGTGTGCCTTCACAAAATTTACCAGTAAAATCACTTGGACATTCACAATAGTATGAATTAATGCCATCAACACAAGTTCCACCATTCTGGCACATATGGTTTTCGCAGTCATCAATATTATCTGTGCAATTGACACCACGGAAGCCGGCTGGACATTCACAAATGTAGTGAGTATAGTGATCGATACATTTTGCGCCATTTTCGCATGGATTAAATTCTGTTCCACAAAATTCAATTTTTTGTTCACAAAACTCGCCAGTGAAGCCAGGCAGGCAACTGCATGTATATGATTCAACGCCATCAACACATGTGCCATTGTTCTGACATTTGTGCTCTTCGCAGTCATCAATGTTAATTTCACATCTTGCTCCTTTATAGCCCGACAAACAATCACAACTGAAACGGCCTTCCTCGAGTACACTGCATTTGCCATTATTTCTGCATGGATTACCATAGCAAGCATCAATCATATGCTCACAATGTTCACCATGATAACCAGCTACACATCGACATTCATATTGCTTCTCTGGCTTCACAATACATTCAGCATTGTTCTTACATGGGAATGTATAGCAAGCATCACACTTTGACAAAATTTCATCACTAACTTTCTCTTTGCAAACAAACTGATTTGCTGGTGTTGATAAAATCAGTTTATCTTTCATTCGCTCTGGTTCAGCGCATCGTGCAATTCCTGGCTCAACATAATCCAATTTTACCCATTCAGAAAGCCATTTTAATGAACAATCGCAATATAATGGATTACTTCCCAATGCACTGCATTAAAAAAAAAGAAACAGTGGAAAAATATTATGAGATTATTTTAAAATAATTGAACATTAATATAGAGAAAATTTAATCATTTTTTAACGTATTTTTAATAATTTTTCGAAATTAATTGGATAAAAATATTTCTATGCATATTCATAGACTTTTAATGATGATGATGAATACATACATGTGAGTTATCGATTGTAGATCATTAAATGAACCCTCTGGTATCATGGAAATTTGATTGCCGTGTAGCGATAAAACACGTAAATTTTTCAAGCCCGTCAATGCATGTCGTTGAACACATTGCAGATTATTGTAGCTTATTATCCTATTTATATGAGAGAGATTTGTGTTAATAAACATTTCATAGATTGCAATTGCATATTATCGTTCATATGAAATCAAGTAGCTCGCTTAATCATAAATTCTTATAAATACTTACAAAGTTGAAAGCTTTGTGAGATTGGAAAATGTGTAGTTCGATAGAATATTGATGCGATTATTGCTCAAATCCAATCGTGTTAATGATTTTAAGTGGCGAATACGATCAGCATGAATCATTGAGATGTTGTTTGATTCCAAATATAATTCAGTAGTCTCGCTCGGAATGCCTCGGGGAATTTCATTTAAAGAATTTCGCGAACATCGAACAACCGTGCCAGTGCATGTACAAGAAGCAGGACAGTAGTCTTCGCCTAAACATCCCTGATCGCTCTCACCGCTACATCGGAATTCATGATGGGGCAATTCCTTGATTGCAACTTCTTTCACTTTTGCTGGCGTTGCACAGCGTGCAGGCGTTCCTCCTAATTGCTTCTTTCGTAGCCAATCAGAGAACCAAGCCAAATGACAATTGCATGCAAAATTATTTGATGCCAAGTTTAGTTGTGTAAGCGAGGTTAGATGATCGAAGCTGCCAGGCATAACGCAAGAAACCATGTTGTCAAACATTGATCTAGAAAAAGATAGATAAAAAATATCTTTTAGTTTAAAGGATTTATTGAAAATAATTTAATTTGAATTAATTTATACTTTATCATTTTCCATACTGCCGAATAGAATTAACTTCCAAAAAAAAAAGTACAATGCGATAAAAATCTCAAGTTGTAAAAAGTGCGAGTCATTATTATTAAAATTATTGCATTTCCATGTCATGAGAAGTGAAAATTACTGATGAAAAGGGAAATAACACTAAACGCGTGGAAATTCACGGAAAATAAATGCACGAAGGCTACCATCACTCGGTAGTGGCAGTTGTAATAACAACAAATAAAAAGGCTACAATTAGTCTAATTGTGATTCTCGCCACTACCATAATACTGAGTAGCGTGCTGACACTTTTTGTCGCCTCGCGCGCTCTTTTTTCAGGTCGTAATTAAAAAGAATTTTATTTTATGCCATTGCGCAGCACAATTTAGCGTGTTTAAACATAAAAGCTCTTTTTTTTGCAATGTGGTTGACTTTTTTTTGAGAGCTTCAGGCCAAATGACTTGCTACTGCTTCAACTATAAAAATACTTACAATGTTTTCAAATTATGAAGTCCCAAAAACATTTTATTATGCACTTCAGTCATTTTATTTTCACTAATCAACATTTCCTGAATTTTCGATGCACCTTCAAATGCACGTGGTTCAATGGCAGTAATTTGATTTCTTCGTAAATCCAATTTGACGAGATTTGGCAGACGTCCAAAAAGTCCATCAGATTTTATTCGACCCAACTGGTTGTCATTCAGCAACCTGTAATTAAATCACATGAATATGTAAATCACTCTTACATAGTGAATGATTGTGAATGATATGGCACTTACAGTTCTGTCGTATATAAAGGAATATCGCGTGGAATTTCTTTCAATGAACGACCTGAACAATCGACAGTTGTACGTTCACAATGGCAAACTGCGGGACATTCAATTGGCTCAGCACGACAATCGGCAGCATATTTGCTACGTAAATCTTCCGTACCTAAATAATTGCGGTTAAATTAGAAAATTCTTAAAGCAATTTTAAAGCTTACATTTCAATTTTTCTTCTCTTAATGATTCAATCTTTCTACGATGCATTCTTTTTGGTGCTTCACATTTGGCGCCGCTAGTTTCAATTGGATTTTTGTGCAAATAGTCAGCGAGCCATTTGAGATTACAATCACAAATAAATGGATTACGTGCCAAATGTCTGTTAAAATATAAAAGATGAGAAAAAGGCATTAGTGAAATTATTTCCACCTCAAGGTATATATATGTGTCTGTTTATCTTACAATGTTTGAATTTGTTTTAATGCATCAAATGTTCCATTTGATAATGATTGAATATTGTTGTCATAGAGTGATAAAAGGCTCAGACCAGTTAGATCCTTGAACGAGTCTTTACGAATGCACGAAATCTCATTAGCATTAAGTAGCAACAATTGCAATGATGTTAATCCTTTGAATACGCCAGCTGGCAGTTCTTTGATCTTGTTGCCATATAGCACAAGTGAGTTGAGAGATTTTAATCCAGCAAAAGCATCGTAAGCAATTTTCGAGATGTTGTTATTGGACAAATCTATTCTTCGCAAGCGGCGATGATTTGCAAATGCTTTCGGAGGGATTTCTGTAATGTAATTCTGCTCCAATCGTCTATATGATGAAAAAGAGAATGAATGAGAGTCAAAATCTGAATAAAGAACAGCTTATTGCTGCTTCTTTTATGTGCTTACATTTCAGTTGTATCTTCTGGCAAGGTCAATGGAACATTTGATAAACTTTTCTCACGACAGTCAACAATTCCCTCAGCACATCGACATGGATGTGGACATAAACTTCTGCCACCGCATTCAATTGGTGCATGTTCTGTCAAACCTTAAGAAATAGAAAGAAAAGTTTTTAGTGTTAATTTAAAAATTCTATCTTTGAAAAAAATTTACCTGAACATTTGAACTCTTGATCGTGCAAATCAGCCACGTTTTGTCCTTTTAATTGACTTGGTGAATGACATCGTGTATAAGGTGCCAATCTTGGTGAACTTCTCAGAAATTTAGAAAGCCACGACAAATGACAATCGCATGCAAAATTATTGTCAGAAAGACGAAGCGCTCGAAGTCGCGGCATATTACTGAACATTTCGCGCGGCATAGTTGTTATGTTGTTGTTGTTAAGTGTGAGAATTTCGAGTTCATGTAAATTCTTTAATGCTTGCTCATCAATGCACACGATTTGATTGTGATCCAATTGAAGACTTCTGAGCGCAATAACGCCCTTAAACATGCGCTTTGATATTGCCACGATCTCATTATTTGATAAGTCACTGTAGAAAAAGTAAGTATAATAAGTATTCGTTATTAAGAGAGGAATAAAGAAATTTCCACTTACACTCGCACTAAATTGGACATGCTCGCCAACAAATTATCGGGAAGTGTTTTAATTTTATTGTTGTTTAATCGTCTGCGAGATGGAAGAGAAGGAAGAAAAATAAAAAAAAGTTGAGAAGATTACAAGACAAAGTTTTAATAGCTCTCATCGTAAAAGTTCACTGTTTTCATTTCCCTTCGTTTGGTTACATGTTTTTGGCATTGGCAGAAAATGTGTACTTTTACAATTGACGGTATGAAATTTATGGGCAATCATTGAAAGACTACTACTACTACTCAGTTAATTAATTCACACAAGATTGGAATTTCAATTAAATTAGGGATTTTTTCTGTCTACAGTCATTTGCAAGTTTGTAGATAAAAATGAGAATTTCAAGTGCGGCTTGAAAATTTATTTTTTGCTATGCCAAAAACAAACTTGTGAAAAATTGTTAAATATGATACTTACAGTCTCTCAAGAGCAACGAGATCGGCAAATGCATCCTTCTCAATTGTGTGCAGTTGATTATCTGTTAATTGTCTGCAATTATGGATATAAAAAAAAGAAGACATAAGGAGAAATCATTAAAAAATTATTATCATTATTCAGCATGTGTTTCGTGTGCTATTTTAATTGAATTTACACAATAATGATGAATGCATATTTGCACTTATTGTCGGCAAGCGAGTTATATTTAAATTGTTGGCAATTTTCTCTTCTCTCTCTTTTGCTCAGTTAATTCTGTGCATACGTTTTATGAATATTTACGATAATATTCAAAGTTAAGTTTTTTATGCAATTTAATTTTATACTTTAAGTTTATTTGATAAGCAAGCAAGAAATATTTCAATTAAATGAAGCATCTCATCATTAAATCTCAACTATTAACCAGATTCAATTTTAAAATGCCATAATTCAGTCTCTTAGTCTCTAATTATAGTTATCTCAATGACCATTGCGACATTCATAGTCATTGCCTTGCTTTGCCACCACCGCAATTTAATGTTTTTTAATCTCGAGACTCTTTAATTTAATTGCATGATTTTTTTCATCTCTTGTCGCTGTCCCACAACTTCTCTAATTAAGCCATAAAACAAAAAAAAAACTTTTATAGGCAGAAGTTTTTTACTCTCATTCAAGCAGCGCTCTGATTTTTTATATGTATACATATGAAGGCGACCATTTGGAATTTGTTTATGGAAAATGTATAAAATAAAGCGAATGAGCGCGTTCGAGAGTGATTTTCATAATGGTTTTTAATGATGGACATTTTTCACACACGCATAAATTGTCAAATGCATGAATGATTTTAATTAAAAGTCAGATGATAGATCTGATACATAAATTATTTATTCCCCAATAATGACGCTTAAAATATTCATCTTTTATTATCTCGAGCATCCCATAAAAGCCTGATTTTATCGATCGATATTTTTTTTTGGAGATGACTGCGTGCGATAAAAACCATTCAAATGTGAGCAGTAAGTTTATGATTTTATTGACTATTAGTGTCGGAGAATTTGCAAAGTCATTAATAATCCGTGAATTGAATTTTAAAGAGCTTTTATGATTTTTATTATCACACTCGACACTTCGACAACAAGTCATATATTCATCATCATCATAATCGAGTGTAATAAAAATGAGAGAATGATAAATCGCACATATAATTGAGCTGTATTCATTTATAGAAAAAGAATAAATATTAAAGTGTAGCAATAGGGAGTGAGAGCGAGTAAAATTCAATCAGTGATCATTAATCAGCATCGACAGTTGCATTTAGAAAGAAAGAGAGGTAAATGCATGCAACGGTAAATTTTTTTCATGTTAGAACTAAACGAGAAGTTGCGTTTAAGTGACTTCGCCCTTTTCTTAGTATGTCACACGCAGCAGCAGCTCTTTTTGTTGTTGTCAATTTGATTAATCAATCAATTTGGAATTTGGCTTTTAACATTTGAGAAATTTTTCGAGATAAATATTAGACGCTATCCCGCATGACAATATCAAATTTGTGACTTTTATGCATATATTCTGTTTCTATACTCTCGCCGGCTAGCAAGCTCGTGTTGCGTAGCAAGTCATACGAAAAGTAATTTTATTAATACGAAATCAATAAAGTTGAATATAACTAAGAAAGAGAAAGAAGTTGAATAATCATTTATTTCTCGAAACTTGACATGATCTTTGATTGATTGTGTATGAAATGAACAAATTTTAACTCTTTACTATTTACACACATATCTTTCTAACGTCTTGCATTGTAATATTATTGATGTGTGACTTGCAAGCAAGCAAGCAAACAACTGAATTCGTTATAGTTCAAATTAAAACATGTAAGATTAAATTTTGACAAATTGAAAGATTTTGTGTTGTGTGGTGCATGTTGTGTTTAATAAACTTTTCAGTTTCACACACAAAGTATTGCTGTTTTTACAATCACTGTTAATCATTTAATTAGCAGAGAATTTACTGTGACAAATTTATAAATTCAATTTTACTAATCAATAAAACATTTTCTCTTTCTCAATGGACCAATAAATTCTGATCATCGAAAATTTGATATGAGCTAATGCTAGCATTAGTCAGACATTCGAGATTATTAATGAATCAAGAGTTTGAGTTCATTCAATCGATAGAGAAAAATGAGAAAGAAAGAGAAAAATTTATTTTAATTTTTATTTTCAATTCTCACATAATCAAAATCCAATATTTGATGATCATCTTACCGTCCAAATAAAAACACCCAAACGAAAAATGATATTGAATTAAAAAACAACAAATTCCATAAATGGGATATGTGCGCAAGAGAGAGAAAAAGACTAAAGACTTTTTTTGGCTAAATGGAAATCGATAAAGAGGCGATTGTTTGCTCAATTCGATACGGTTTGAATTATTTATCGCTATAATTAAGTATGTTAAACATCCAACAACGATTTTTACAAAGGAAGAATTTACATTAACTCTTTTTTAAAATCGTTATCATGATGGTGAAGATTTCGATGATTTTGTTGTGTCGAAATAAAGATTAAATAAGCATTAGAGAGTGAGGCGTTGTCTACAAAAAGGGCTTCAACTTTTTTTCATCTTCTTCTTTTTCTTCCCATAATCAAATGCAAAACATCTATACCTGAAGCATATCTTAATACTCACATAAATTATGGAAATTATACGCACAAGAGATAAATAGAAAAGAGCTCGCGTTGATATTGGGAAGTGTTTGTAATTAATTTCATCGAAACAATTTTTTTTGTTGTGGAATATTTTAGTGAAAAAAATGAATTAATAGTCAAATACCCACGAATAAAGTATGAATATTTATAAAATCTACACAATAAATTTGGATCGTGATGAGATCGCTGAGAGCGCATCGTTATAACTCATTTAGCAGGCACATTAACTCTTTTGTATCGGTCGCCATTGAACAGCACGGGCTCTTTTTTGAAATTAACTATTCAGCTCCAATTAATTTCGAATTTGTATGGACAACAATCGAGAAGCACAAAAGAGAGCAACGAAACGTTGTTTTCTCATTAGTGAGCGGTTTTTGCTGTGGGAGACAACATTAGTCATTCTTTACTTGCGAGCGAATGAATCGAAAAAAAGAGAAATTGGAGACTGAAAAATCGCATGAAATTCAGCTATAGTGAGGGAATTTATTGATTAAAGTTATTTATTATTCGCCATGTACGCTCTAGTATCATTGATTATCTGCTCGTGTCACTTCTTTACATACATATACGGATGACACGATGGTCACAATAGCGACAACAAAAAAACATCCTGACTCATACGATAGAAAGACTATTGATCATGGCGACAGCAATTGCAAGCAACAAATAACAATTCATGATGAATATTCTTTCATTTTTTAACTAAAAGGAAGCAAAGAAAGTTTTTCCTCTTAGAATGTATTGTATAAGTTGTAAATAGTATGACGAACTCTATCTCAATTTCCCTTTTATCCCTTCGCTCAATAGATGATGGGGTACTTTGGCAACAATCATATATATTTCATCCCATGTATATAATGTCACCCTCTTTCTCTATCTTTCTTTAAGAAATTTCTTTTATGGCAACACCAGCAAAATTGGATATTTTTCCTTCTTTTTAATACAACTTATCCTTCATCATGAAGCGAAAACGCAAAAGAATTGTATGTGTGTATAAGACGAATATCCAAGGGGATTTAAACTTGCATGATTGAGGCGAAAGATCTTTTAATAACTCGACACAAAAAATCGTTATTGATGGGTTACATTTGTGGCTAGAAGAGGTGTCTCTTTATGATCCTTTCAATAACTTTTTTTTTAAAGAGACGAAGCAAAAAAGGTTTGATAGAGGTGAAAATAGGAAATGTAAAGGTTGATAGTTGAATAACAAATGTTCTGCTTATTAATAGAATTTGACCTATTGAATTTTTAGAAAAGATTTTAGTATAAATTTTTATAGGAAGTAATAATATCCCTTTTTCACCATTATTGTTTACTTATATTCAATTTGAAATTCTAATTTTCATGTGAATAATAAATTTAAAACTTTATTTTAATTATTTTTGCAATTTTGTATGGATTTTAAAAATTTAACTTAAATAAAAAAATTTTAGGGTTTGGACTTGCATATTTTACTTGATATGCAAATATTTTTGTCAAGTTGATTTCAAGTTGACTTACACAAAAATTTCTTTTATTCATTCAGATTTTATTTATTTCAAATAAAATATATAGTAAATTAAAGAATCTTTGATTTTCATACAAATTTGTTGGATTTTAATTGAATTAAATTCAATCTAGATAAATTAAAGACATTTTTGTGTAAGTTAACTTGAAACTAAATTGACAAAAAATATGATATAAATATCAAGTAAAATGTACATGAAAAAAAGTAATAAATTGTCAAAAAACTCCACCAACCCTTGGCACTATATTATTATTATTATTGTAGCCCCACTTATATTTCGTTTTCAAACGTACATACATAGATATTGAATAAAAGAAAACGAAAAGCATCAGAGTATAAAATAAATTCGATGAAAAATGTGAAATATTTTTTTTATTGTGATCACCCCGTTGTCATTGGAAGCAATGTAGCAAGAAGCTCTTTTCCTTTTCTTCTTTTTTCTTATGCTTCGCTCTCCAAAGGGACATTACATTATTTTTCATTGTTTGTTTGTGTCTCATGAGTGCATGAAAAACAAATTTACGTTTCTCATCTCACCCAAGCAATAATATTTACAGGAATTGCGTGTAAGAAAGAAATATATACAAACTCTACTGGTGTACAACATATATGCAAGGGAAATGTCAATAGTAATAATAATAAAAAAGAGTCCAATTTCACGCATGTATGTGCATAAACGTGTATTGCAAAAAGTGAATTTTATTAAGGTTCTTTTTCTTGCAGGTCAAGGGGCAAAAACTTTCAATTTTTATAGTTGAATTGCTTAATTTCCTTCCCTTGTATATGTTTTTACTAACAAGAAATTATTATGGTTGGAAATGAAACTTTCTTGCTTCAGAGTCTCATGAGATGATAGTTTGTACGTTCATTGCTACTGAATCCTATTAAAACTCATTTTATTCATACACCGCGAGCGCAATAACCAAGTCTTGGTTAAAGATCGAGGCGCCACTTTTAATGGCAACACATCAAAAAAAATTTGTAATTTTTTCTTCACATTTTAATGGCGGTGGTGTTTCTTTTATAGATACACATACATTTTCAATTTTTTATGTTATTTTGTGGTGGAGAGAAAAATGTCCATAAAAAATAATGTAACAGCATTCTCTTGCATCCCCATGAGAGTGTATAAGAAGAAGTGAAAATGAATATAAGAAGTAGCATGTATATATGTAATGGAATGCGTGTAACGCAATACTGTTGCTGGAGAAATGAAGAAGAAAACGATACAAAAGAATGGGGATTTATCCTCAAAATAAAAATTTATTATATAGCGATACCATTGGCATGGAAACTATATTTATCTTCTTTTATTTTATTTTTTTTTTTCGATGGGGATGTGAGAAAAGAATACCGAGAAACGTGGGGAAGAAAATAATTAAAAAATGGATAATGGTTTACTGTATGTGCGATAAATTCCCGACATTCTTTCTCTTGCTCTTTTTTTGGTAAAGTAAAAGATAAGAGAACTCGACAATGTCTGCTGCATTCATTTATTTTATCACAAAACCACAAAAGAAGGTTAAATTTTAAATTTACTTACAAAATTCTAAGTTTCGATAAATTTATAAAATCTGACTCATAAATAATTGTTATGTTGTTTCCTTGAAGGTCCCTGTAATGAGATAGAGATAAAAAATTGAATTAGAATTTGAGATGATTAAATTAATTTATGAGATTTTAATTATGTAGCTATGGTAGACGATTTTTTTGCTTAACAACTTAATCTTAATAAAAAAATTTGGAATGAATTTTTTTTATAATTCCTGTTGAAAATTTACAGTAAAATTGAAATTACAAAATTTTTCCCCAATACTAAAAATTAATTAGCAAGAAATTTATCAAAAAAAAGACAAACAAAATTCTTGAAATTCTAAATAAATAAAACATGTTTAAGATGGAAATGAAAGCATAAGTTAAGAATAAAATGTAATTTATAATTTGTAGGATAACAAAATTAAAGTAGCAGCAGAAATAAAAGTGTTGTTGTTATTTTGCTGTTGCTGTCATTTCCCATTAGTAAAACATTCACAAGAGGAGCTTAAATGATTGATAAATGAATTTAATCTACAATCTACCTGTATGTGTGTGTATCATTTGTAAAAACATTCCAACAGTCAGATAGTTAGAAAAGAAGAAAAGGAAAAAAATGTTTCCCTTCACAAAAGTCATTACGTTATTGCAGCGAAGAAAGATTTTCATTAATTGCCTTTCACATGTTTGGATAGATAAAATAGCAGCAGTAGTACAACATCTTTTACCGACTTTCACTTTTTGGCTCGCTTTTTCTTTCGTTTACTTGCGTGTGTATCCAAGATGAAAATTTATTGCCGACAATTTCATACACATCTTTCTTTATTCATCCCCTTACTCCTAATTTTCTTATATGTATACACAAAAGATAGAATAAGCCACCCTTTAATATTCAGTGGTGAAAATTAAGCAAGCATATAAAAGAACTGTCTGGGGCAACTGAAAGGTCCATGCATTTTCTTTCTTTCATCTTTGTGCTTATACATTTTTCATAATGTCTTAATTAATTTTTTTCCTTCTCCTTTGACTCCCGTTCTTGGCTTGCGATAACTTTCATTCGTTTGCCAAGAAAGCAAAGAATAAACAACAAGACAACACGCTCATTCTCATGTGCCTTTCATTTCACTCATCGCACTTAATTTATTGCACAAAAGTTTCTCTTCGCATCTATTAAAGCGCAAGGAACTTTTTTTATACCCAACATACAACTCACCAGAGTATAATTAATTTAATATTCTCTGACATTTCTTTCTTTCTTTCTTTCACTTTGCAATATCATTTCTATTTAATTTTTAAGTAGTTTTTTTGGTTTTTATAAATGCATTAGTGGTTAGCATTATAGAAAGTCCCAAATGAACTAAAGTTATTTCCATCATAATAATAATTACTTGTGTCGTAATCAAAAACCAATGAAATCAAATTAAAAAGCAGATTAAATTGATTTCATGCCAGAGAAAATTCATACAACATCTTCAGATTCATTGTTTGCCGCACAAACGTGAACGAATAAAAAGAAAAGGAAAAGTTTTATTAAATTATGCTGAAAAATTTATGTAAATTAGTTGTGAAAAGTCATAATTCATAAAATTGACTAATCTAATTAACTTTCACTGAGTAATGACAAGGGAGAAAAAGCCTGTAAATAAGTTTTTTGGTTTTTCTTGTACTCGCGTCTATTTTTGTTAGAAATTGACGAAAGAAGAAAAACGAAATGAAATCGACTCGAGTAAAACCATTAATAAAAGTAGTATGAAAGGAATGGAAAATAAAGAAGCTAGACAGCGTGAAAAAGTTCACATAATAGAAAAGATAAATCTTTTTGTTGTCATACTTCCTATCTACCTCCTTCTCATTCTTATTCTTTAAATGATATTCCATCTTTTATTTCCTTTGCAACTTTTTGTATATTTTTCTTTGCTTTTTTAAACCAGATATTAAAATGAGTTAAATTTTTAGAAAACTTGTTACTTATTCCATTTTATAACAAATGAATTTCAATTCAACTGAAACTTTTCAATTTCCATTCTTAAGATAAATGTGAACTATTTCCCATCAGCAAGAAACTTTCATCAAGATTTTTTAATAATTTGTTCTACAATATTAATCAAAATAGATGAATCTCAATGCTATTATATTTAATGCAATGCAATCCTTGCTGTGCGCATTAAAAATGATAAATTCAACAGTAACATCTTTATATATCTTCTTTTATGTTATTATAAATGGAAGCATACACACTTTTTTCTTCTTTTAAGAAAGAAAGTTAATGCACCTTAAACATACAAAACTGGATAAATTCAAGACTTATATCTCTCTCTCTCTGAGATTTTTCTTATCTATTTTCAACATTCCTTATGATGATGATGGTTATAGGAGAGGGGAGGAAGTAAGTAGAATTCCAACAGTGATTCAATTTGTTTTTTGCTAGCTATATAGAATATAAGAAAGGAAATGTAGTGTGGCAACAGTAGAAACAATATTTTTTCTACATTTAATGTCATCTTTCGCCATCTCTCTGTGTATGTGCATGAAAAGGATGATAAATTTTACTGCTATATATCCTGAAAGAATGTCGGCAAAAGAAAAAAAAAACGAAAGAGCAAGTGTAAAGTGTGAGTAAGTGACTGAATGTGGTTGCTTAAATGTAGGAGGATAGATGGATGCATATAGAGACAAGGAGGAGCAGTTTAAGCTGTAGAAAGCGCTCTCACATATTCCCTGAGCTGTGATTTAATTCCGGTCTTATATGGCACAACGTAGTAGACATGAGTAATCTCTTTGTTGTGGTCTTCATGCTCGATTTGTATTAACTGTGTCTAATGTTCTTTTTTATGGCAAATGGAAATAGAAATTTCAGTAGTAGTGCTTTACTTAAATTAAGACATCAAGTAGTAGCAGCATCAGGATAAAATTATGTCAAATGAAAAAAGAACCGAGCTAAGCAATTGATCTTAATTATGTGCTGACAAAGGTTCATTAATAATGTACATTATACACATACCGAAAAAATTTGTTTTTTTCCTATACCTCTTGCATGTGTGTAAAGAGGGAAAATTGAAACTGAAACATTAACTTCCTGCTTCATGTTACAGCAGACATAAAAAAGTGACTGAATGACGTTTAATGTGTCTAATTAAGTCAAATTTATGATTTGCCTCTTCTTCCTTCTCTTTCTTTTTCCTCTCTTTATTTTTATGGCAATGGCAAAAACATTCTGAAATACTTATACAAACATAAGCTACTGATGCTGACATATTCGTCAAACAGATGTTTCTATATGCATTTTTATTTTAACCACACGAGCATAAATGAGATTTAGGGAATATTTTTAATTTTTGCTATGGAAAAGAATTTATGTTTTTAAACAAGCTTCGGACACTTAAATTTCTGTTTTTTTATCGAGAAAAATATTTTTGTAAAAAGCATAGAGTTTGTTTTATAAAATCAAGTAAAGAAAGAATTTTTAAATGTTTAGAAAAAATTATAACAATTTTATAACAGTTATAACTCAATTAATGTTATAAAATTTTTATAAAGAAAAATTCTTTTGCAGTGTTCTATCGTTGGAATTTTTAGTTTCTTTACATTGCCTAACATATTACACATGCGTGTATATGTGAAATTTGAGAAGATGATGACGACAAAGATCTCTCTCAATGTTATTTACCAATCAATTAATGAGAGAGGAGTTTGTGGGTCGATCAACATTTCATCATCACTGTGACATGAATTGATGAAAGACAATAGATAGTTATTTATATCTGCAAAGCAAATAAACACAAGATGATGATGAGATTTAACCACAAATATTTAAACTACCACTCGACATGAGTGTAAGGTCTCATCAAAATTTTTCGAAACATTTGTGATTGAAGCATCTGTCACACTTAGATCAATAAACAGCATTCAGTGTTAGTTACATAAAGGTTTCTTTCTAAACACATTCACTTGGGGATTCCAAAGAAGAGCTCAAGGAGAAAATGAAAATAAATCGTTAAAATCTGACACTCAATTCCCAATGATTTCTTTTTTCCATGTTTGCCAATGAAATCACGTTTCTTTTTCAGCACGATTTGTTTTTCATTCTTATTCTTTTGTTTGCCAACAATTGCAACTACACTTGAAATATTTTTTTCTCTCTGTATATGTAAATGTATGGGAAAATATAGAATGTGTATTCGAATGAGTGGTTATTGACTGATAATAATATTCAACTAACGTTATCTTTATGCTTATTACATAAAAAAAGTGAATGAATGTGGAGAGAGAAAAATTTCATGGGAAAAATGGAAATGTTTATTGGATTGGAATGAAATGCGATTTATAGGATTATTGAGTTGAAGTGAATGAATACAAACATGCATGTATAAAATGAAAATTGCATTTCAACGATTACAATCTTCTGTATTTGATGTGCACGCTACATATATTCGTTCTCGCGCAATATTATGCCATATAATAGTAAAAAATCTCTCTTTTATTTATTCGGCAATATGTAAAGTCAATATCGTTTTAGAGTCATGTCGACTACAGATAATGATAACGATATATGTACACAAATATCCAATTTTTTTGGCTGAAACATCATGCTGTTAGTCAATTTTAAACATTTCCCACATTTTCTCACAGTAGGGATTGTTTCCATATAAATAATTTTTAGGATCATAAGTTTTTGACACTTTTTATTTTACATTCATACTAATAGTATTTTCATAATTACAATAGTGTCACTTTTATTATCAACAACAAAAAGATTCAAATACGATACGAGATCTGAATATTAAACTTGATATAGTTTACTCTCGTGAAAATAGGAAAGAAAGAAAGTAGAAAGACAAAGAATATATAGAAAAAAGTATTAAAATTGTCTGCCTGCTTGCCCGACAGACTAAAACTAAACAGAGAATAAAAACTTTTCCTTTCTCATAGTAAGCAAATAAACGTGCTGAGGCATGCAGCAGAACCAACATCAGTTAGTTCATGGTGCAACTGACGAAAAAAAGTTAATTAGTTTTTCACGAGATGGAGGCAGACAGTGAATGTTTACTCGAATGCTTCACCGCCACGCGGATGAAATGTTTTGGAATTTATTACGATTTTTTTGTCTGTTTGTCGCCACAAGGCATTATCACTTTCAATGCGTCCATCTTTCTCTTTTTCGACTAAAAATTTTTTTTTGTGATTTTTAATTAAATTGTCTCATTGTAAAAAGATAGAAGATGACTTTTATAGAGATTGCGACGGAAGGAAGTTTTATATGATTTTTCATTTTAGGATATGCAAATTTTTTATGTGATGTGACATGTACATAACAATATACATAAACATACAGGAAGAGAAGGTAAACAGTAAACAATGTAATTTTCTACTCATCCGCATCATCATCATCATCAGTAGCAGAAGCAGCAAAAACGACGTAAATGTAAGTGAAAAGAGCCATTCCTTCCTCCATTATCTGATGTGAATTTGAAGTGTTTGTGCATTAGATTAGGAGTTTTTACTACATGAATACGTTGAACGTGATTTCTCAGAAGTTTCAAGCATTAGCTCGACACGCATCATCAAAATACAGAATACAAAATACAAAAGAAATTTACAACATGAAGGCATGACTTTTAAGGCTCATATTCTGCTTCAATTTCTCGTTTATTATTTATTCTCTACAATATTTTATTATGCAAACAACTTTCAACTCAAATCGAATTAAAATCCTATTTGTATAATGATCAATTTCGCTCTCACTCTTCGCCCGCTCCGTTGTGTATTCATTTCTCTGCACTCAGCTTGGCATGAATTGCTTTTGCAAAAAAAAGTTTATTTAAAATGCACGACGCGCGCAAATAGAGCATCGACATCAGTAGCAGTAGTATGAATATACTGGCATCATCATCAGAAGCAATAGCAGTGAGAGTGTGTCCAATGAATATTAATTCTATAAATCATATTTTCACATTATATTAAATATGGTGTATGAATCATTGCGCGCGCGAGTTTCATGTTATTGTTTTAATCTGTAGATAGACGATGTGTTTATGCTTATTATGGGAATTTTGCGGATGATTGCTTTTATAAATGAAATTTTATGTTTTTTAGATTGCTAAAAATAAATATTAATGAAAATTTCGTTAAAATAATTAAAGTTCCTCAAAACTCAATTTTTAATTGCTTCCTACAAAATCTCAAAAGACACAATCATTGGTTAGAAATTTCTCAAGTGAGGGTGAATAAATTAAGGTGAGAAAAGATGCCAATGTACATAGATATCTTCTAGTAAAGCCTCATATGTGAATAAATTAAAAATTAAGAATTTTAAGCTTTGGCAGCTATTCAATGAATGCTGGATAAATACAGTTTATATTTGCATTCACAATAAACATAAACAATCAATAGAATGTGTGTATGCATATGAAAGAGCTCAAACAATATTAGTTGCAGTAATCATCAAACAACAGCGGATGATCGGAATGGAAGCGGGTGATCGAGACTGCAAGTGAAAGAGGTAGTCAAAGTAATTTATCTGATTGTTTACAAAATTATTATCTCTTATTGTTTAATCAAGTGCTTCATCCTCACTACTGCCATGTGAAGCATCAACAGCAATATAAATTTATATTGACATTTTGTTTACTTTATTTAGTGTATGTATGCATGTATTTGCATTTTGCTTTTTATACTGCTACTGTTTAATATGCTCACATCAGTATAAATTATCAGTATATTTTTTTCTCATTTATACAGGCATTCATGAGAGAGAAAGATAGAGAAGCAAAGAGTCAGTTCCATTGACTGCTTTTACTACAAAGCAAGTGAGAGAGGAAAAATCCCTCAAGGGATTTTAATAGGCTCATACAGTGTCTATCTGCTACTCCTATTGCTGTTGTTATTTTATGAAATTTTGTTACTGCGGTAAAATGAATGAAAAGTGCATGAATATTAACACACATTTCTGGTACTGACATTAAATTTTATCATAACGCAAGAGAGCAAAAGCAAAAGGGAGTTTTTGTGTATGTACATTAAAAATCTTTTTGTTGAGCAACATTTCTCCCTCTTTATGAATAATAATAATTATATTATGTTGCTGAATATTCCCCAATGTCTCGTCATCATCACTCTTTCTTCTTCCTTGCTTCCTAAATCTATGCATATACATTCTACATCCCTTTTTACTCATTCACTTGACATTTTGCTTAAGGCTTCTTTTGAATTTTAATAATTTTTAGCTTCAACACTTCAAAGCTCAATTTGGGCATTTAGTTTAAATTAGGAAAAAATGATTAATTTTTATTTTGGTTAAAGAATAGAGTTCGGACTTGCATGCATATTTTACTTGACATTCGCATATTTTTTGTCAAGTTTATTTCAAGTTGACTTACACAAAAATTTCTTTTATTCATTCAGGTTTTATTTAATTCATTTAACATCCAACGAAGTTGTATGAAAATCAAAGATTCTTTAATTTACCATGTATTTTAATTAAATTAAATTTAATCTGTATGAATAAAAGACATTTTTGTGTAAGTCAACTTGAAATTAACTTGACAAAATATTCGCATGTCAAGTAAAATATGCATGCAAGTCCGAATCCTATTAAAGATTATTTCAAAATTTATTTTATACAACTTAAAGATAACTTTTGGTTAAAATAACAAAAAATTCAAAGTATTCATTGAATATTATGAAACTCTCTAAATTTACTCGCATTAAACTACGACAATGAAGGAATAGAAAATAATAAAATTTAACCAAAAATTGTCGCTTCTTTCAAATGTGCATTATGATGATGATGGTAAATAAATAATTTAGTGAAGAATACAAAATTTTCCCTTCTCTCCCCGTGAAATGACGCGAACTCATTTGTGAATGCTCGTCATGTTTAATGTGAAATGAATTTTTTTAACATTCATTCCGCATGGCAAGCGAATATGAAATAGAAATGGAGCATTGAGCTACAAAATAATAATAATAAAAGTTAAAGAACGTATCTCACCGCACTCTTGCTGTCAGTATGTAGTTCGCAATGACAATAAGCGACTCGAAATTATATGTAAAATTGCCGCTACACACTACACAGTCAGTGTCGTGTTATTAAGCAAACATTAAAGTTAATTTTCAATTTGCTAAATTGCTGCATGTGCACCAGACGAGCCCATCATCATCACTACAGTTGTTGTAGTCCTTTTACTGTCATCATCATTATTGCGCTTGATTCCCTATGCCCTTTAGCACTTTTCAGGGTGGTAATTGATAGTTTACAACACCCACAATGCACAAGACTTTATCGGCAATTAATTGCTCTTTTCCATATTAAAAAATTCAAGCTAGCGTGAGACATCAACTGAATATTTTGTTGAAAACTAAGGCAGCACCTGTTTGTTATTATTATTAATCGATTGCGCACCGAGACACTTTTTTTCTGAGTCGATTTGCAAACTGTGAAGAGAGAACATTTTCAATTTTAATCGACATGTCCATTCATAACATACACTGCTTTTTGTTTGCATGCATATGTGAACTGTAATTATCGATATTCTTTTTATTCTCTCTAGAGTATGTGTTATATTTTTTGCAATATTTATGCATAAAAGAAATAATAAAATTTTTTAAACAACATTTTTAGTTTTTGAATTTTTATGCAATATTTTTGAACGAATAAAATAAAGGTAAAATTCTAAGTGTTGCAAATATCTTCTATTATTTCTTAAAAAGCATTCGCAATTTATTATGGATATTTGTTATCATGGACACTCTATTGTTTTGAATGCTAAAAGCAATTATTCTCTCCTCTCTTTTATACATATCAATTCAACTAAACAATATACAAATATTTTGCATCGGCACAAGGTAATTGATAATTGCAAGTATAAAAAAAGGATGAAGAGAATAAAAAATGAATCGAAAACCAAATAGCATCAGACATAAAAAATATTCGTTTATTCATGAAATTAAAAAGAATATTGGAAAAAGAAATAAGAAGAATTGAAGACTTATAAATTATGAAAAATGGAGAATTGATGATAAAACTCGTTGATAACATAAAGAGAAAAGAAACATTCAAAGTGCTCCAGGACATCGACCTTAACGAGTGATTTTATAATAAACTCAATATTCTACTCCTCCTCATAATCATCGTCATCGTCGTTGTATCAATTTCTCTTTTTCCTAATGTTTCGTTATCATGTTTCAAACTTATTCCTTGTGTGCATGCCTCAACGTAGGTCTCTTTTTTATATTAAGAGCAAATATTTGATTTATACATTTTCCGATATTAAAACTTTTTCATTTGATTGTTACTTATTATTTGTCTTTTAATACATTGCTAACGATTAAACTATAAGAGAAATAAGTAAGTAAAAACAGCAGACACAAAGAACTGTAAGGAAATTAAAATTTCAAAATTCCTTTTGCTCGCAGCTATTTGCTATTTGTTCTGATTTCTCGCATTGAAATTTAATTTTCTTAAACTAGACAGAGAAAGAGAGTTTATGAAAATTCCAAACTTATTGACGGAAAAATTGTCTATTAGTGTTGAAGTTGGAAACAGGAAAGTTTTGGCTTTTATAAGTAGAAGATAAGAAATTATTAAAATATTTCTTTTGCTTCAACTTTTACTGTTACTATTGTTTTAAAAGTAAAATTCTAATAATTTCTTTTTAATTCAATAAACTCAACTTTTACCATTTCATATTCTTTTTTAAACAAAATTACAAAGAAAGTAAAATAACTTGCAAAATACTGTCGATGTTCATTTCATGCTTCTGTAAAATGATGCGAAAGAGAAAGAAAAAGGAAGAAATATCAAAAGACTATTTCAAAAATGTTGATTATTTGATAAGAAACTCAAGAAAGTCGTGATTCTCAACTTTTATTGAAACTTGTTCTTTCTCTCTTTCACATTGAATAGGAAAGCAAAAAAAAAAAATGTATGTTTAAGAATAAATTCAAATATTTACTTTATAATCTTACTCTTTCATAAGTAAGAATAAGTGGAAGAAGAAGAATATCAACATAAAGAAAAAAAATTTCTCGTTCTCAAGAGAAGAGATCGTGAGAAGATACAAGTTCATGCTGCTACCCCGAAAATATAAACTTTTTGCTCAACATACAAAATTCAATTCAATTGAGTTCCAATTTTGAATGAAATTTTATTTAAACGCAGCACGAGAGAATGAATAAAGAAAAGTACATAAAAAACTCTTTAAAATTGTTATCACTTTGCATCTTCACATGTTTAAAAACTTCAATCCATTCTCTCGTTTGCTCGCTCAAATAACCAAATTCAATGTATCAATATTTGCCTCGAAAGTAATTTTTTAACAACGAGAGCGCTACAAGAGCAAAAGATATACAAACCATGTTCATAGTTGTTAGGCAGTCCATATTGACATTGTCGGAATAAATATTTTTAGATAAGTGAACTATGAAGTGTATATGTGCATGCAATATGTGCACAAACGACCTCGTAAACATTTCTGGATTTGATTTTCAGGTATTGAAAATTAACACGGTCCAATACGATATAGTTATTGCCGCGCCATGTAGGCCCCACATAAGCACACAATCACACATAAATAGAGCCACTCAAAATCCATTCACATTCAGCGCATAAAAAGTATAGTTTTTCTTATCTCAAAAAGCATAAACTATTATAGTGCTATTGACATAAAACGCTGCTTTGGCACTTACATACACGACTGTTTACATTATTACTTTGGCTCTCACTCTATGCCACTGACATGTGTGAGTATTGTTTGCCTTTCTATTAAATATTTATGTGGCATCAGCTGGTAGGTTTTCACTGCTGCTGCTGCTGCTGCTGATAATTACTATCGATTCCATCATCAATTTTACTCTCTTAATAAGCCATGGCGCGCGAGACTTATTTACTTTTTTTTCAATGCGATAATCTTTGCCGATGTTGTTTTAAACTTTTTAATTTCATTGAAGAATGGCTAGTATTTTTTTCTTTTCTATATCTTTTAGCATGTGTTTCCTTAGTTGAAGTTATCAGACAACCATAACATGTGTACTTTTCCTTGTTCTACGTTTATAATTTCGCCTTTTTAAAAAAACAGGGCAACAAAAGGCAAGAAAATGAATGTGTCTGATTTAACAACCACATCGTTAGACCTAATAACACAGAAAATGAATGTTTTGATAGCACACAATGTGTTTCGTCTTTAGCATATAAGCCACAAATTTGCCATCAATCAGTCATGCCAGTTATGAGGCATATACATTTATTCACGCGACGAATGGGAGGATGAGCGTTACATTCACTGATTTTTTTTGCATTTTTATGTCTCTTGACATCATGCAGCACAGCAGTACCAAAAAAATCTACATACATTTGTTTAACTTTCCGTGATTCGTCTTTAAACTCATGTTGCGATATGAATGCCTTATTGTTAATGTCTCTGCGCGAGTAAAAGAGAGAAACGGAAATCAGTTGGATACACGATATTCTTCTGCATTTGACTCTATTTATACTTTTTTTATGCTGTTTAGACTCCAAATTGTTATGTGGGTGGCAAAATTGTACTTTTAATCATAAAGAGGCATTTTATTTCCTTTTTATATTTTTGCCATTTAGCAAAAAGCATATTATTACTTTTTTTGTAAATATGTTAAAATAAGAGATGATGAAGAGAAAATTCTATTTAATAGTCACAGTAGGAAAGATTGAAATAAACTTTTTATTAGTATTTTAACGGTTTTTTAAATCAAATTTTGAAAAAAATCCGTTATTTTTAAACAATGGATAATTTCATAATAAAATGTATTCCTATTTTTATTTATGAAAAAAATAATCATGACTGCATGCATTTCATTGCCATTTCATTATTAAATCAAATCAATCAGAACTTAATTTCCATAGGAGTTACAAATTGTTCAATTAATCATAGTTGATATCATGTGATGGGCTAATAAATGAAATTTCGTCAATTAACACTTTCATATTAATTTGTATGCTGTAATAGGATAGAGAGAATTTCCATAATTGAGTCAACAATGAAAAGTAATAAAATTCAATCAATCATCACTCAATTGCTCAATGTCAAATCACAATTAGACAATTGTGACATCCCAAAGCGAGAAAAAATTAAATTTTTATATTTTAAAAACATTTCTCAATAATTGTCTGTCGTTTGATATGATGAAACTGAGGCCGCAGCATGAAGATGAGGAAGACACAGAAGAGATGTCGTCATTTGGCAAGAATTATACATACATACATACATACATACATAAATTGATTGATGGAGTTTTTAGGCGCTTCTTCTTTTTCCATTACCCAGCCATCGCAATGTGATGATTTATGACTGAGTTTTAATGTATGTTGATTGACTGGAACATTCATCCCCTCATTTCTCTTTTTAAAAAGTGACATGTATAAAAGAAAAAGTTTTGAAACTTCAAAAAAAGTAATTAAAAAATTCCTAAATGTTTAACTTTGACACACTTTGTTGGTATTTCGATACATAATCAATATAAATTTGAGTTCTATTTTTTTGTTAGTCAAAGACATACGATGATGATGATGTGGAAGTAGAGGGCAAAATTGAATTTCCTGTTTACTTTTGTTTACCCTCATATCATACAAAAATGTTAATTTAGTTCCCTCTATTTGTATCAACATTTATATAGTCGAATTCACTCATATATAGACATACACATACGAGAACGGAATTTATATGTTTACTAGCCGTCATTATATTATCTCAATGCTAGCAATACATACAGGACACATACATTTTGTCCAATTATTGTTGAACAGAGAATTTTATTACGAAAGAGAATTGTCGTGTCGTTATCTTGATCAAAGCGAGCACACAAGAAATATAACATGCTTTAGACAAGACAAGACAACTCATATCATGTGCCTTCGAATATATTGCCGCTCAAGGCGATCCATTCCGATGTGTATGTGTGTAAGAAGAAATAATTTAATCTGTATCGCACTGACTTTACTTCATTCCTTCAGTCAATGTTGATGATGATGGCCTTTCGATTTTTTCCCTCTCTTGTGAAAGATCTCGTTTTGCTGATAAAGAGGTGCTACTGAATAATGATGAAAAGGCATACTCTCTCGCTGATATGATCTTTCTCTCTTTAAATAATGATGATTGAGAAACGAGCTTTATGCTTTAAAGAAAGAGAGATCGAGTTTTTTAACTTGCTCTCTTTATGTGAAATAATGGAAAAGATATAGTGAATGGTTAATCTTTCAATAGATTCCAATGTCGTTGTGAAATCCTCGATGTCTATTTATTTGCTTTTTTGCAACAGTTGAAATACTCTGATGCTGCTACTGCTTTATTCGTTCAACATACATCAGAAGAAAAAGAAAAAGAATAAACAAAAGACTGTAAGTGAGCCAAAGAACAAATATGCATTTTCCATATTGTGCATTACTTTACTTTTTTTACTTACAACAAAACAATGTAAGTTTCTCTCTGTTGCAGCTTCTTTCTTTTATTGTTATTTGAAAGACAATGCTACTCGAGAGCATATTTTATAATAAAGGATTTTGCATAATAATAAGTATATATGAGGATATACATGCATAAGAGTGTCTCATTTCACTCAAATGGAAAATTAAAACTTGTGAGAAAATTTCTTCTTTCTGACAAATCATGATAAATTTTTTTCCCATATTCAAATAAAGTTTTGTCCCAAAAAACCACTGGTTCGATAATTTTTTATATAGAGATTTCATTTAGTGAATCTAAAAAAACATGACATGTCTGCCTTGAGGCTTCAAGAGAAATAAAGACAAAGAAAATAGAATGGATTTGCATGATGATATAAAAGGTTCTAGGCTTACCCATTAGAAATGTTTCTTTCATGTCTTGCTTAAAAAATTTATATTAAAAATTAAGCATCAATAAATCATTATATTTAATTTTCATAATCTACCACCGACGTTGCTGTTATATACCGACACGAGTATGATGATGATTATGATGAGAGACATGAAATGCGTAAAATCCTATACCGGTGCCTATACCGCACAAACAAATACATTTTATTGTCTCGGATATCTAACCCTTTTTTGAGTTCACCCACAAGCAAAAATGAAAGATGTGTATAAATAAATAAACTCAACGTCATGAATTTAATCATAAAGTTTTACTCACTTTTTCTCAGTCCATTTCGGGATTGTAAGAGAAAGAGAGCAATAATAATAACAACGTCCACTCTCGTATGGTATGGCACAAAACTTTATTGCGGGGATTGTGAAAAATAAACATTACAGTTGTCCGAACAGATTGCTATTTGAACCAAATAAATCAAACTTGCACAAGTAATAAATTGCAAAATGAAAACTCTTGCTCTCGCAGTCTGGCTCACTTTCATATAGCAATAAGCATCATGTTATATTTGCCGAAAAAGCAGAAAACGAGTAATATAATAAAAGAACATACAGAGAGAAACTACGGAGAATGAAATAATAAAGATTTTTATTATTTTTCACTTAATGCACCCACAAATAACGACCATGTCCATCTCTCTCTTTTCTCTCTCGTGCTCTGGATTTATTCACTCTTTTGTTTACGGATTTACAAAAAAAAAATATTCTGACTTTTGTTTATTTTTATATGGCATGGCGAATAAAAAGAAAGATAATTTTTGCTTCTTTTCATTTTTTTAAAATCTGAAGATTTACAGTTTTTGGGAGAAAAGTTGTTTGCAATAATTGTCATAATCATATTTATAAATGTCATACACACCTTTAAATATGCACACGCGCTTCAAACTTCTATTTTCAGATGAGGATTAAAAATATATTTTATGTATTTAACTAACTTACTATTTATGTCAAATATGAGTGAGCTCCTTCAATTTTTCAACAACAAGCTTTAAATTAATCTTCCCTTATCCATTTTACCACTTAATTCCATAAATTTTTCATGTAAAGTCTAAACAAAATTGAGACAAGTATCATCGCTCAAAAATTCAATAATTTAATACAGCGTGAGCGAGAGAATTTCAACATCAAAGACGAAATGGGATATGAAATTAGCTAAATGCCAACGCAACTATTACGTAAAATACTCCTTAAGCAATATTAATGGCATTTGAGGCGAGAATGAATAAGTAAGGGAATGGAATGGATAATTCTCTATATTGCGGGATGTCAAGTGATTAATATCGTTACCGTATTGGGAAGCAGATCGCACGATACTTATTTCCATCATTGGAGAAAGTCACCCAATATAGTGGAGCACAGAAGCAGTAGCAGCGGCAATTTATACCATAGTCATTCAATGAACATTGCCATAAATCAAAATGGATACTGTGTCATTTTTCATCATCATCAACAAGAGGAAGAAATTTTTCTCCTTTTCTCTTTCTTTATTTCTATATAGCAATGAAAAAATCATCATCATTGTTGCTCAATGCTCGCAAGATCATCACTGTACGAAACACATTAAAATCCAATGCAATTAATCATAATTGTCTCTCGCTTGCCTCCTCCGTTTCATATTTTCCATCTAAATAAAACTTTTTTTAATTCATTCAACATTTCATGTGTCATTTCACATTCATACATATTTTTCTCTACTCACATTCTTCTACAGAGTTTGGAAATTTAAACTAATTTTTAACGCAGAAAAATATTTTATATCTGGCATAAAGTTTTTGAGAATTTTCCTTATAAAGTCAAATTTATAAGCCTTAAAAAGTGTTATAAATATTTTTATGACAGTTATGAAAGTTTTATAATAGTAATAATTTTTTTATAACTGTCATAAAAGAATTTATAACACATAAATTTTCTTTTTGAGAATAATAAATTTGGCTTTATAGGGACAAATCTCAAAGACTTTATGCCAGTTATAAAATATTTTTCTCTGTATAAACACTTTTAATAGTTAGTAATCAAATCTTGTGAAGATTAATAAATTCTTGAACTATTATTTTTATATATCTTGAATAGGGTTCGGCACTTGCATGCATACTTGACTGGTATGCGCATACTTACTTGACTATATGCATGCAAGTTAACTTATAAAAATGTCTCTAATTCAATCAAATTTTTTTCAATTTGGTTGAAATTTTGCCAAACTAAGAATCATCGGCCTTCATCCAAATTTGAAACATTTCAACTAATTTAAATAAATTCTGAACGAAATAGAGACATTTTTTGTATGTCAACTTGCATGCATATAGTCAAGTAAGTATGCGCATACCAGTCAAGTATGCATGCAAGTGCCGAACTATAATTTTTTATCATTTATATTACGAAATCAAATGCGATAAGAATTAATATGCAATTTAAAAATTTCCAAACTCTGAATTTTAATGCTGTTTAGTTGTAGAATATATGTGTGAAGTGTGTTGCTTGCAGTGATTTAAGTCATTTGTTTGTGTGCATTAAGATGCGATTATAAATTAAAAGACGAGCATCAAAAAATATGATATGTTCATGAGGATATGTGTCAGATGGAAGTTGTTGAACAAACAAACAGTTTTGTACAAACTTCTCTCTCTTTTTTTTTTAAAGATTAACAATCATGCATATGTGCAATGTAGAATGGAAAGAGAAACAATTTATGAAATGCGAGTGGCAGCAGCTTGAGGGCACAATATTATTGCACTTTTCTTGCCACCATTTATTACAAAATTATGAATGAGGGAATGAGAAATGTGCAGATTGCAATTAGCGGTAAAATTTTCATTGTTGAGACACGTGCGAGGTAGCCACAGTTGTGACATTTATTGTCTTGAATTTAAACGTGAAAATTCAATTAAATAAATAAGATGATGACCTAAAATTTACGCAATTATCGTTAATTAGAAAAGCTTGTAGAGTTAGACGTTTACGAGACAATAATCTCTGAATTTTGATGCGAATGTGTCTAATAAAATTACAATATTACATTTTAACATGTTCAACATTGCGGAGTGAAAGAATGAAGGGATGTGAGTGTTAAAAGACGGAGATAAAGCGAAGGATATGAGGATTTAATACAGTAAAAGTATGTGTGTGTGAGTAAAAGAAGAAATAAACAAGTAACAAGTGCGGGCGGGAAAAGGAAATTTGTGGTTTTATTGTATGTGTATAATGATATTATTGCTTTTACTCATGCTGCCGTTTGTTGCTGCTGTTACTGCAAAAAAACATAAAGTGAAAATTATACAGCAGCCAGTGATAAAGAAGAAAAATCGATACTTAATTGTTACTAACTCGCGCACTTTGTGCACACACTAGTCGATTTCATTAAATAAATTTTCAATCTTTTAATGTATGTAGCAGCATGAGGGGTTGAATGCTGACTAAGAAAAGATTTTTAATGCATTTTGCGCGTTCGAGTGGAATTTTATTGTACAATTTTCGATGTTCTTAAGTGCTCTTGAATTTCGAGTGAAATTTTTCTCTTTACTTATTTTTCTCATACCTCATTTGCGCTTTATTTAATTTCATGTTCAATTGTGATTTAACCTCCTTATTATTTTCCATTCATTTTCACACTGCTGCTTCTACTTAATGCACTCTCCATAGCGTATAAAAATAAATACATATTCATTCTATTTCTCTCTCAAAATGTATATTTTTGCACTCTACGCTTCAAGGGATAGAATCGACAACAACGAGGGATATACCATACAATGAAAGAGTAAATTAATGCTTCTTCAAATATGTTTTGATGAGATTGATTTAAAATTCTTTTTTAACAACTTGCTTTTGTCATTTAAATTGAGTTCGATTGTGCATTTAAAATTAATCTCTTTGAAAATTCTTTTGAGTGCTTTTCTGTGAATTTAATCAAAGTAAAGAAATGTACTTTAGTTAATCGTCAATTCTTTAGATTTTCTCAAAAATATAGCAAAATTTATGGAAAATCTGTTTTGTTTAAAATTTAAATTTTATTATTTCTTGAATTTAAATTGTTTTATGTTGAATATTTAAAAATTTTATAAATGAAATCAAATTTTGAATCTTTCGTTTTGATTTCTTTGTTGAAATTGAATTTTTTTCTCAATTTAAAATTTCATTAGTGAAATTTATAGTTTCAAGTTCCAATAGAGCATAGGCTCTCTGCTTAAGCATTAAGCAGGTTTATTTAAGTAAAAACCAGAAGTTTTTAAACGGCTTCACCTCGAAATTAACGCATTTCTTGATCTTTGTTCAGAATTGTTGAAATTTTAAACAAAAATTCTCAGTATTGAGAGATTGAGCGAACGAGAACAATCTTTAATCATGAATATATAAGTTGGGTGGTCTTTCTTCTGCACAAACAATGTTCGATGTATGTATGAATAGTAATAAGAAGAGAATATTATGATATGTATGTCTGAACACACACAGATTCATAGATATGTAAAGTAAAGTGTCAGAAATTGTTAGGAAGTATGATTAATATTATTCCATCTATGTTTGTTGCCTTTTCAATCTCTCTCTCTTTTTTCTTATATATGATACATACACACACGCATAACTCAAATCTCCTTGAAATTGATCTCTCAATGTGAATTACAGTTGAATCTGGTTCGATTGATGGAAATCTAATCAGAAAATATTTGTTTCTCAATAAATCATAAATTTACTCATATATGAAAACAGAAACAGAAATGGAGAAATGGTTGAAAGACAGCCGATTGAAGGAAGTAGTCAACTTAATTAAGCTCACATTCACACCTTGTCAATGTCGGTATCAAAACTCATTTCTCGTTTCATTTATTTTTATTGTGTTGTGAAAATATCCTCAAAAAACCCATCACTCGAGTACTTTATCCTCACGACAGTTTACACTTGGAATTTGATACAACTTCATTTACCTCTTTCATTCGCAATATAAATGACATGAAATTGTGAGCGAAAGCATTGTGGGGTTGGTGATGGAAAAAGGGACCCGATGGAAAAATAAAAAAGAGTTACACGATAAATAATGCCATGTCGGCATTGTACACTTTCTTCCTCCATCCTCGATTGTTTTTCGTTCATTCTCGGGGTTGTTTCACAATAATGACGTCTCCATAGCTTTATCGTATATAATGTGAAATTAAATAACTTACCTAAACGAGAAAAAAAAGAGAGAAATAATTTTAATTAAAATTTATGGCATTGGCATTGCGTTTGACAATTTTAAAAAGTGGCTTTTATTTTACCAAAAACTCACACAAACACATACATTTAAGGGAAAGTAGTAGCAGAACAATTGCCAGATGGAATAGCAAAAAAAGTTATTTTAGTAAGAGCGTGTAGAATGGGAGCTGTAGGATGGTTGGTTATTGCCTTACAGCACCAAAAATGTACAAAACAGAACAAAGTTTTTTTGTATGCAATATAAAAAGTGGCAAAAACAGAACACACAGTAAAAATATATAAACATTTTTTTGTGAGTGTGTTGAGCAGTAGCAGTAGCAGAAACGATCTATTTTCATGAAGTAAGGAAGAGGAAAAAATATTTATCGGTTCTTGCCTTTCGATGTGAAAATGTGAAAACTTGTTGCGCAACAAATAACAAACAAGTTTTTATTTTTACGATGAGCAGCAATATATATAGGAGTGCTTTACTTGTTTACTTTTTTATGCTTTGTTTTCATGCAAACATCAACTTTTCTATTTTTTTGGTAAAAAATTTTTTTCAAATTTTCACTCTAGTGAACATAAATGTCCGATAATGTTGTTTAATGTTAAAGAAATGAAATAAATTTGATCCTTAATCGAGCGAGAAAATGATTGTGATTGACAGTGGAACGTAAGAACTTTTTTTCATTTTCTAGTTCAATTTCTTTTGTTTCAAATCAATGAGCAATGTATAATTAGTCCACTAGTTGCCACTAGTCAATTATCTTTCGCTTTAAGTGAACAAAAACAATCATCAAATAAAAATTAATTGATTCAATTCTATCTTTTTTAGCATGCAATTTTGCAATTTAACTATTCATTTTGACTTATATTCGACTATTCGAATTCTGAGCAATTATCAAAATAACGTATATTTTTACATACTAAATCAAAACAAAAACTGATCAAAGTTTCTTTTATTCGAATACCGTTTCTTATGTTCGATGGAAGACAGTAGCTAAAAAATATTGAATTATACCCAAAATGCGCTTCTATCAATCAATTTAACTTGTTTCTTACGTAGATCGAAGATAACTGAAAATAATTGCTCTACATAATCAAAACTTTGATAATTACTACGAATGTTGCAAAAAGTTTTCCTATCAAAGCCGACATCATCCTATCTATCTTTATCTATACGTCAGATTCTTTATTTTTCTCTACATACAGTACATGATAAAAGGAGAAAGTTTTTATTGATTGAATCTCAACTGAGTTTGATCTCAACTTTATTAACAAACTCATCTAGTAAATGTACATTGTTAATGATGTGAAGCATTCAATTAATTGATTTTATTTTTCTGCTCCGATAATTTCCAATCTATCTTTCTCGCCTTTCTTTACGGTGATTTGCTTTTGACTCTTTTTCATTCTCTCTGTGTCTGTATCTGTCTCATGCCAATATGTACAATTTAATTGTAAATTGTGTGACTTAATTAAAACAACTGAGGCGAGTGCAAAAATATATACAGAGATATTTTCATTCATTCTTTCAATTGGTGTGGTTAATGCGGCATCACACACTTTGCTGTGAATTATGTCACATTACTGCATGTGATAGCTATAATTATTCTCACGATTTTATTAAAGCTTCGAAAAGAGAACATTAAAAATGCATTTTTAGTTGTCGTGCGGATTACCGCGGTGTTTTAAAATTTAAATGCAAACACGCAACAGAGAAGCGAAATTTGAGATGACGATCGGCAATTGTGGTAAAAACGAGGTATTGAAATGGAAATAAATGAAATGCATACTCTTGCTCTTTACGCAATAAATATGTATATGTATAGAATGAGATGAAGCGTAATAAGAGTATACAGCAAGCCATCAACATCTCTCGGTCTTCTTTCCATTTAATTATACTCGTGGGCGAGGGCATATAAAAGCCAAGCAAAAAAGCAAGCAAGTGAGCGTTATAGAGAAGAAGTATAATATTTTAGAGCGATAATCATTGAGCAGCGGATGAAGATCACATAAAAAGATATTTTTTAAATCAGTGCGGTCTCACTTGCACGCTCTCAATTGATAATTTATTGCGGATTCCGTCGTGCGAGAGGAATATATTAAATGGATTAGTTTTCATAATTTTTCTTGTCTTTCTCGTGCTCTTTCGCTCACCCGTCGCTGACCTGCCGTGAATAATTTTTTTTTGCCTTTCCGGTCAAGTATCGTGGTGAGAGACAGGTATAAATTTTGGTCATAAATAAATCAAATAATTTGCGAATTTCTGCTTTTTGACTTAATGATTAAGGACGTTTTTCCGCTCTGATTATTTCATTAAATTTATTTAATTAAAAGTTTTTATAAAATAATTTTACTATGGGTCAGCAACAGTAATTATTTTGATTATTTTCTATTCACATATTGAAAATCTGTACGAAAATTCAATTACAAAAGATATTTACACATATGAGAGAATATTTGTGTTTTGTACAAAAAATAACAATTGAAAAAAGGAATAATAAAATTGGTCTGGGCCATTGCAATCAGTCATAGTAGCAGTAACATAGGAAGGCACATAAAAATCTTTTACCATTAGAAACGGAAAAATTGAAAAGGACATCACGTCGTAAATGTCGACAAGTCTAACAAACAGAAATGGAAATTTTAATGATTGTTTATTGTTTGGATTTCTTTTTTCTACTGAAAGCATTGAGCATACATAAAATGTATACATTTCATAGTCTGCAAACTTTACTAGAGCCCTTTTCTTTTGTTTTGTGCATTCATTCAGCATGTCATGTTTGTCATTGCGTTTAAGTGGAAAGATGATGAAAAAATAAAACCTTTCAAGTAATGATGATTTGAAATCGAAAAAAGAAGAATAAATGCCAAAATAAAATAAAGAGGAAATAGTAGAAAAAAAGTAGAACAGAAGCAACATGCAGCTCTAATTGTCGGGCGCTTTCCGTGTTATGAGAACAAACACTATTAGAATATTGTTTGTACAATTCATGCCGAGTTAGTTTTTGTTCTAATTGATGTTTAGAAAGTTTCAGCGGAACTTGATGATTACTTGTTAGTCTGCGAGAACATAAATTAGGCCAAAAACAGTTCTAAAATGATTTACCACCTCCGCAATCTTTTTCTCACATTGAACATTTCAAAAAGAATCATCGAGAACTATCGTGAAATTTGTTGAATGTTTGTATTGCTTTCTAAAATATTTGCTCTTCGCCAAAAAGTCAATAAATAATTTCTTTTGTGAGAGTTAATCACATGAAGCACTACAAGAGAGCGTACATTTTTATTGTGTAACTTTCAAGGTTTGAACATTTTTTAATAGAATTTTTTTTACTAATTTAGAAAGTAAAAATTATCGATCAATAATAAGTGAACAAAATCTAAAGAAAAATTTTTTAATATTAAAATTGCCTGTCCTTGATTATTCCATAATAGTTTTTGTTTTATGCTCATAAATACACACACATTTGAGTGGCAAAAATCGATAAATCGAATTAATAGATGCATGCATTATGTTCACTTCGAGGCATATTAATATTTTTGCTGCATTCAATTTCTTTTGATTTTCTGTATGACTGAATCGACAGAAAAGCGGAGGAAGCAAAAAACAGCTCTTTCGGCATCTCTACTGTAGGTCGGCAATCACACAAAATTACACCGGGGGCGAATCGAGCTCTTTAAAGTGAGAGCGTTTGTGCGGGCTTTAACAGCCTGGAAATTCATGCCTGGAAATCGTTTGCAAAGTGAGAAATTATGAAAAATGAGCAAAAAAGCGAGAAAAGCGTCACTGCGAGCCAAATGTGTGTAATTACTGAAGTATTTTTTTTAAATTTCCATTCTCGCGATAACGTACTGAAATCTTTTTACTCTTATAAAACAGAAATTAATCACTTCTTCCGATTATAATTACACTTCGGCCAGAGTGAAATATATAAAGGAATTATACATCCAGTAATTAACATTTCTGTTGTTTTTATGCTATATACACGCTACATGCTAGTCGGTGTTACTTAGTCAAACAGCAATGAAGGGTTATGTACGTGCTCGATATGAAATGATATTTATCGATTGACAATTATTGCACATATAAATCATAACAATGTGTAAATAAATTTTAAGGGTTGGATAATTTATGTAATTTCTCTTTGGCTGCTGATTGTGTGGTCACAAATCAATTGAACTGGAATGAGTCAAAATTCGGGATGTGGACAGTGTATAAATTTACTGCTCTAAAAGCTTTGATAAATGAATTTTGCGTGTGGCTTTTTGAAACTTTTTTACAACAATTTTATAAATTTTGATAAAAAATTTATTCATAAAAAACATCAATAATGTTGATAATTAAACAAGCATAAAATAAATTCCCATCGATCGAATTGTCATGTAATAATTTGTCATCAATTAATGCTTTTTGAGCACAAAACAAATTCAGCATGAGATCTGTCAAAAATATTCCATTTTCAAATTTTATTTCTGAAATTATTTGCAACGCTATACAGCTCGCTTACCCATATTCCAATTCGATTGAATTGATCATTATAATAATGTATTTCGTGAATTGACAACGACACGCTGATAAGCCATAGCAACATAACATGCATGCATGAAAATAATGAATTGGATTCGCATTTCAAATTCAATTTTTCAATGTTGTAAGAATTGTAAAAAGAAGGGTAAAAGAAGCGAATGCATAAAAAAGATTAGAAATATGTAGAGTGATAAACAATTATTCATATCAATCATAATGCAAATATTTAACATTTTTATGCTTTTGTTATTTCATTCATCCATCGGATTACTATTTTTTGTTCGTTTCCTGGTAGTTTCACACGACCGTTAGGGGCTTTTTTTTCGTAATCGTTTGAATTGAGAAAAAATTGTTGATAAAAACTTAAAATATCAACACTTAGCTAATTATTAATAGCTCTGAATGCAAAAGGTAATGTAATTTAACTAAACCAAACATTTCTTTACAGCAAAATCTATTAATAATTAATAATTTTGATATTTTTGCAAATATTTTTTTCGAAAATTTATTTCGAAACATTCGAAAATTCAGAACATTTCGAAAAGGGGTGTGAAAATCACGTTTGATTTTAAATTTTCAACGGTCAAAATCATCGAGTGAAACTACCAGGGTTCGTTTCATTTTATTTACATTCATTTTGGAACAGAATGAATAAAAGGAATGAGAAATATGAGAGCAAACAATAACAAAAGATTTTTTAATCCTTTTTTCGAACAGAAGAATATATGAGAATGATAATGAATGCTATGCCGCATCATCTTTCAACGCTTTCTCTCTTTCTATTTCGTTGTTGTGTGTTGAATTTCTTAAGAATTTTTTATGGAATTTTTTCTACTTGAAGGAAACTTGATGTTTTTAGTGCTGCATCAGACAATTGTTGATATTTAATATTTTAATAACAATAATGCTATGAGATTGTGCATTTTTGTATATATAGAGAAATTTAAATACATTTTATTAAAAAGCTGAAAATGACAAACTTTCTAACCATGCTTCCGGATAGGATTGGGAAAACTTTTCATTTATCATCACTTACTGCTGCATGAATTGAAATTAATTTTTGGAACTTGAATGAATCCCATGAAGAATTTCACATCATGATATTTATTCAGAAGCACGTTTAAACATTTTATTTCTCTATGTCTGTATGAGGCGTCGCTTATAATAGTTGAGTGCTGCAGCAGCACTACTATAATAATCTATTTCTTAGTCTTTTCGTTATTCTTTTATTCTCATGCTTATTATAAATATTAAATATCCATTAGAGGAGATGCTTTTAAGACGATTTGAGTCATCACTCACATAATTAGGGTTAAGATTATATTTCATCAATGCTCTTCTCCTTTTTCTTCTTCAATAATCTTTGGCTAGCTGTCTTGTCATGGCATTTCATTCAATTATAGATTATTTAATAATATTGTATTACATATACATATATGATGGAAAATATGATTAAGTGGACGATCTCAAATCATCATAATTTTACTTCGTTGGCCTATAAACTAAATTGAGTGACTTCATGGTCATTCATACATTATCTATATTGATGGACAAATAAAAGCATTAAGTAACAATTTCATCAATATTTTTTTGCAATTTTCATAAATTCAAAAATAAAATCTTTTAAAATGTTTCTTTTCTTTTAAGTTGAGAGATAAAAAGAAGTCATTTATACTGTTAAGCTGTTTCATATACTTCTTAAAAGGGAATTTAATTTAATGGTCGACGGAAAGAATCTTCCTATAATCATAATCGTTTATTATTGTTATGTGTACAAAAGAAGGTAAATTGAGTGTCGGATGTCTTTTTAAAATAAGTCTGACTGACTCTTTAGTGAATGAATGCAAGTCATGCCAAGGCACATTTGTGTGGCACTTTTCTTTCGAAAAAAAAAATTAAGAATAAAGTCAGATAAAAATCTCGTCTCGCTCGTTTATTCACTAAACAATTTGAGTATTTTGACTGGCACCTTCACTCTTTATTTTCTTTTCTTTCTCTCGCTCGTCGCTCATTTATTGCTGATGCACTTCAACTTTATCACTCACGACACCGGCCTTCATGCTTTCTTCACTTAAAAGAGCAGAGCAGAGCGTCGGACGATGGTTAATAGTCATCATCATCATCATAAAGTATGATTAAAATTCTTTTCATGTTTCAATTACAATCCTCAATGGGATGGATGAATTGTAAAATTTATATATTGGTTGATTTAACTCTTTCTTGCAACATTTAGCATTGTTTCTTTTGTACAACAACTTTAGTGTTGATTATCGGCAGAAATGAATGAAAGAAGGCTGAACTGACAGATCAAAATCAAAAGAAAAAAAAAATTGTACGAAAATGAAATATTCGTGAAGCTACTAAACTCGACTGTTTATGTTGCTATTCAGTGACTGCTTTACTTACTTACTCGTGATGGAAACAAATTGAATTTCTTTTGACGTCCAACAGAAAGGTTCTTTTTTTAAGACTTTATTTTCATTCAATTCAACAAAAAATTGTTTTTCTTTCTTTTTCTTTAAAGCTGAAGAAAGATGAATAGCATATAGAGAACACTGTAAAACTCCCAAGAGAGATGTTCTCGTAATAAAATAAAACATTTCATTTCATCTTCTAGACGTTCTTACATTCGCGGGATGAAAATATAAAAAAATTTCTTCTTTCACTAAATGGCCTTAATATTCTCGACTGCCCCCTTTTTTCTCTCTCTTTACTTTATGAAATATATTTTTTATTGAGTATGCTTTTTACATAGAGCAATACAAGGATCAATTTTTTCAAGAGGATTTTTTTCGGGAATTTATGTAACGTTATGTTGCTGGTGGTTAAATTTTATTCATTCATGGTTTAATCGAAATTAAATTCTTAAATCTTTGCATAAAAAATCAATTTCTTAGAATGAATTTTCTCTTTAATACGCCTAAATGTAATAAAATTTTTATTGTAAAAAATTTAAAGTAACGTATTAATTTAAATTAAATTTGAAAATATCGTTACTTTAAAAAATAATTCTTCAATTTCAAGTCAAAGTAATTTCAATATAATTCAATAAATCAACAGTCTGTCAATTGCAAAAGCAACAAAAAATTTCTACCCCACTAAATGCATGATCATTACAATCAAACAACAGTTTTAATCAGCTTTAACTGTTTCCCTCAACAAATAAATTTAAAAAACCAACTTTAAAGTCTCAAATTTCTCTCTGGGGCTCGCTCTAATATGGAAACACAAATTTCTACATTTTATGAGTGCACCCCACTCTTGTACTCGTGAACATGTATCTCATCATTTTTTCATTATTTTGAGACTTGCAAGGAAGTAGAAACGCATGAAAAGGAAATGTTTCGTATATAAGGTATATGGCTATATTTTCGTTCTTCATTTTTCTCCATTTAGCGTTACCCGCTCGTGATATGCTTACGTGATAAGAAAGAAATTTCCGTCTCACTCCTTAAGTGAGTGAAGTGAACATTGATACTGTACACTTGTACATGTTACATGCTACACAAATTGCTTCAATGCATTTTTCTCTTTTACTTACTTATGTGTGTGTATGTTGCACGTGTAACCCCTCATATATGCCATTATGTAGATATACGCTTTTATGTATGGCATAAGAGCAAGAGAAAGATGTTGTGAAAGTGCAATAAAAAGGATGTATGAGGATTTTCTTGTAAGTAATAAAGTAGTAGCAAGTAGAAAGATGAAAAAAAAATCAATTTTCCTTCCAACATACACACACATTTCTTTCTTTACCCCTTATCCATTTTCCGGTTCATCATACTCATACAAGTATATTGCACTAGAAGCAATAAATAGATGAATGGATTCATGAGTCTATGGAATGTACTCACTCACTTACTTTCTAAGAACGAGAAATTGAAGTTTTTTTAAATTGAAAAAAGATTCGAAGGATTTCCCATGCATGGCTTCTATATAAATATTTGTAATATCGATTTCTATGTGTATAGGGTTCTTTTTTAATTTATTCATCACAAAAGAAGGTAAAACATTACCATTTCATTCAATGTGGTTTTTCCGAATGGTTTGAAGCTAGAGCTTTATCATTGGAGAAATGGAATTGTCACGATTGAGTGACGATCGATGGATGATTAAAATATCAGAAAATTCTTTTCTTCCGTCATCGTATAGACGGGGAAATCTTTGATTGAGAAAATTTGTTCATTCATGTTTCAATTTTTCATTCTACATTTCTTTTCATCATCAGTTTTGTTAAATAAAAATGCAGGAAGGAAGTGTGAGAAGGTAAAACAACAAGAAAAACACAGATTGAAAATTGATTTTTTTGTTCTTTCATCTGTCATTGATTTTAACATGAATAAAATGTAGAAAAAAAAGTTTGATTTTAAAAATAAATCATTGAGAGAGGAACCAGAAGAAATATGTGTTCACTGCCATGTAGAATGCTCATTGCTTTGACATTTCTTTCCTCAAAAAACGAGAGAAAATTCCTTTTTCGTATCAAGAAAGGAATTTGTGTTATTCAATTTGTCTGAGATAAGCATAAAAGGGTGTTTTGTAGCTCTTTTAAGATAATGCTATGCTAAGGGACTCACTTTGAAATTGCCTGGAATTTTCCTTTTTTTGGGCTCAAGAGTTTGAATTTAGTTGTTCTTAAAGTGCTTCTTTTTCGAATTGAATCAATTTGGCTGATTTACTTCCAATTTGTATGTGACATGAAAACAGTGATTGACTTGCATAATAAATGAATCTTGACTAATCTTTTGAGACTTTAATTGATTTTAAATGCAATAAGAAGCTTTTAGACAGATATATCATGAGAAAATAGAGAAAATGTCAAAATATAAATATAACGGTTTTTTTTTTAAATTAAAATTATTTAAAACTTCATTTTCCGTTATTTTAAAAAAATTCAATACCAAAGTTGAAAATTCACAAAAAATCTTGAAATGCAAACATTATTTGCAGATTTCTATTTGCAATATCATAGAGTTGAAAGAATGAAGGCTTCAAAGGCAAAATAGCAAATTGCTTGAATTGCTCTTACGCTCCATATGAGTATTTACGTGAACAGCTCTCTTATTTATAACTTTTTCTGATCGTAACGAATAGAAATTCACAATTCACAGAAGAGCGTAAATGTTTGAGCAAGATGAAAGGAGAAAGGTTTTTTGCGTGAAAAGTTACAGAAATTAAATTATCTTGCGTAACGAATTGCTCTAGAAAGAAAGAAATTGAAGGGCGCCAAAATTGGAATTCTTATGGCAAAAGCTTGATCAGCCCTTTCTTCACGACTTAATAATAAATTATCATGAAATGGGATGACATTCTGATGTATGTGGCGTGAAATTCTATGAGCAAATAAAAAGCGCAATATTTTCTCGTGTGTGTGCGAAACGAATGTGAGATAATTAGCTCAAATTTCAATTAGTCTTCTTGTAACAAAAAAAAAAAAAAAGAAATAAATTGAAAGTAAGAGACGGAAATTGCTACATAATTAGTCTGTGTAATGAGATGAAAAAATAGGATTATATGGGCGTATGTTGTTACATACGAGAAACTAGTCAATCAAAGTCAAAATGATGAAAGATTCATTGTGACATTTCACTCATCCCGTCTTTCACGGTAATTATTTGTATGATGATGGTTTTAATGATAATCGAGTTAATGGTTGGTCGCTTGTGATCAATGAACTCGAAATTGAATGACAAGAGCATAAATCACGACTTGCATTTTCTAGTCATGAATGAATTGAAAAAAAATTTCTCATGCTCACTTTAAAGAATTTAAAAATTTAATTTGTTTAAATCTCTAGAAATGCTGGCTTGTTTTCTAGTAGGACTAGAACAAATTGCAATTCTAAATCTTTAAATTAGAAATGATAAAACTCATGGGGCAGCATATCCTAAATTTTTAAATTGATTTCTTTTTATATTTTAATTGAATTCAATCTCTAAATTAGTCGTATCGAATTGACATCATCGTCTTTCTTTTCTGTGGCATGAATTTACTCCAATAAATGAAAAATAGAGAGGAGATTGAAGAGCAGCAGAAGCAGCATTCTACTCGCATCGACCTCAATTCGTTTCGAGTAATTGAATTTTGTATGAGAGAGTTCAACAAAAAAATAAAATAAAAATTAAATTAAATTGAAATTTTGGGGAGAAAAGAGAAGAAAGAGAGAGAGCAAAAAAATTCCACAGTTAAATGCACTCAAGAAGAAAAATTGCATGCAAGAATCGCAATCATGATTGAGTTTGTGGTTCTTTTAGACGTTTCAACAGTGAGATAGAGGAAAATAAAGTTAAATTAAATTCATTTCTTATTCTAGCGAGCAGTAAAAAAGTTGTCTGTCATCTTGGCTGATTGTGAAAATAGTTTTTTACTTGAAACTTAACAGAATGGCATAAAAATTCTATATTGGAGACGAAAATTCTTAAAAACTTGTCTTGAAAAATCATTCAAATTCCAACATTCGAGTGATTCATCAATTTGGTAATTTGAGCCATTTTTTCGAAAAACAACAGCTGAGACTGAAAAACTTAAATAAATTCTTAGAAATGCCACCTAGCGAGTTCTCTGCCTTATTTATTACTAACAATTTATGTTAAACATCATTCGATCATCCCCTTACAAACACAAAATAATAACTTTTATATTTTTATGTCATTGGGTTAACAACACTCAAAAATGGTTTTTTAAATGATTTAAAACCACAAAATTTAACGAGAATAAAACGTAGTTGTAAGTGAAAGAACCTTTTAGAAGGCATAAAGAATTTTATTTTATAACAAGCAAGCACAAAGAAGCGAAGGAAAAGAGAAAAGAGAAAGGAAAGAAATCGTTATCAAAATCATAAAATCAAAAGTGAAGAGCCATTCCCTTTCTTTGTTCTCTTTTAGTGTGTATACAGTAATATTCAGGGTCGTGGCTTGTTAAGTGGGATGAATGCCATTTCATTTCATTTAACATACAAACATTTCAAATGCACCTGCCATAAAAACTATAATTTGTTCAATGCGTAATGCGTTGCAAGATAAAAAATTACATTTATGTTTTCTTCGCTTGCATAAACAATAAAATTTTGTTGTTTCTATTCTTCTTTTTAGACGGTCAAATGATTTTGTCTTTTGTATTGTCCTTAATTTGACTTCGACAAACAATCACTTAAAAAAAGAGAGGCAAAAATTTTTATGGTTATAAAGATAAAATTACTTTATCAATAAATGACTACAAGCGTTTGAAAATGCCTTGAAATAAAGCGAGGAAGTTCTTTTTTAGTCATGCTTTGTATATTCACTCTTGCATAAAGTAAAATAAAATTGACTTTTGATTGAAAGTAATGGCCAATTTAAATTTTCTATTCCTCAAACACATAAAGTTATTCCTAAAAATGTAAAATAGTTTTAGATTATCTTGACTGCCTGCTTTCTTGCCTACCTGTCGTGACATTGAACGAAAGATGATTAAAAAGACATTTGAAATTCTTGTTTCGCAATCTTTCTCTGTATTTTGCATTACTTACAAGAAATCCTCATGTGGTCTTTACATTTATAGAATTTTCTAGCATGGCTTTAGACGCACATGAACAAATTTTTTTAGCAAATCCTTCTCTTTAGTAAGAACAAAATTCTTTATTTTTATGTTTAAGTAAAAGAAATTCCAATGTGACTGTTTGTATCTTAAAGATAAGCCACGACAGTAAAAGTATTTTTTCTCTCTTTCTAGTTAAACCTTTTTTGCTCCTCATCCAACAACAACAGCAACAACGACGACAATGGACAAAGTCATAACAATAAAAAAAGTAAATTCTTTCTCGTTTTATTTCAACTTTTTTTTGTTATCATGGTTTTAAGGTTATTTTGTTCATATTCACTTTTATGCCTCGTTCATGTCTTTTGTTTCTCGTGTGCTGTGTTTGGATACAAAATAAAAGCAAAAGGCAATTGTTGTTGTTGTTATTGTGATGATAGGGACACGCATTTGAAGGAATAATAAAAAAAACTTCCGTTCACTGATCAATCACATGTGAAATGTATTTATTTCGTCAATGACTTAGCAATAATCAAGGAAAGAAGTGAATGCGTACATAATTTATATTATTCATGCATTTCTTACTTTTTTATTTGTGAGAAATTTAATATTTTTGACTTTACCTAAATGAATAATATTCAGTTATTAAATTGACTTAACTATTCTTCAATGAGTTTGCTACACTCAAAATTAATGAATTTCAGTAAATTTGATTTGAAATATAGATTGCTAACTACCAACAACTAACAGTAAAGGAAGAAAAAAAAGAAAGAAATAATAACAAAACAGTGAGTCTCTGACAACACAACAAATTTTCATTTTTCAGATATTGCACTGTCATGGTTTGTTTCGGTTGCGAGAGTTAATGGCTTTTTCCTCCTCCTTCTTCTACTATTTCTCATCATCATCGTCACTGTACGAGTTGTTTCATTGTTGAGTGTTTTGTGTGAACTCGTACATAACCGCGCGCCACTGATGCGCAATTTTGATCAATCAGTCATTAGTTGGCCATTTTTCTATTACTCGAAGCCTGTCTACGCCTGTCATCAATTTGCCGTTCATTTTTGTTCACTACTATTGCTGCTCATTTTTTTATTTTTTGGAAAATGTGCTGTTTATAGCTCACAGAGAGAAAGAGAGTGTGTTGCAATGGCAACAACAACAAATTTCCATTTAAATCATATTGAGTTTCTTCTCCTTCTTCTGCTCTTTCACCGTCCATTAAATCTTTATGATTTTAAAAAGAGAGCTCGAGCGATGATTATGGGCAATGGGAATCTGTGCACTGTATAAATGTGCCTTCACTAAAATCTGTTTATTATACGTCATTACTTCCATTTCAAATTGCCTTCTTCTTCTTTTTTCATAACTTTCGAACACGTTCTAAATGCTCGCAATAAAATTATGTGAAACACTTCAAACATAATATACATTTTAAAGAGCTCTCTTTTCTATGAAAAATAGAAATAAATTCATTTGAACAAAAATGCCAGATGCACATTTCTTTCAAATTGAATTGCTTCATGTGTTCATGTATTTAGAATTAAATTAGTAAAATGAATAAGAGAAAGTATAAAAATGTACTTCTTTGAATTTAGAACAGTTTTAATAATAATTTTAAATTATCTTTTTTGATTGTGCAATAATTTATCAGTAAAATTCCTCTATCAAAATTACTGTAGGTTTTTCAAGTTGATTTCCAGTTGACTTACACAAAAATGTTTTTATTCATTCAGATTTTATTTAATTCATTTAAAATCCAGCAAATTTGTATGAAAGCCAACGATTCTTTAATTTGCTATGTATTTTGATTAAATTAAATTTAATCTAAATGAATAAAAGACTTTTTTGTGTAAGTCAACTTGAAATCAACTTGACAAAAAATATGTACATATCAAGTTAAATATGCATCATTCATTAATTAGAAGGTTTTATTAAATTTTAACTTCAATGCTCTGCATTGTAAATTTCAAAAAATGTACTAAAAGCATAAATCTCTAAAAATAAATTTCCTCTAAAATAGAGTAATCCTTTTTGACTCATAAAAATCTATTGTTGTTTCAGTTGAACCACAAAATCCCACAAAGTGTCGTTTGTGCCATACTTTTATTTCATGGACAAACATAAAATAATATAGCGTGCAATATATTTTTTTCTTCTCGCCTGTTTCATCATATTAATTAATTGCTCCATATAACGACCACTGAAAATCAAAATATGAATATTTTCGTTATAAATTTTCCTCTTATCTTCCGCCACCGCTTCATGTGAGTATTTTTTTCTTCTTTGATACTTTATTACATTTACTTATTGCTTCTTGTGAAAAAATATTTTAATGAAACACGCAAACCGCAAATGGAAAGCGAGAAAAAAAGAGAAGCAAATTGCGACAACAAGGCGATTCATTCACTCATTTTAATATTTGCGATTCAAATTAATTTCTTTTTTCCGTGAAATGCTTACAAATATTTTTTTAAAAAAAGAATTTTTTGGCAAAATCATGAGCAAGCAAGAAGTGAAATTAAATTACCTATGAAAATATCGTACACAAACAACCGGAAACAACAGCAGTCGAAAAGAAGAAGAAAATATGGGAGAATTGGCGACATATTCTGAATAATAAAATGATGAAAGATGAAAAATGATGCACACGGAAATTCTCATTTTTTACTATGTAATACACACGCAGCATTATGTCGTGAATTTAGAGTTTTTGCATTTCTATGTTATTTGTCCCTATTTTTCTTTTGCTTTTATGTAAAACAGAGGAAGTCGAGTGATACTAAGGAATTTTTTTCATTCGTTTGAAATTAAATTCTTATGGATTCAACATTTTATGATGACCAAAAAATATTTATCATTCTGTACAATTTTAAGCTTTATAAATTGAACATTTAGAAGAATTTTTCATCTTTTCCCGACTCTAGGAAAAAATTTTTTATTACAATTTAAAGACCTTTAAATCAGAGTTGTTAGTAGCCTATAGTTACCAGAATCTATTCTTTTATTTGAATTATATTTGACCAACCCTGGCTGTTTAACTAAACTATTACAAAAATTATACCATAGACTCGCTTATTGCTTCACATTTAAATGATATGCTAGAGATAATCATAAAGTTCTTCATTCATTAATATCAGGTGCAATGAGGATAAAACTTTCTTCTTATGAAATGACAAAATAAGTAAGTATAAGTAAGACTGAATCATCTACATAATTTCGTTGTTGTATAAAGAATGAGAAAATTATAACGATCAAAGCTGACAGCAGTGCAGTGCAGTAAAGTGAAGATAACTAGACATCGGGGAGAAATTATGAACATGAAAATATGAAAAATAAAAACTCCTTAGTCATATTCCATTTCTGAAAAGGTAGAGATGGGGGATAAGGAAAATGAAGCAAGTCTCACTGTTGTCATTTTTCTGCGTTCAAGTAGAAAAATTTTTGCCTCACAGCAAGTCATAAAAATGCTTTGAATTTTTTTCAACCTTTCTGAATTCTGTATGTATACTTTTTTAAGAGTAGAGATATCACATCGAAATTGTGATCCCAAGTAACGCAATAGCGGAAGGGGAAAAAATGGTACAGAGAAACGTGAAAAATGTGTCTCGTGCTTTTTTGTCTTGTTCAACATGAAATAAATATTTCCTCTATACCTTTTTTTTGTTTTCTCGCTAGCAAGAGGTAGCAAGATGAATGGAGATACAAACATATATACTGTGTGTAACACAGGAAAAATGACAAATTGAATAATTTACTTTGTATGCTTATGACTCAATTCATTTGTGAGGCTACTCACATTCATGAATTCATATCGAGAACCATATCAAAATGTCATTAGACCCCGCTCTCACTTCCCAACCATTATATGTGACTGAATAGAGTAAAGAGTATAAAAATAAATGTAATTAGATGCTGCTCCACGGCGAGCGAGCAAAGCGACAGAGGCAAAGAATCATTAAAGACTTCTTTTAATCTTTCGCCTGTAATTCATTTAAAATGTGAGCGCGCACGCTTGGGCAGCTGGAAGGCAAATTCAATTATGTTATTTCCGTTTTTCACATCGACATTTCTATCTATTATGAATTTTTATAATTTTAAATATGTAAGCTAAAGGCAATCAGAATTATTTCTTTTGACATTTTAAGAAGATTTAGTTAATTATGAATTGTCATGAAAATTCTATTTTTTGTGACTTTTCCATATCTTGTCTTATCATCATCTGCTCTTCTTTTTCCTTCCGTCGAAACATGACACCAAATTGATTCTTATTTTAATTAATAAAAAAGCCATGGCGATATCATTAAAAGCAATTTTGTTTGGCAAAAAAAAAAAAGAAAATTTCCTCTCTTTCGTTCTCGCTTGACTAATGAAATATTCTCAGCGATAAAAGACAAAGTCTCTCTCTTTCTGTTTATATTATTTTACAATTTAATTATATTGAAAATGGTAAAAAGCTTTTAAGCATCGCATGCGACATGTATAAGAATATATTTTAAATATAAAAAAGTTTCTTTTTAAATTGCTGCTGCTGTTGCTGCTCTTGAACGAGAGTTGGGTTTTTGGTTTGGAAAATTTCATTAATTTTCTGCTTTTTGCTATAGCGTACTCTCAATATTTAATTTGATTATATTCGGTAAATTAATTTAATATTGAACGCAAAAGCAAAAGGAAAGTTAAAAGATATAACATTCGTTTGCTACTTGTGGGTGGTCTATAGAATTCTCTGTTTGGCTGTTTAGTATTCAGTAACCTTTTAGGTAATCTAGATGTGAAAAAAATACACACTATATAGTGTTGACTTTTTGCATTGTATTCCAAATGACGATGATGATGATCAAGCTCCGTTTTTAATGAATACATTTGTTGTTCATTTCGATGCTGAATGGCAATTTCGAGACGCGCATGCAAGAGGCGAAAAAGAAAAATAAAATTATGCGAAATGAATATAATCTCTCAAACCATCAAAATAAACCTCTTCAAACAGCCGCTATTAATATTAACAATGGCAACAGCAGCAGCAGTACATGCGGAGTGTAAAAATATGGAAAATTTCCTGCTAAATGCTCTCCAATATTTGCATGCATTTGCATAAAATTCTCAAATTATTTTCATTTGACTTACTACAAAAATAACAACGAAATTGACTTTGAAATAAAAAAAGAGAAAAATATTGTTTTGAAATTTAACGGTATTTTTAAATTTGAATTTTTAATTTGAAAAACAAATGAAATTTCTTTTTAAAATCTCTGATTTAAAATTATAAAGTTAAGTGAAAGACGATTTGCATAAATGAAATGCGTATACATTTTAAGGACACTCATTGACGATTGAAAAATCGCTGATTCATTTCAGTCTACAATTGAAGTGGTGTAATAGATAATATCTGTAGAGTTAATAAGTGTATGCATGTAACTGAAACTAAGATAGTTAGTAGATTTCAATCGCGTAGCAATCACATATACTGAATGAAGTGAGTTGTTTGACATTTTACAACTTGATGATGTAAAGGCACATAAAGTAAACTTAAGTTATAGCTGACATGTCTGTATTTATTAATGTTCAATAATGGCACACAGCAGTTTTGTTACAAAGAGGTGAAAAGAGCTTAAATCATTAAAAAAAATTGTTTCATTTACATCCAGTCGATAGTCATAAGTAATAAAACATTGGAATAAAAAATTATTAATGCATAGAATGGAATTGCATTTCATTAAGTGAGAAAAACTTTATTTCAACCTAGTACGATATACACAGCTGCTGCTGCTGGTTTTTTCATTCACTTAAAAATTTTTTTTATTTTTTTATTCAAATGACATGATAATAAGTTTTTGCCAACTTTACCAATGTTTGTTTCACAGAGTGCAAAAAAAGCTTATTACGGTTTAATTTCTTCGCCGCAGTAATGTATGCAAAGTGCCGCATCCTCCTTACCCTCATTTAGGTAGGCATCTTTCAATGAAACACACCTGTTCCATAGCAACGCAAACAATTTATCTCGCGCCTTACCTCACCTCTTGCTCGCTTCGTTCTCTCGCATCTTCATTCTCTCAAACTCAATTGAGAGTCGTGATAATTTATGCTTTGATAAATGAACAACACTCTATGGCAACGACTAGTAACAACAACAGCGAAGATAATTGTCTGTTAATTTGCAAAATGCTAACACGTAAATGGAATATGAATATGTTTTTCGTCTTTCTTAATAATAATAATCATCATCATCGATAGAAACTTTACATGAATATGTGAATGGCATAGAAACACGTTTATGCAATGTTAGAAAAAAAAAACTTTTCAAATGTTCAATTGTGGTTCAATGTTAAACATTTTTTTAATCTTTTAGGAGTGAACGAGTAGAGATTTAACAAACGAGTTATTGAACTTAAATAATAAAGGTTTTTAAAGTTGAAGATGAAAGATTAAAGACGCAATTCATATTTTCGACAATTGAGTGAGCTTCTGTAATGATACTTAATAAAATTTCTTCTATTTAAAACTGTTTCATAATTCATAATTTGAACCGTTAAAAATTGTTTTAAAATTCAAATTAGGAGAAAACCGTTAAAACTATAAAAAGAAAAAAGTGCTAAAATCTTCAATTTCATTCATAAAAATTTTTGTCATAAGTTATATTCCAGAAGAAAATAAATAACTTCCCGGACATTTACAACTGCATACATCAAAAAATATAAAAAAGAAACTTTCATTCAGTTTCGCCTCGTTAAAAGGCAGTAAAAAATTCTCAATATTAATGTCCAAGTGGAAATATAAAATTATGCGGCAAATATCATATTGTGATTGCTGAAAGAACGAATAATATATGTCGTAATTTACAACTCTCTTTAACTCAATCGATTACTCATAATGTCATAATGCATACACATTTATTCGTTGTAATGGACGCTCGCATATAAAGAAGAATTTTATTTTTATGATTAGTGGTTTCATTAACATTCACAGCTAATAAAGCAAAATGTTGAAATGGCGTTTCGACAAATATTCAAATAAAAAAATTGTTGGAAAATGCGATGAAAATGTGTCTTAAAAAATATGATTGCGTAATAATCTAAAAAGAAAGAAAAGAAAAGAATTAAAAAAATAATGAAAACTGGTTTTCCTTTCTTTTCTTTTCATTTTCCCAGCTCTTTTTTTGTATTTCGCTAATTGTTACGCAGTTACTGCTGCTTTATGAAGTTCTATACACCGCTTTTGCTCATCATTCTTTCATTCAATTTGCTCCCATTGAAATAAGGGACAAAAGGAAAATTTTCTTTGCTTTTTCAACAAGAATTAAAAACAATTAGAATTTCTAACGAGCTTGATTATTAATTTGTAAATTTACAAGAGGATTTATAATAATACACGCCAATGACATACACTAAGTCTCATCGTGTTATTCAATTTACAATTAATTAGTTCGCACATAGCGTTCAATTATATCAACTCAACGTGTGTATAATTAAATAACTCTATGGAAAAATATGAAAAGTTTTGCGTGAAACTTTAATTCACTTCGAGTGCGGCATGTGACACATATATATAAAATTTTATGATGTCAAAACAAGTTTTCCCATTACAAAAAAGGAAAATTTTTTTACCACATGAAAACAAAAAAAAGTTGAAGAAGATAATTATAGTGCTTCTTTGTGAATGTCGACTTATGGCCTGTATAGCGTGAATAAAAAGCTTTTCTTTTTTCCCGTCGTGCTTCAATTTTTCCTTTTGTAATGTCATATAGTAAAGTTTTTGGAGAATGTTTCTAAAGAATTTTTTATTACACATGTATGTGTATAGTTGAAGGTTTTTGTAATGAATATAAAGGGAATTGGATTATTTCATCAATTATGTCAACATTTTGACTTTTAAAATAATCTAATTATTCAAAGAAAGCTTAAAGAAAATAATTAAATAAAGAATTATTGATTGATTCAATTAAAAAACCTTAATTTAAATGTAAACAAAGTTTTGTTATTAACCGAGAAATAAAATGTGTTTTAATGTTTGAATATCTAGAAAACATTAAAATTTTATATCAAATATAAATCTGACCCAAAAACACACATCTTATTATTTCATGTCCATAAAAATTTGTTATTTTCATCCTTTTCGATATTCATTGACAATTTCTTTTGCCCATTCTTAAACCTTTCAAGTGTGTATTTCTTAACCCAAAAGTTTATGTCATATAAATGAAACAAACTAACATATACACACATAGCATGTGTAAAAAGTATCACTAGGCCAATTCAGAATCCCCAAAGTTGAAAAAAGGGAAAGATGAAAGAAGAAGAAGAAAAGTCAATTTCCATTATTTTGCTTCTCCACAGTCTATTCAACTTATTCCTTTTCTCCTTCGACGGTAAATGTTTGTGGAAACTATGAATAGAAAAGTTATTTCGTTTTATTTTTATTTCCATACTTATTTTCTGCTACTGCTGCTACTACTAAAATCCTCAACACTATGGAGACTTTTTATCCAAGAGTTTATCACACAACATAGGAGTGAGAAAACAAATTTTCAAGAAAATGAAAGTAGGAAGCAAATCCTCGACTCAGCAAATTGTCGCAAATGGCAAGTAGCTGATTAGATTGTGCGAGACAATAATGCGATAACGTGACGATTTATTTTATGCAAACACTCACTCTTACTTTTACCAAGGTTTTTCTATCTATTTTACAATTACATTAAATTTTTCTTTTCTTTTTTCTAACACTCATACCAACAACAGTAACAAACAATCTCAGGAGATGATGCTAGAGCGATATGCAGTGGAAAAAGGAAGTGAGAAGTTCTTCTTTTTCAGAAATGTAATTTTTATTGTACTCACTTTCTTCCTCTTTTCATACTGATAAGAAATTTCGTTTTCTATTCAAGTTTGATGATGATTTTCATCCCCTAATTTTCTTATAAATATATGTATGTAAGTGTGTTTGTATTGGAATGTAACGAAAGTGTATATGTAGAGTGAGAGTAAGAAGAAAATTATCACCCTCGAGGTATTACACGCTTTTCCATTTTCACTCATTTATATGTTGTATAAGTAAAGCATTGAGACTGAATTAGAGACACGATGAACAGGAGGAAATTTCTTTGTAATGATTATAAATTTGTTTCTTTCTAAAATTATTACAACCTAAAGAAGAAGAAAAATTCCAATGCGATTTTCTTGTAATAAATCAATGCTTTTGGCTATTTTAAATTTAAAAAGGGGATGAAATTTTAAAAAACTTTTAAATAATGATGAGCAATTTGCTTTGACAAATGAATAATTTTTTTGATAATTTACAACAGAAAATGCCAAACATGCTGCATCACTTCAAAAAGTCAATAATAATCAAGGACAATTTTTACACATCACAGCACTACATCAATGTGAGTATTGTATTACGATCAACACTCATTCATGACGAGCGAATAAAGCAAAGAAAGCGAACACGGTTAATTGCTAATTGGCATTTGGATTTTTTTCTTTCTTTTATTTCTCTCCAACTGCGATATTTCACACTTCAATTATTGTAATTTCTTAATTCTTCCTTTCCTTTTCGTCAAATCTATCAAAAAATTAAGTAAAAGCACTCGGCCATAAATTTCGAGGTGAATGTTAAGCTAATGCAAATTTTATGTCGCAAATTTATTTGTGTGTTGTGAGTTTTTCGGTAATCTTTTATCATTAAAGAAGAAAATTTTACTTACAATCTTTCTGTGTCCAAAGGAATTTTTCTTGGTACTGATGATAGACCGCGATGAGAACAGTCGACTGTATGGCCTGTACAAGTGCACAGGCGCGGACACTTTGGTGTCAAAATATCGCCATTTGTGTGTCCATTGCTGCCACTACCTCCATTAACATTCAAGCTCGATCCATAATAACCGCCAAAGGGCTCACCCTGTGTCACCGCTGATGCAATTACCAATATGACACTCGCTATTAATAACATTTTATTGTGGTTATAAAATAGCATTCGATACATGATAAATTATTCATTTGCAGTAGTTTACTCATAAACACATATTATTTTTACTCTTTGTGACTGTATACTGTTCACTTTATGGCAACATCTTTGCTAATTTAATATTCTTTTTTCGCCAAATTATTATTATTATTACTTTTTACGATGTTTATGTTAATTTTTCACTTTTCACTTGAATTCACTGCTTTTTCTTCTTCTTTTCTGACTCTCTTTTACTCTTGTATACGACGCGTAGCGATAATCATAAAAAATTAGAATTTTTGGGTTCCTTCTTTCTTTTTTTCGTTTTTACAAGCTCACAAAAAATATAAAAAAAAAGAAAAGAGATAAAAGCAACTCGCACGAGAGTATGAAATGAGGAAAATAATTTCAGGTAATTTTCAGATAACAGTCATTTCACTATAAACAGAAATAGCGAATGAGTATACACAAAAAGTGAATTAATTAAATTTCATCGATGAAATATTTAATGGTTGAGCGGGAAAAAAAAGTTGTGTGATACTATTAGCTGTTGACAAGATTTTTTCGCGCGGTATCGTTAACACTGATGTCGGCTTATCGGCTCTCTCTCTTTACTGCTGACTTTCTGAAATGACATTAAAAATAAGGTAGATGAGAATATGCATAAATTAATTTACTTTTATATTTATTGGATGTTTGTTACAAGACTTTATTAAAATACTGTTTGGATTTCTTAAGGAAACTGTTTAATTTTTAATTAGGGTTCGGCATTAGTATGCATACTTGACTGCTATGCGGATACATACTTGACTATATGCATACAAGTTGACATAAAAATGTATCTGATTCATTCAAAATTTATTTAATTGAGTTAAAACTTTTCATATTTGTATGAAGGACGATGATACTTAGTTTGGCAAAATTTTAACCAAGTTGAATAAAATTAGATTGAATTAGAGACAATTTTTGTAAGTCAACTTGCATGCATGTAGTCAAGTAAGTATACGCATACCCTATTTTTTTTTAATTCCTATTAATTTCTATGAAATTGAGAAAAGAAAATTTTTTGATGCTTTTGAAGCGAGCACAATTTGCTAGTATAGTGCATGATAAAAAATTAAATGTACGATAGAGATTTAAATCAATTTTTATTAAAATACATTATATAAAATTAATTTTTTAATTAACACTCCTGTTATTCATGACTGCCGCTGGTTATTAATTGAATGAACGACTATTTGTCTCCGCTCTCTCATATATGAACATAAAAATATTTTTCAAGGAGATTAATTGGATTAACCATTTAATTAATTATTAACATATTACTCTTTTGGGGACGAATATTTGTCAATTAATAAATAACTAATGTGAAAAGTGTGAAAAGAAGCTACATTATGTAATTCGGTCAAATTCAAATGAGCCAAAACATTTTAATAGCTGTTGGAAACGAAAACCGGCTTCAACTCATTTTTCTGCAAATCAACAATCAATTTTAAATAAATCGACAGATAAATTTGTTATCGTATTAAGCATTGAACGGGTAACAGAAATACGTTTTTCAATTTATTTAGCTTAAATCACCTCGCCGTCGATTTCCTCGAAACCAAATTTATAGAGTTGATGAAAAATCGAACTTTTGCAGGCCAAAAAAATAGCTTTTGAGATTTATCTTTAAATCTCACTCATTAATTTACTTCACGAATATATTTACTGCTGTTGCTGCTTATAGAAAAATGTGTGATAGGCGATGGTAAAAAACTTGATTTATCGTTTGTATATAATTCTATTTATTTATTTTTCTCAAACACAAACGCAGAATTTTTAATTAAATTCAATTCCACAGAAATGAGCCGAGATTTAACTCTCTGCTATTTTCATTGTTTTCACCCAGTTGGCAGCAAAAGCAGCAGCAACAAAATTCTGAAATGTCATACATAACATTTATTAAAATACTCAAGATTCCACATTCGGTATCTTTTTTCTTAAAATTTTAATTATAGGTCTCTTCTCTCTTATTAAATGCATCATCATCCGCATTTAGGCTCAGCTAATAAAGCATGCGGTGAGGTCTATCTCCCTATATAATATCTTTGGTGAGGAATTTTAACACTTTAGAATTTGGTAAAAAGTTTTTAATTCTTAAGAGGATTATTTTAAAATATTTATGAGAGTTTTTAAAACAATAATTTCCAAAACTTGAACAAAAAAATCATGAAAAACAACAACTTTGTTTCTCGCATCGCTGAACAAACGCACAATCATGACTAAATATGATGATGATAATAATAAAAGGGGTGCAATCATTTAAACATCACACTATAATCGGTTGTTGCACTCGTTGCTTATGAACCCTACCGAAAATTTTCATTATAAATTACATGACCATACCCACACACAATTATTGTGCATAGTTCCGGCTTACTTTTAAATTCAATTACCAACGTATTTCTTCTTCTATTACTTGCTTGCTTTTGTATTCAGGTAAATCTTTCTCTGTTCATTTGTAATAAAAATTAAATTACACTTAAGCTCTCTTTTCTCTTTCCATCTTTTTTGGCATAGACACAGAAAGAGAAAGAAGTTTACTTTGGATAAACTTCAGGTAAAGAGACTTTATTATGGACTAATTTATTGCGTATAACTCATGCCATAGTGAGAAAAGTAGGTACCAAAAAAATTTCCGCATAATTGCATTCAATTGTTGAAATTGGCAAAGATGCTTCCACTAGACTGCTTTTGCTGCACAAAGTGAATATACAGACCAAGAAATTTTACTTATAAGACAACCTCAGACATGCAGCATCATCAAGAAGAACTAAGCAAGAAAATTTTTCTTCCAACCACAAAAAGAGAAAGATGAAAATTTTCCATTTCATGCAAGGGAACAAAAAACGAAAAGATAGAGAATGTGCTTTGAATACCTAATTGCCAATTTTTATCGTAGCAATTCATTTTTCACTATAGAGCAACATCAACTTTACTTACATATATTCCTCATGTGAGTAAATAGTACTGTTTGTGTATTTTCTGTCTACCGAATGTTACAGTTGGGACTCTTACTTTACTGCATTCGTTCGTGAGTAGCAAAAACTCTATCATCAACATAAGAAAAAAATTCCTCGTATTTTTTGGCATGTTTAAGGGAAGAATTTTATTTTGAAAAGTTTCTTAATAACACGTATTGACAGATACCTTCATTCAATATAGAAGAGATGATAGAGGGAATAAAAATGTTGCAGGGATCGTTTTTATTAAATTTAATATTAATTTTGTATTTTTACAAAATTAAATTTTAACGGAAATTTTAAAAATTTAAAAATAAAAAAAAAACGTTTAAATTAATTTTTCATTAAATAATAAATTTTGCAAGAAATTTTGTCGAACCCTTAAAATGCGTTGTCTCACTTTTCCAATCGAAAAAATTCTACACAACGCACTTACCAGTAAAGTAATAGGTAAAGTAGTAAAGAGGGATAACAATAAACTGTAATTTTCATCACCAAAACAGAAACGAGAGAAAAAATTCTTTTATTATTAAACAGTTGAAATGTGTCTATAAATCTATCGCTCCATCTTTCATTTCATTCCAATTATCTGTCTTCACACAGAAATGGCAAATTCAATTCGATTTTTTTCCCTTCTACTTACAAATTACAGCCACAAATGGAAATTTTTCTCACACACAATAATGTCTTGTCGCACCAGTAAAGTGAATGAAATTAGAATTTATAGCACGATACATGTACGAGTAAAAGTAGAAATAAAAGATAGAGATAGAATGTATATTGAAAAAGTATGTCTTGATCAATTATTCAACGGTCAAAGCAGTAGTCTATTTCGTCCAAACGACACATTATCGAGCTCTTGTTGATCTATAAATATCTCGTCGGATTTTAAATCCTTTTTTATTTCTTTTTTTCTCCAGAGTAAAATAGATAGAGATTAAGAGCATATGAAGAAATCTTTAAATTCCCGGATGTTTTAGATTAATAAGCTCTTGAACAGAAACAGTAGCCAAAATTGGATTGAATTGAGTTAGATTGGAAGAAGAGCAGAGGCTCATGTCAATCAGTCAGTTATAGTGATTATTAAACTTTTCTCTCTGTCAAAGACGTTTGCTTTAATGTTGATTGCTTTAATTATAGTCAATTTAATCCCTTTAATTTATTCTCTCTCTCGATTCTCTTCCTCATTCGCCCCCTTATTTTATTTTCCATTTTTATACTTACATATTATGCTGTAATTCAATAACAAACCAATAAATAGTTCATTAGTGACGAAGATTTGTTTTCAATTTTGTATCAAATTTCAAAAAAAAATTCTATAATAATAAAAAACAGCAGCAGCAGCTTGGAATTGACTCAAGGGATTAAAACTAGTTCAAAGCAGCACTTTTTATTATCTCTAATTGAAAATGTATTTTAGAAAGAACATTAAAAAGATTAAAAACTTTCAATTTAGGGTATGAAATTGAAGAAATTTTTTCATCATGCATGATTGTCATTTTTATTATACATGTATGTTAAAGCAAAATCCGAGAAAATTTATTTATTTTGATTAATTAAGCAGCCGCTCAATAAATATTAATAAATAAGCCATTATTTTCGTTTCTAATTGAGTTCTCTTTACTCAATCAATCGGATGGACCCTTCATATTAATCATCATCATTTTTATTTTTCTTCTCTTTTTATTTCTATGCTGTTCATGCTGTTGCGTTAAAGTCGACATGAAATCATATCATTACCGTTGTTATAACATGCATATTATTAGAGTAAGTATATTTTTAGAAAGAACATGCTAAAGATGTTTTTTATTTCCCTCTCTGAACTGCATACACACATGCGATACAGAGTACAACATGGCATATAAATAACAGATTTACTGTGTGCCTTTTTTATTATTATTTCGTAAATATACCTCTTAATTAACTTTAATCAAGTTCTCGGCTCCTCTCTCGTATCGTGTTGTATTATGTGTTGAAAAACTAGACCTCGAGATTGTATGTTATTTAATGTGCATATATACACATAGACGTGCGCGAGTTTTTGTACATTAAACATTAAAACAACACGTCTATCTTAAGTGAATAATTTAGAAGAAATGAAAAGTGAATTTTCTAAATGTTTATCATGAAAAATTAAAGTAAATTTAAAAGTAGGACTTTATTAATAATAAATTGAAATGTCTAAACATTTTTTTCCCAATTATATTTCATTCAAATGTTTATCGGAGTTGCAAGGTAAATTTTATGAAGTGCAAAGAACAATTTTCGACTTTGCTACGTGAGACCAACACATTTTGCTGCTTGCCGTTAATTTTCTATCATAATTTATAGCTTTTGCCGCAAACAATCCGAAAAGGAAACAACCAAAGCAAAAATTTCATCATAAAATCACGTTTTCACACACATGGGCTCTCCTGTGCTGAGCCCGCTCAATAAATATGCATGAATGAGACATGCAAAAGCAAATAGAAATCAAATTTCTTTTGAAATCACTTTAACACACAAGAAAATAAAATTATGAAAAGAAATGTTTCAAAAAAGTGATCTTCTTTTTCTTCTCCCTCTAAGCTGTTTGCAAATGCTTTATGTCGCTTCACTTCTTTCTCTTAACAATTTCAATTCACTAGAGAGAAAGAAAGAAGAAAAAAATTTCAATCTCTTTTCTTGCTTCCTCTTCTTTCAGTCAGTGAAGAAATAATGAAATAATAAAACAAACGCCGTCAGTTAAAATATATATATTCTTTTTTTGAATAGAAAAGAAAAGAAGCAGATTTCGTGTTGATGACTTTATTACGTGGATTTAACATACAGTTGAAGTTCACAGGAACAGCATTCATTGGAGAGGAATTTGTAAACTTCTTCTTTTTCTTCATAATCATCTTTTACTCCCGCTATTTTTAAGGTATGTGGTATAAAAAGGTAGAAAACATAGTGTGCAGCTCCCAAGAGTAAGTAAGTAGAGAGCAGCAGAATTCAGCAGAGTTCATCAATCAATGACATGATTCGTAAACATACACACTTAAGACTTGTTTTTCGGGTTCCTGCTAACCGCTTAAAAGTCATTAATGTTATTTACTAACTTAGGAATTCTCTTTCTCATTTCTGCACGGTTTCATTTAAGTATGTATTTAAAGTCTCGCTTATTTTTTTTATTTCAAGTCTCTTCTCAAGTCTCATATTTCTTGCTTCGCACATTCTTGCAAATATATATAAATAAATAAAGAACATGATATGACTAGACGATGACACTCCTCATACTATTTTGGTCTTCCTTTTCAATTACATTATTTTTAATTTATTGTGGCGGATATGTCCGTCTGTCTATCTTTGTCCACCTTTTTATACATGAATGAATATCAAATAATTATCAAGAATTTTTCTCATCATCAAGAGCAATTTTAAAGTGATTACACATAAGAAAAGAATTCACATGTTTTTCTGTATGTGCTTGAACCTCAGCAATTAATAATTTGACATGGGTTTTTATTCAACGATCGGCCGCAAATTTACTAACAGCACAAGAGAACGCAAAAGAGAGAAATAATTTATAAAGAAATAATAGATTGTAAATTTATCGGTTGGAATTTAAATTATTTGCTGTACACAAAGGTTTGGACACTTAGGCGAAAGGCAAAAAAATCATTAAGACGAAAACAGACAAAAATTTTTTTGTCACATGCAACAGAAAACTTAAAACCATGGACTTAAAATTTTTAGAGGATTTTTACCAATTTCTTTCCTTTTTCTTATTCAAAGCCATTAAAATATGAATGAAATATCCTTTAATAAATACTTTGATAATTTAAAACTGTTTTAAAGGTCAAAAATAAGTTTTTAAACTTTTCCAAAAATTGAAAACAAATGTATCGCAACTAAAAAACATGTCAAATGTGATAAAAATAACAGGCCAATAGGAAAAACGTTGAAAAAGAAACACATATTTTAAATAGGCAAAAATAAGACAATCTTATCATTTCTTAAAATTTATATTTGTTCATTACATACAGCACCATCTCATTGCGACTCTTGAAGACGACGGCAAGAAGTCATTAAATTATGGTTCGTCACGTACGTGTAATTATTAATTTTATTTCTTTGCCAAATTAAATTATAAAACAAATTCCTTCAAATATACAATTGAAATTTGAGTGTCTAACGCCATTTGATTAAGGCGAAGTTGAAATTTAAATTGACCATTGAATATCGCATTACAGAAACGCGTCATGCCAACTGTTCAAATGAATGGCGCAACTCTGAAGCTAATTGATGCTTCTCTCTCGTCTTCCGTCACGTCAAAGTCACGAATATAGTGTAAAAATTCTCTCTTCGCGGGAATTGAGAGAAGTTCATTAGATCAACAAGGAAGCTTGTCTCACGAATTGTATACCAATCGAAGGTCACATCATGCATACAAAAATGTGCAAAATAGTAATTAGTTATGCTAAGTAAGAGTGAGAAAATTAGCTTATAGAACTAATTGATTCATAAAGGAGAATAGAGGCTAAACATAAATTATGATATTTATTTGTATAAATATTGAACGCCAAGCCCACCAAAACAACAGTTGGCAATAATTTTTTCTTCGTGTGTAAATTTACATTTTTCTGGGCGCGACTTATTTGACTAAGGCAATTTTTTCTTAGGATTGATTTTTCACACAACATTGGTTATTAAGAAACTGCTTCGATGCTGATAAACAAACATACAATTTGAATCGAAATATAAAAAAATTATTCCATTAAAGTCACATAAATTTATTCAATTTAAAATTACTGTCAATTGCGTGTATGTAATGTAACATGTGTCGTGATTACAGCTTTTTTCACTCTTCAACATCTTGACTCAATTTTCGAGGGAAGACAACTTGAAATTGTCTCATTAATTCTCAACAAAAACATACTTTTTATTGCGTTTAATTTAAAGAAATAAAAAAAGCTGTCCGCATTTTACTTGTCGTTTATAGTTTATGACCAAAATGTCATTTCTCTTCTTTTTTTCTCACTCGTATGCTCAATCTTGCGAGCATTATTTTATGTGTGTAGTTTTTTATGTTGGCTTCGAGGCTCAGTTGGTATTTTATTTATTTCTTTTTTGAATTTCAAGGTGTGGAAATTTAACTTTCTAATAAAATAATTATTCTTCAATTATTATTAATTGACAATGTATTTGTGATGGTTTTTTCTTTATCTTTTATGGCATGTGGACATTCAAAAATGTTTTTGTATACAAAAGCAAGAAGCAACTAGTGAAATGATTTTTTAAATAAATGACCATAAGCTGATTAACTTCTTATTAGATATGAAAAATAGAATTCTTTTCTTTCTCTTTCTTTGTATGTGATGCTGACGATTTATCAAAAGATTCTTCTTTCTTTTTTGGAGAAATTTTTTTCTTTTTTTCTTAACTTTTCAATGAGAAACAGAGAGTGAAAAAGTGACAAATCCGATTTTGTAAATAAAATAAAAAGAATATTTTCATCATTACTGTCGATCAAATCTATATATGAGCAGTGTCAGAGCGTGACACTTCTCAACAGTTTTGTGCCAGCCCTCATCATTGCTGCATTGATGAAATTTGAGAAATTACTGAATGTCACTTTTTGAAAATAAACCTGTATAAATAATGGCTCGATGGATGAATGAATAACTGCTTGTCTTCTTATCCCACATCAAATTGTTGAAAGATTTTCGATTTTTAAATCTTTAATGAGTTGTCAAAATGTTTTTCCATTTCTTTCCATCAAAAATGCACTTGTGTCATAACTATAGATGAAATGTGAAAGATAAAAGCCATAAAAAGAGACATTTTGATGTCTTAATGGAAAGAACATTCTGTCGATTTTTCTACTTATTCTTTAAAATACACATATGAAATGATACACATCATAAAAATAATAATAATAATAGTCACGAAAACTACACTCAACTGCCATGTTGCTTGCTTGCTTTGCTCTTTCTCTCGAGAATAAAAAGCAAAAGTTTCTTTTACTCAGTTCAAATGGCGTTATTATATTGGCAATGCCATAAATTCTGATAAAAGCTAAATATTATGATCGTAAAACTTTTGCTCTCGCTCGCATCAACGACAACGAAAAGTTCTTTTCATTGCCTTAAGAAATATGTATTGCACATCTTAGTATTTTATGTTTTGTATAATATTGCATACAGTAAATCACGCCACAATAGAAAATTGTTCTCATTATTTTTGTTTAAGATCATAAAATCTCTTTTTTTTCTTTCTCTTTCTTTGACTTCTGCCTGTCTTTTTAATGTATTATAATTTTCTAATTTACATGCTCAAATTCAAAGAAGAAATCTTTAGTTTTAAACCGTCATCATCATCATTTTTGGTAATTTATAAGCAGATGTGTTGCTTGCTTGTGGCTTTCCTCATCTCATTAACTCCGACATGTCATTATTTCGTTAATAAAAGCTAAATGGATGATCACTGTTTGTTATTTTATTCGCTCCTATGTGGTTTACCGAATTCTCTTTTAATTGAGCTCTAAAAATGGCTTTTTATTTGCTTCTTTTTTGTTTCTATCAGTATGGGAATGTGAGACCACATTTTCTATTTAGTCAGTCATTCACCGCACAAAATGCACCTAAATTATTCATTGAACGAATCATTTAATTTTGACATTTCTACATTTTTAATTAAAGCTGTCTGCTGCCACTTTACAATGTGAACAAGAAGCTCAACGAAATAAAACAAAATTGATGCTAATGAAATTAATAAAACAGTCATCATTAACTGAGTAAAAAATAAGAAGAACTTTTTCTTCTTTTGTTGCACTCTCTTCTATATCTTATTAAATGTGACAAGCATAACATAAATCGAAATGATTTCTTTTATTTCTATTCCTAAATGATTATTTTTACTGAAACGTTAATTATCATAAAAACATGCTGGTTGTTGTTTATATTTAAACATCACACACAAAAAATAACATGATTTTGATGACTTTCAAAAACAGATAAGAAAGAAAAGGTGGAGCGGAGAAAAAGAAACAGAAATTAAATATTAAACAAGGATAAACTAAAAAATAAAGCATTGAAAAACTCGTCTGAAGATTCGTAATGGGATTTCTTACTAAAAAGTCTATCATGACGTTCAGATTTTTTTTCTAAAAAGAACTTTTTTAATGAACCTTAGAATTTTTTCATGAATTATTAATTTCATTCGTTTTCTCATATCGTTCTTCACATTAGAGTCATTTTTTTGTTAATTAAATTTTTATAAAGATCTAAAACTAAAGTAAAGTGAAGTTCGTGTCAAAGATCATTAAAAATTCATTTTCAGGATTTTTACAATGGTAAGAAGCTTCGATCAATTGTCTATTATTTAAAGAATACAAATTTTGTTAAAGGTTTAAAAATTTAAGCAGAATTTATCTAACTTGTAGATTGAATTAAAATATTTTTTAACATAAAGATAAATTTGAGTGTCATAACCTTCAATCTTGCCTAATTTAAAAAAGGTAATAATTTTTTTATTAGATCTTGTTTCTTTTTTATTTCTCACCGAATAATTCAAAAGAAATTCTTATGTTCACACAAGCGTCAATATATAAAAATCATAGAATGAGCGAGTAAACATTAAAATAAAAATATAAAAACGAGAGCAAAAAGGAATATTTTATAGATGAATTATGACATCTTCTAGTGATTCTTAATAAATATGTGAGTCAAAGCCACAAGCAATGATAAAACAAATTCCTCGATTTCTCATTTTCCATTTCAATGTGCTCTCTCGATTTTGTTCCAATTCGCTGCTTTTTCTACCAATTTTGTTCTTCATCTTGCTCCTCGCCTGGTCAAAGTCAATGGGAATCGATTATTTTCCACATGATAGAATTTCTTTTTCTTTCTTTCTTTCTCTTATTTCGGTTGTTAACTTTTGTCGATATGAATGTTATAAAAATGATGAGAGGAAAAGAACACATTTCTTTTAATGGGGCTAGCAATGACAGCAGCAGCAATATCCTTTTGTTCTTTTCTTTATATGTGTGTATTTATAATGCCATCGAAAATGGGCAACAATTATCTTTCGCCTTTAATGTTCTTTTAATGTACTGTTCTGGTTCAATATAATATCACTCCCTATTTCTTTTGCTTTATATGTGTATTTTGATAAATTTTTAATGACATTTTCTAAATTGCGTCATGTGGTAGACTTTGGTATATTATATCTGTATTGGTGCATTTGTGCATGTATAGATGAAGGATAATTTAATCATCTCAGTAAGGATAAATGAAAAATGATTTTAAAGGCAGGCTGTAGTGTCTGCCACACACTCATATATACAATAGTTTCGGCATATTTGAAAAAGCAAAAAAAATTGTATTTTATGCTTCATTCTGCTACATTTATTCAACAAAAATTTACAGAAATAACATAAATAACAAAAAATATGGTGCATTTTTCACTGGAAGGTCTTTGCCTTTTGTTCAATAGCAATTCTTTTGTCTGTGTGTCTTTCTTTTCTCTTTTTTTAGTTATTGTATGGGCACTTGAAAACGAATGATCCCTTAAAGGTGAATTCATTGTAAATAAATTATTATTAATTGTATTCAGATATGATGCATGAAAAGCAATCTTGACCACTTCTATACATCAAAACATCAACATTGTAAAGTCAGTATTGAAATTTGATACTGAAATTCTGACTTCTTGTGAAAGAGAAAGATAAAAAGGATAATTATGAGGATTACTTGAGAGTTGTTCGAAAAATAAATAAAGAAACAATTTTTGAAGTGCTGTGTGGTATGAAATCCTTAAACCAAGAATTCTTTCACTTTCAAAGCAGAAAACTCGAAAAAATTTCTTAGAAAATAACGGACATAAAAAGGGACTCACTTTCTTCTAATCTTTTCTATCATAAGAAATGTATTTCAACAAGCTACAGAAGAAGGAGGAGAAATATGCCATTTGGACTTTCTTGTTATTCATGATCGAAAACCACAAAGAAATGTGAAGCAAAGATAAAAAGTATAAATTTCTATCTAAAAAAGGGAAAAAGGAACTCTGGCATCAGTTATTCATCTAATTGCTTTATGCTTCCAACCAATTACTGGAGTGAGAAGAAAAAGAGATTTCGATATAGAAAAATATCTACTTGGATATAAATATATTTCTGTTCTAAGCCCATCAGACTCTTATCTTCATTTCATCTAATTAGTATTTTCTCTCCTCGACTGATGTTAGCAAGAATGAATGAGTTTATATTTTTATATATATTTAGGGTAAAAAGATTCTTATCATCTTATTGTTGAAATCAACATTATTGCTTTTTATTTGAAATTTATTTATATAAATTTATATATGCCAAAATAATAAATGATACTTTTTTTTAGAAATAATAAATATTAATGAAAATCTTTTATTTACGGTAAAAAGTATAGAAAATCACTTAAATTGCTTCATTTTTATTTCCCTCTAGACAGACAGCTCCATCCTTTCGTTCTTAATTTTACCATTTCTCTTTAATCTTTTTGTTTTCTTGTTCTTTCAATGATTTCCAATCGATTTCATCTTAATTGACAAACAATTGAGAACGATTGTCGTTGTTGTCGTTTATGCGTAGAGAGAAAATTTCTTCTCTTAGCAGCTCAGATGGGCATGAAAGAATGATGTGAAACAATACAAGCGAAAGAAAATAAAATAAATTAGGTAAAATTCTTTTGAGTGCCTTCTTCTCTTTACCAAAAAAAAAATATTTCGACTGTATCGATTTGTAATGAGATGGAAAATTTCTTAACTTGCAAAAAAGCGAAAACGAGAAAGGTTCTTGAAAAATTGAGTAATTTACGTTGAATGCTTGATTTTATGGACTTGAGTGAATTGTATACAAAAAATAGCAAACAATTACATCTAAAGTATCAGCAATAATTCAATAAATCTAACTAGATAGAAGCTGAAATGGATGAGTTTACTCTTTATTTAATTTACATATAAAATTCAAATTTTTAGAGTAGAATAAAATTTTATTATGGTGGAATTTTAAATGAAATTTTTTATGAAAACTGCAGGTCTCTTTCCAATTCTTTCCCATGCCGATCCATAATTTGATTATTCGTACAAAAGAGAGAGAAAATTCCGACTCATGCATGCAACAATAATTGTGTATATGGGATGATGATAAATGTATGTATATACATGTGAGGTATGCGAAATATCTCTCATATATATGCGAATCAAAAACCAGTTTCATGAGCAATTAACATTTTTACGAATTCTCCCTAAGTGGCTTTTTTTCTTTCTTCTTTTAACTCGCATAAATGTATTTATTATGAAGGAGGCAAAGAGAGAATTACAAAATTTCACAAATGGTCTATCATTCATATGTCCAATTTCCAATTAGTTGGCATATGGAAAAAAGTGCATGAGAATGAAAGAATGGAGTTTGTAACAAATAAACGAGTTGGAGCATTAATTTATGTGCAACTTAATTGAGGAAACATGCACAACTTTTACAACCTTAAATTTTTCTTCTTCTTTATAGCGTATTTTTCAAATTTTAAATTTCCGTTATTTAAAAGCAAAACAAGAGTCAGAATAAATAAAAGAAAAATGTTTGCGTTTCTACATACTCAATGACGCCAAGTGCTGCTTTTTCAAAGAGTAAGTTTATGCATGAATATGCCTTGTAATTGCCATTTTATTTAATACAAATTTTCTCCACTTTTTTTCTTGCTCTCAACCATGTTTATTTTTAAAATATTATTTTTTTTCTCTTTCCACTTCTACCGCATTTTTATTTAATATCATTCTGCATCCGCACTGTAATATTCACTCACTCATTGGTGTATACAGGAACATGAAAATTTCATATTTTTTGTGCAATTCTTTTTCATTTTCATATTTCTAGTTATGGAATGCTTTTGGAAGCGCACTTGATATAGCAAGTAGAGAAATGACAGAATTTTAAGTCTAAGACCAAAATGGTGGTTTTTTGCAATTTTCTCTCTCAACATACATTATAGCACCTTATATTCATTTAATATAAAAACAGCATTGTGGCTTTTCATCAGCAATATTAATTTTGCACAGTGAGAATCAGTTCTTGTGCATTACAGTTTTGCATGCAATAAAAACAAGCACAAAAAAATCATAATTATATTTAATGTGATAAATTAAATTGTAGAAGGCATGAAAAAAATGCCAGGCCCATGATTGTAGTGTGTGTAATTTATGAGGTCATGGAAGAAGGAGAAAGAAAAAGAAAGAGAAAAAAGTGCTTTGCTCATCCTCATCTTTTTCTCTTTGGCTTGAAAATTGTTGTAAAGTGCAAATCTATCAATATTAATGGCTCATCGTGATGAACATATTGGGGTATGACAAATCAATATTCACACGAAACAAGCGATCGTTGTTTTGAGACTAAAACGAGGCAAAGTCGATCGTGAAATTGTAAATTTAGTCTACAACAACATCATGCTTTCGTTCTGCAATTGAGCAATTTTCAATTAAGATATAGTGAAGAGAAATTCAGAACGAATTTTGATAATGATGAGAAATTGGCATAAATGTTGCTGTCACGAGTTGCTCTTTTAATTATTTTGATTGATAAATTATTCAATTTTAATCAAAAAAATTATTTAGTTAGTGAAAATTTTCCATTTCCAATAAGTGATTTCAATCATAAAAAAACTTTTTTGAATTCTTTAAAAATCAATAATTTTGAATGGTTTTTATTGCAAAAAAAAATATAAAAACTCTTTTAGTAGTCATAAAATTTTTTCCATCCAATCTACCTAAATGTGTTTTTCTTTTTGCAGAAAAATTTAATTCCATTAACAAAGAATTCGCTTCTTCGTTTACGATTTCTTGGTAAAGGATTTATTTTAATTCACAAATCGCGAGCATAGTCCATAAATTTTCACATCAAAGCAACTGCAACAACGAACGAAAAGCGAAATTTATCATCATTATGCAAAATGCAAATCTTTCTTTCTTTTATGAATTCCTCTTAAATCTCATCAATGAAATGTTCTTCAACTTATTGCAATTGCGATGAAACTGACATCGAAACATTATAGCGAGCATTTATTGAAATGAAGGGCGAACGAGCAGCGAGTGAATGAAAATTATCGCATAAATTTTTATTTTATGAGATGAAACCTTCAATAAATAGACATTGAATCGCAATAAATTTTTGCCAGCAGACAACTTTAACGGCTTTCACTAATTTTCCTCTCACTGCAATCGATTTAAGACGTGCTGCTGCTGCTATTCTCCTCTTTCTCCCTCTTATCTTTAGCACATTGAGAGCTAAATACACAATTTCAAATTTATATATAGAGAGAAAGAAAGAATATCCGGATATGCTGCATTATACTTACTGCTGTTTCATTCTATTCATTTCATTTAATCTCACTATTCTTCTTCCTTCTTCTTTCTTGCGCAAAAAAAATTTAATGTTCTTAAGAATTTATGAAGAGAGAGAATTTTTCAATCAACTTTTGTGATTTCTTTAAGATTACTCGGCAAAAAGTATATGATCCGATCGATAAACAGTGTTTGAAATGAATGAGATGATCATTTTTACGGATTTATTCTTATGGAGTAATTCGATCATTTTCTCTATCTCATGTTTACAAACAAACTCTTGCTTGCTCGCCTTCAGGTTTCCGAGAAAAATGGAAAATGATCGACACTATATAGGCACAAGAAGGAGAGATAAAAGAAAAGAATTCCATTTTTGTCATTCTCTCTTAATCTTTAAAAGTAAGATTTATGAGTTTCACGCTTCTCATTCTTTATTTTGTGCACATACAATGTTTTTGCTAAAAAAATAAAATCTGCATTGTACAAGAATGATTTTCATGTTGAAAAGCAAGCAAGGAAAGGAAGTTTATGCACTGATTGATTGTCAACAGACAAAAACAACAAGAATAGTACACAATCGCTCAAGTTTCGTTTTAATTAATCTTACAAAAAGCGAATAGTGTTGCTGTATGCAATTTCAATAGCAAGAAAGACTGAACGAACGAATGAAAAGAAGAAAAGAAAGAGTGAAGTGTCTTGTTACTTGTTATAAAGTGAAGTATGTTCAAATGAAGTTGCTGTTGTGGTAGAATAGTGACAGAATTAGTTAGTTTTTTAGTATGATTTAAATTAGAAAAGTTTTCAAAGAATTACAGATTATTAAAATATAAACAGTAAGGAATTCAATTCAATGGTTTTTGTAATTTAAACTTTCCGTGAAATTCCAATGTAAAAAGTTAAATCTTTTCCATCATGATTTAAAAATTTAAATCGAAATAAAAGAAAACATTTAATTTCGATCTTTCAATCACAATTAACGATAAGCCCAACAGACTATAGAGTCTTATCAAAAGATGATGATGATTTTCTAGAGATTTCAGACGTTCAATCAAAAAAAGTATGAAATCCCCACACCCACTGCAATCAAATCGCTTTTGCTCTACGTTCTTACTCGCTAGCCTTTCTCGTCTTTCTGCTGCTTTATCAATCTTTATTTACTCCAATTCATAAGAGAATTTCTCACACAATATAAAATAAAAAGAGAGTGCAAGAAAGCAAGATGAAGCATATGAGAAGAAAAAAATAAATTAATCATTCTGACTGCGTTCTCTTGCGCTCAAATCAAATTGTCTGCATCTCTTTAGCTCTTTCTGCCATAGTTCATTGTTCACGTCATTTTGCGCGAAAGGCTAAACACTCTCTGTGTACTTGCCAATGGCTTTTGGCGAGACAGCATGTCAAGAAGATTGTTAAGGATTGAAATTCTTCTCTTGCCTATTCGAATATCTACCATTCAAGTGGAGAATGTCCAAATGAATTAAAAGCGCAAATTTAATAAATATTTCATACACAAACAGCGAACAGAATTGTTTTTAAAAGATAAATAATTCAAACCCATCAATTCATTCTTTTGCTGTTTCATTCTTATTTTTATTGAAATTCAATATTATTATTTTTATATTTGTATGTGTGTGTCTTCTCGATCTTATTTTTCCATTACAGACTGATGCTATAAAAAAATAACATGAGAAGTAAAGATCCATAAAAGCCTTTTTTATGTTCAATTTTTTTTTCTTATTCTCTTTCACTGCCATGTTTCGTTTATACAATTCAGAAATTCTCTTTTTTCTTTTACCCGTTTTGGTGTCTCTAACATGAAATCAATTCACATGTAAATTTTTCTTTAAGAACTGCGATTATTGAAAGAGAAAATGAAATGATGACAAGATTAATTATCTGCCATTTGAAGCATATAGCCACAGCAAAACGACTGTGAAAAAAAGAAGAAGAAAAAATTCAAAATCAACATTTTTACATCTTCATCAAATAAGGCGCGAATGGAGCACACAAAAAGTGAAGGAAGATTGACCGAGGCGATGACATTAACGAAGAGTGAGCAATTTAATTTTCAAAAAATAAAAGATAAATAAATACGCAAAAAATGAAGAAGAATATTTGCTTTATGTGTACACAACAGTGGCTGCAAAGTGGGACAAACGCTTCATACAGTCCAAATGATTATAACGATTATCTTAATGGATAGATTATTGCCTCACATTGGCCGAAAAAATGTATAAATTTTCCCTCTTAGTCTCATAAATTTCGCCACCATGTAGCTGAATCAGCATGAATACAAGAAAGAAAGAGAGAGTGAAAGAAGATGATGGAAGAGAGAAGGACGAAAATATAAGAGAAAAGACATTTTTTATGTGCTTTGTTCACTTTATTGATGTTGTTTATATTTATTATATTTAAGTAATTCATTGTGTGTATATGTGTATGCTGAAAGCTGCTAGATTGGATTTTGTCGTGATTCTTTTATTATTTTTATTTTTAAGAGGGAGTAAGTGCATATCGCTATTTTTTTCGCAGAGCTTGGAAATTATTAAAAGAGAAATTTTGATTCATCTATCAATATTTAAGTAAAGAAATTGAGATTTTAATTTTTTTAGAGTTTGAACTTGCATGCATATTTTTTGTCAAGTTGATTTCAAGTTGACTTACACAAAAATGTTTTTATTGATTCAGATTTCATTTAATTCATTTAAAATTTAGCTAATTTGTATGAAAGTTAATGATTCTTTAATTTACTATATATTTCAATTGAATTAAATTCAAAACGAATGAATGAGAGACCTTTTTTTGTAAGTCAACTTGAAATCAACTTGACAAAAATATGCATTTAAGTTTGAACCCTAAAATAAATACTAAAATTAATTTCCAAACTCTGTTCTTACTGATTATATGTAACATAAAGTTGTACAAAAACAGGATGTTGATTTTTTTTAAAAAACATCTGAGTCAATCTTTTATATAAAAAAATAGAAAAAACTTTTCATTCACCACCCACTGGTCATAAAAAATCGACATCAAATCCCTTGTTCGCACAAAAAAATAGAGGAAACGGCGATGACAGGTCGTCAATTTGATGTCGGACCTACCGCGTAGAATCATTTTCGACACATACACACAAATCGATATTAAATAAATCGAGAGATCAATTTCTGTTCTTGCTTGCTCGCTCTGTTTTTGCACTAATAACAAAATAAATATAAAATTTACTCTATCTCGCAAGCTCTCGCTGTTTTCATGTCTGATTAAATTGGTTTTCAACACTCGCATGAAAATTTCATATATAAAAAAGAAAAGCGCAATTCACAATTGACCGCATGATGGTGCAAATCGGTGACAACAAAGGCAATTGCAATTCATTGTATTTTATTATACTTTATATCAATGTTCGATCAATAGAGTATATATGTGTTAATAATTGACATTTATCAACAATAAAAAAATGTTTTTAAATTGGCTGACTATAGTGAAGCAATTTTCTCACACTAGTAGCTAAAAATTTCTATTTTTATATGAAATCCTTCAAGACATTATTCGATTTAAAAAGTTTAAAATTTTATGAGTCAACAGATTTGCCTATCGGCATCAAACATCAATTTCATCTCCGATCTTTGAAAAAACTTTAGCTACAGCTTCTGAATTGAATCTTTCCCACTTTTTTACGATTCCAGTCGTCGTCATAAAATAAAAAAAGTTTATCTTTCTGTTTTCAGGGCATTTTTTACTGATTGTTTGACTTTTTCTCATTGTTTCCATTATGCGCTGATACGCGCCTACCGTCCCGCATGTTCAACAACACGGTGGTCATAAAATAATTGCTTGCTAATGGATTTTTCGTCATGTCTTGTTTACCGTGCGTTATTGAAAAGATCTGATAGTGTTTGTTATATTTAAAGGAGTGGAAAGAAGAATTGTGACCGTTCTACAATGGTATATAATACAAAATATAAATCTTCTTAAAATGATTCAATTAACAGAAAAACTTCTTTAATTTGATCATAAAATAAAATTTATTTAAGTTATGTCAATACAGACTAATTGAAAGTCCGTTAAGAACATAGTGAAACCGCAAAAAAAAACGTCGAAAAAGAAACCACAAGACATTACGACTTTTTAACTCACTTACTCGGAAATTTAATTTTATTTTTTTCTTCTGACCTAACTGACCGCCAGTTTTTGCATAATTATCTTTAACCTTCGAGTTCACGCTATTTCAACCTTTCTTCACTGAATAAACGTGAAGAAGGAGAACAAAATTCAATTTTTATTTTAATTCTAATCAATGCGAGAAGCGCAACAGCAGTAAACGACAATGTATAAAATTTTACTGCTTTTCATATCATCATATGAGCATGAATATGTGTGGGGGTAGAATGTCTATCAAAAATTATCATATTTAAATCCTTCGTTTTGCTATGCTTAAAAATTTTTCTTCGCTTCTCTTCTTTTCATAATCTTTCTTATGTGAAAAAGAAAAAATCAAACATAGACGGAAGAGATGGAAATAAAGAGAGAGGATTCTGATTCTCCCCTCGCTTACAAATCTTTTTTTCATTCAATTTTTATGTCTCTTTATTTTCAATTGCTTTCACTCCAAAATACATGGAATGAGAGAGATGTGTCAATGCTTCGCGTTATGATTTCACTTTTTTGTAAGGAAGAAGGAAAAATTTGTTTTTTTTCTTTCGTCTTCTTTGCACAGTTATGGAAATTTTTTTCTTTCTTTTCTTTTGGGAGTTTCGTGAATGTTTTTTTGTCAAAATATACAATTTAACAGTCAATTTGTAAAATTTTTAAATTTAACGGTTGATTTTTTTTGAAAATTTATCTGCTTAGAACTTTTAATAAAATTCTTCATTAAATTGAAATTCAATCTTGATTTTTAGTGTCAAATTCCTCACTTCAAATATAAGGAAATGTTTCCCTACTCTGATATTCTCTCATATAACAAGTAAGAAATTTTATCTCGACTCCGAATTAAAGAAAAACTGATTTCATTTTCTTCATCGTCGTCGTCGTCTTACGACACTAACGAAATTCAGATTATTGTTATTATACACACAATTTTTCTTACTATTATGCTTTATCACAGTGTAAGAAATGTCGATATCATTATATTTATGATTATTTTATTATAACAACAACGAGAAAATTATTATGCCAAGCGAGGGTGGATGTTCTAAGTCAAAATAGTCAAACAAGCATGATGGCAGTTTCAAATGAAAGTCAGAAACTTCTACGCACAATACTGTGACAAACAAATCATAATATAAAAGGGGATCAAGGAATGAAAACAGTAAATGTAATGTATATGAAGTTCCTCACGCGTAGGGGAGCAAAAAAAGTTGGAATATTTTATGCAACGAGCATTAAAAAAGTGAAATAATAAAAATCAATAACGTGAGCGTGGAAAAGAGAAATAAAAGTAAAGAAAAAAACAACATATACATGGAGTATGACAAATATTATTTAATTAAATTGCATTCAATACTTGTATGATGAAGGGAAATTGACTGTCGAATGGCGATGATGATGCCATAATAATCACACACAGAAAAAAATATTGAAAGGGAAGGAAGACAGAATGAAATGGGACACTTGTACACTTATTCATGTGGTTAAATGAATTTCTTCTTCCCTCACCCTTCTTAGATAGGTTTATTTTCATGATTTGCGTTTCTTGACGAGGGTTCAAAAGGAAAAAAAATTGAAAATTATTATTAAAAATTAAAGAAATTCCATAAGTCACAATTTAGCGAAAGCGCAACGTGTGCAGAATTTTCTTTTTTTCCTTCTCAATAAAAAGGGGAAGATATTTATGATTTGGCGTAAAATTGATTTTCTTTAATGGCAAATTCTGCGATCATGATGTGTACCGAATTATAATTAATTGACTTCTTTGCTCTCTGTGTATTCTTGCACTCGTTGTGGTAACTTATGTAGAGCATAAAAACCGCATGATCAAATAAACAAGGATTTATAGCGGAGAGGTTATACTTGCTTAGAAGATGAAAATTGATGTTATTGGGGTTGGTTGAGCAATCTTAATGAAAATTTTAAAACTTTTCTACCCATGGTAGAATTGCTTTCTAAACTTTCTATTTAAAATATTTATGGAATTAAATTCTCAAAAAGTATTTGTTGATGAAGTTTGATTTTTAAAATGACTTTGAAAGATTTGACAATTTGAAAATTTAAAAGCAAGATTTGGACATTGCAAGAAAATCTATAGATTTTTTTTTCGAAAGCAAGAAATTTTAATGTAAAGAATATTAAAATAGGATTTGGACGTGCATGCATTTTTTACTTGATATGCGCATATTTTTGTCAAGTTGATTTCAAGTTGACTTACACAAAAATATCTTTAATTTACTAAGATTGAATTTAATTCATTTGACATCCAGAAAATTTGTATAAAAGTCAATGATTCTTTAATTTAATTTGTATTTTAATTGAATTCAATTCAATCTGAATGAATAAAAGATGTTTTTGTGTAAGTCAACTTGATATCAAGTTGATAAAAAATATGCGCATATAAAGTAAATTATGCATGTAAGTCCGAACCCTTAAATTTTAACCATTTCTATAAAGCAAAATTAAACTTTTGTTTATATTTTTTATTTTCTGATTTTCAAAATGCTGCAGATGAATTGATAAATTTCATATGATGTTTCTACCTTGCTAAGAAGCATTTAAAACTCAACCAAGAGAGTAATTTTATTTCTAATTTAAATTTAGAAATTTTTTTCTCCAAACAATACTCAAAAAGAAAGAATAAGAGGAAAAAAACTTTTTCAATTTCACCAACACATAAATTAATTTTTTTATGATTAATTCAATTTAATTAAATCCATGACTTTTAAATTAGCTAAAAAATTTCCATGTTCTTCTCTTTTTTCGTCGTTGTACGGTTAGAATGTTAGCATTGCGAAAGAGAGAAAAAAAGGAGGAAAAACAAAAAATAATTTATGTGCACGACATAACAGAGCAGAAAGGAGTCGAGTTGAGTTGAGTTGAGAATCAACCCCTCTCTCAGGATATAACAAACAAAGAGCAAAAAGAGAGAAAAAAACCCAAAATAAATATAATGAATGAAAAAATTGTCGCAATGGAATGTCAGCAATTTTATTCGAATTATGTACGTTCAACTACAATCTTTTGATTCAATCAAAATGATATTTTTTCTTCTCTTCTTCTAAGTGTGACAAGTGGAATCATTCGCCCATAAAAGTCAGACGCACGATGTGATATATTTGAGTGTAAATGGCAATTTTTTATTATTATTGTTTGAAATCATCACAGTGATGAGCTCACATTTCATTCATTCTTATCAATTATTTTTACATTTTCTTCGATATGGATAAAAGTTCTTTTTTTACTCGTGACGAAAGAAAAGAAATTCAATTCAACTTAAGAGATTTTTCGGGCACTTTTTCTTTTTGACATTTGTCATTTTTTGACGATAGAAGAGGGCCACTTTATCATAATATAATGTATGTAATATCTAAGGATTCTTCAATTTAAAATGAAATATTGAAGGCAGTGGGGAAGCACTTAATGTGACACAAACAGTATTTCAACAATTTTTTGACCTTTTACTTCCGCACGAATCGACAAATTGGTATAAGTCAAACTTACCAGTAAAAAAATTGTATAATATAAATCCAATGAGTTTGTATCCTAAATAAAATTACACACTTTTTTACTCTTTCTATTCTGAATAATTAAAATACTTTTCGCACTCTTTTTTGCTTCTTTTACTTGTTTCACTGTTTTTGTTATTGTTAACCCTTTCTTTGTTATTTTCAATAAATTTCTGAATATTTCATTCGCTTCGTTTTGTTGTTAAAACTTTTTTTTTCTTTCTCTCTTTGTGCCTTTTTCATAAATTTTTAAACTACACTTCACAATTATTCTTGCACTGAATCTGATTCAACTTCTCATTTCATTCACTTAACTCACATGAATGAATGAATGTAAAGAAATCCTTTTCTTTTATTATTGTATGTAATTGAAACATTAAAAATATCAGAAGAGCGAAAAACTTTCGTTACCGTTTCTCTTTGCACACCGTACTCGACTGAATGAAGTTTTGATGTTGTCGATAGATTGTTTGAAAACATTCTGAAAACATTGAAATAAAACATTATGTTAACGTTACAATAAAACATTAAGAATGCAACAATATGTTGTCAAATGCAATTTTTGTTCTGACACAAAAACAAGTAGTTGCGTTGATTAATGAAAATCCCTGTCATACTCATTCTATCAGGAACGAGTTTTTATTATTTCTGACAAATTTAAATTAAAATACAATTTTGTGTGTGCTTTTAATAATTTACCCTTACCTCTATATTTCCATTCATCTATCAGCAGTAGATTGTGCACATGCATAAAACAACCCCTAATTTTATATATGACCAATTCTCACATGTGCGTATATTTTTAAAACTCTTGTGTGTTTCTGATCCAAATCCTTTTAAAATTGACACGAAAAAAATCAATTAAGAATGCTAAATAGTTGACTAATGGCAAGGGAAGTAAAGAAGACTTTTTTATTATGAAAAAAATAAATAAATTTTGCTAAAAATCACATTAAAAAGACCAAATAAAGAGAGATTTATTCTTGTAAATAAATCATTTCAAATGACAAATTCTTTTAGCTCTTAACAGAATAACAATCATTCCTGAAAAAGTATTTTGGGTTTATTTACTTGATCATTTTGAGTCCGTAAGGCACATTTACTCTTCTTAATAAGACAACTAAAAGAATATTTTTTTGATGATGAGATGAAAAGCAGTACAAAGAGAATTTTTTTTTGAACAGCTGTTCGGGATTAAAAAAATACACACGGACATTGTCTTCATCTTATTATTATTATTACTTTGCCCTCAACGCTATGTGCTCACTCTCGCTCTGCGTGAGATACAGTGAATGGAAGGATTTGCATTAAATTAACTTTCAATAAAATTCTTTTCTCGCCATTTCCATTTGCAGCTTTACATCTATTTCAGAACATTAAGTATATTTATTGGAACTCACTCTCTCACATAAAATGAACTGAATATTGAATAAAGAAAGCAAGCGAGCGAACGATACAAAGAGTATTTAAGTAATTCGTGTGGAAACAATTGAATTTCGATGTGGAAAAAAGTCAAAAATTTTAAGGGATTTGTCACATTGCAGGCAAACGTTGTATTTAATGTGAGGGGTGTTAATTGTTTAAAGACTGACAAATGTGATAATTGATCATGCGGTCAGATGTGATTGAACGTTTCATTGTTGTCATCGAGTTATTCATTTTCGGTATTTCTGCTATTGATTCATCAACACCTGTTGTTGTTATTTTTATGCGCCTAGAACTTGCACATTTGTCGAGAGAATTGAGAATTAAGAAGAAATGCCACATGCGGATTATATTTAACAACAAATAGGCTTTGCTTGCTCTTTCTGATACTATTGTTAATGTGAAATATTCATTCAACTTTAATTTATGATCTAAAATTGTTAATTATAAAAATTCTTTAAACATTTGGTCATTTGACTTCCTTTAACATATTGAGTTTCAATATAAACCCACATGTTATGAAAAATTATTTGTAAAGTATCAAAATTCTTTAAATATTTTCAATGAGGGTTGTTAATATTTTATTTATAATTTTTCACATGAAATCATGAAAACAATTTTACATTAGCTAAAAAATAAGTTTTTAATTCATCTTAGAATGTCATGAAAAAAATTTCATTCATAATTTTTCATAAGTCAAAGTTAGTACGTACATTCAGTTTTTTTTTCAGGATCTTTCATTCCTTCTGCCGTATTATTCAATAAGCAAAAAAGTTTCAAGAAATTAAGTCTCAAAATGCCTTATCAAGCCTTATCATTGGTTAGAAAATTTAAAATAAATTTCATAAATGAAATAAACTTAAAAAATGTTTCTTACAGCGTTCTTGTGCTGCTCAAGGCTTTGTAACACGTCTCGATAATTGTTTTCTAGAGGACAAGGAATTAATACTTTCAGATGAGGAAATTTATTTTCTCATACATCTTCTTCGTCATAATGAACCAGAATTCCTCGAGATAATTTGCAATATTTGCATTAATTTTTCTTATTTGTTACCTCGAGTAAGTTTTAATTTTTTTTAAAAATAATTCTCATTATAAATTTTCCTTTTTCTGATAGTTTATTAAGTTTAACCTTGTTCCTGCATTTTTAAATGCAACAAGGAGACATTTTGAAGATGACGTGTTGCAATTCAGTTGTTATAATATTTTAACTATCACTCGAGCTCTTATCAAAGTTGATTCAAAAATCAGTGACGAAATCATATTAAGTCTTTATAATATAATTGCACCGCAAATTAATCAACGTTATTACACTGCATCAACATTTATTTTCTTATGTTTACCGCCTACAAATCCATGCTTACTTCAATTATTGATTCCTGCTATTATCGAAATTCTTAATGTTCCATTTCAAAGTTCTCAATGTCATATTTTAAAAGCACTCAATAATCTTGTACAAGAAGATGATAAATTCACCAATATGCTTGCTTGCGATGAACTTATAATTATTCTCACAGCTCTTTGTCAACATATCAACTACTCAATTGCTCGTATTGCTAAAAAAATAATTAATGCAATTAATAGCTTCCACGTTTATGATGATATCTTTAATATTTTCGATGCATGATTTCAAAATTCTTTTTTATAAAAAGTGAATAAAATGATCTGTTATTGATGATTATGATAATTTTTTTTTTCATTTACAAAATTCAACTGAAAAATTTTACTTTTGAAATTTTAGTTTTAATTTAAAAAATTTTCAATAGATGCGCTAGTTCGCCAAAAAAATTACAGTTTAGTTTTAATAACAATTGTAAAGTTTTTCAAAGAAATTGTTATGTTCTACCGTAAACTCCAGAGAGTGAGCTGCTATATTGTAGGTATAAATGGAGTAAACCACTTACTTTTTTCAATTAATACTTTAATTTATTGTACAATTTATACTTGATTAAATATAATAAAAAAAGTCAAAAAACGAGACTTTATTTAAGTCAAGTAATATAAAAAGAGTCAAGTTAATTGTTGACTGATTGAATTTTTATTTATGTGTGAAAAGGTGTTATGAAGGCTATAGTGAGATTTCCTAGAAATAATTTTACTTATAAGGCATTTATTTTTGTGATTTAATTAAATTTAAATTTCTCAATTTTTACCTTGTAATTATTGCTTTACATAATGCAATTATACTTAAATCATGAATTAATTAAAGTATTGTGTACAAGTAGTATACTACATTTTAACAGCTATAAAGCAGTGAAACTTACAAAATAAATAATGTTGATTAATGTCGCAAGTATTGATCAACAAAACAATAGTCACTTTTAGTTATTTTTGATTGTTGTTTTTTGTTATTGAACCTTCTCGTAGGTATTTAATGCATGGTTTTCATACCTGATTCTGAGACTTTATAACAAGAGAAAACTACAAAATAAACTTTTTATCAACACAAAATAGGAAATTAAAAAGTATGATATAGAATTGTAAAATTTTGTGTGAAAACGTTTATTCCTAGTAGAGAATTTGTTTAAATAAAATTCACGAAAATGATTAACTTGTTCAATGCCTACACTTTATTTAAATAAAAATAAAAAATAAAGAAATAATTTTCAACAAAGTAAAAGAAAATTTAAATTTGAAACAATAAAAATTTCATCGCCATGTCTTTATTAATTTTATCTTTCATCGAGATTCGTACAAATAGACACACAAAAAACGTTTCACATAAATATAACAAGAAACAATCAAACAAAGTGAGCGCGCGATAACAATAATGAGAAGTCAAATCAACAAATTGTGAGAGTAGTTAAATGCATAAAATAAGTGTTAGCAACTTATCGTCCAATTTGAATTGCTTCATCAGCCATACCAAGTTCCTCTGTCGCTGCCTTATCGCCTTTTCGCTTTCTCGAGTACCAAAAGAACATTATGCATGAAATGAAATTTATTGTTGCCACAATGCATCCGAAAAAGAAACCATAACCGTAGCTAAAAATGAAATGTTTTTAGCACATTAAATTCATAATCTTTTAATTAAATTCAAACTCACAAATAGTCAGCCTTATCGGGAAAAGCATACGACAAATGTTCTTTTGAATGTTCAACAGATGCATGCAAAACACGACAAACTGTTGCACTCGATAATCCCGCAATAAAATGGACGCCGCCAGCAAGACGTTTAAACATGTAGCGAGGGTTGAGAAAAGTATAGACTGTAAAAATAAAGCCAAGCACCATTATGAAAATTGTAATAATTGAAAAAGTTGCTGCAACTCGTGACAAATCAATAATGTCATCATCAATTGCTGGATCAGCTGCTATTGCTGCTTCATCGGCAAACAAATTGTGATATGTGCAACGTTCTAAAAATAAAATTAAATAAATTTTTTATATCTTTAAATTTGTGAGAAAATCTTACGCCATTTATGATAAATAAAACCATTTGAAGGTTTTTTAAGATTTTTTGGTGGCATTGGTGGTTTAAAAATGAATCTTAATTTTCCATAATATATTGTAGGATCGATATGTAAGCTTTTAGCTAAAAATATATAAAATTTTAAACAATAAATAAAAAATTTTTTAATAAATTTACCATAATGTGATAATAAACGAACAAATCCATAATTTTGATCTTTCCATCCTTCAAATAATGCAAATCGTAATTTATTTGGTATAATAATATGCATTATATGAGTATTATTAAATTGTACATCATCAATTAATTCACCAACTGCATTCTTTACAACATCTACTTTTGATGGATCAAGTTCTATAACACTTTTGGCTTTTTCATCTTCATTATAAAGACTATGAAATTTCGCTTTCAACTCATTAAATCTTTTACTGTTGTCATTTTTTAACCATTCCACAAACATATGTTTACGTAGCGGCTCAGTTATTTCATTTACTTGCTCGAGTTCAGGCAATTCGACCTCTAGAAAATTTTTAAAAAATTCTTCATCGGCGATTTTAGTTCGCATTTGTTTCAGCTCTTCCGTTCCATAACCGAGTGTTGTAAAATTGCGGACAACAGATGATGAAATCGGTTGTGGGATTATAGCATATCTGCAATTTCTGTCGAGATAAAATAAACATTTAAATATTTTTCTGAATAAAATGTTGTGCTTTGATCATTTCTAAAAGATGATGTTATAATTAGTATACTATCATAAAACAGTATGTATCTCTCTCTAGTTTTCTCATTTACCTCCAAATGCCTGCAAATAAGAGAAAGAAAAATATTTAAAATTAGATAAAAAAAGAAATTTAAACACATTTTCAGAAAATGAGAGTGAAATGAAGAAAAGGGGAAAAATTATTTCTCTCATCTTTGAAGTATCATATAATGCTCTTGACAGCCAATTAGTTAGAAAATATTAAAAATGTCTAATTTTATTTATTACTGCAAATTTAATTTCTCAACAATAAAAAGAGCATCGATATTATGAATTTAATTGCTATTTATTTCACACAAAAATTTTCATTGAATTTTAATGAACTGATATTTTAATTGAGTGTGAAATTTCTTTTAATTTTCCAGTTTTTTTTTCTTAATATTTTTGAGTTTATTTTTGATAAAAAAGTAGAAAGTTTTCCTCACCTGTATGTGATGATTTGAAATATCGTCTATGACTTTCCACGAATATTGCTGTTAGAGAAAATGTAAAAATAAAATTATTACAACAAAAATATGTCGCAACATTTTTGCAAAGTTTAAAAATATTTTAGAATATCAACATGTAAATTTTTCTCATTTCATTATTAATTTTTTCCTAAGTTTTTTTTAAAATTCATTCACATTGGATAGAAAATTGATGTGAAATTAACAAATCTTTTAAATTGCAAACCCTTTCAAATCAGTACTCAAATTTTTTATGATAAATAAACATTTTGTGGAAAACTCAATCTCTAAATGTTCATTTTAGGCACATTTAAAATGAACTTATGAAAAATCCTAATTATCAACAATGAAGGGAGTGCAAGACATGATGGGTAGGCTTTAAAAAAGTTTATGACAAGACAAACAGACGACTCGATGAAAATTGAAATAAAGCAATAAAGCACACTTTATGTGTTGTTTATTTTAGTAGGTATAAACTTTTATTTTTATTATCTACGAGTGAGAATATTGAGTTAAAAATATGAGATGTGATATGATTGAATTAATTACATGAGCTATTATGAAAATATGCTACTGTTACTGAAGGGCAAACATTCTTTTATTTATTTACATTTTAAAGTTATAATTTTCTTTAAAATTCAAAGTCAATTCACAAAATTAATGAACTTGGCATTTGAAAAAAAATTAAAATTTTGATAAATTTTTAAGACAAGCCTCAAAAAGTGTCAGTTCAGATAATTTATGTCAACATTTTTTTTCGTTAAACCAACAAAATTTCCTTGAATTACATTTGTGACATCAGAAACGACTTAAACACAGAAAACAGTAACACAAAATTTTTGCTCGTAAAATTTTTTGTTTCCGAATTATAACAAGAAATTCGCATCTCATTGCGAGGTTTTTAAGACAATAAACTTATTTTCTAATGAATCAAGTCAAACAGGCCAAAATTTAATGTTCTATAAAGTAATTAAATTTATACTTTTCAATTTAAAAGCCATCAATTTATTAATTAATAAAATTTGTCATCAAAATTTTCATAATATTTTTTTTCTATAAAAACCACAAAAAATTTATTCTGTGGCATGAGTTGAGATAATGAGAAAATTTTTTCCGCAAATTTTGCACACAAACATGCACGAGAGTGTTAATGTTTACTCACGTTGTTCTCCACTGTTCGGCATTAAAATAAAAGAGTGAGATATAAAAAGAAAATAAGAATTTAATTAGATGATGTTTTATAATTTGCGCATAATTTTCTACCTAACAATGAACCATCGATTTGTGCTCATTGCGATAATCCATAAAAATATGCCTACAAAAAGACCAATCGTACAACCAAAAAGAATTCGTCGTTGAAAGTGAAATTCTTCTAATAACACCTTTCGCTCTTCTGGTTCTTCCGTATCTGACATTGCTCACTTTACACTTAAAATTTTTATACTAATTTCACTCACTAATGTATTTCGTGTTTATTTTTATCACGATAAAGTTTTTCTACTTCTACTCTGGAAAAGAAGATTTTTGTACTGCTTCAAAAAAGAAATTTTCACAAGTTTTTTGTGATTCGAAAAAGAGAGTGAGAAAATGTGAAGAGAGAAAAAAAAATATTTTTGTGAATTTTTCTCACTTGTTGAAGAAAATTTTTTTGATAAGATTTAGAAAATAAAAGTGTCGTGATTTTTTGAAAAGTCAACGACATTTTCTAGTCAGAAATTTTATTTTTATGACAAAAAAAAATTTTATATCATTTATCTTTTTTACTTGATAGCAAAACATCAAGTTTTCCTTCAACAGACATTTTTCTCCCAAGCATTTTAAAATGTGCAAATTGCATTAGTTTAATATAATTGAGTTTTTAATGACACGAGAAAAATTCACTTTTAATGATTATTAATAACAACTTCTCTTCATTTGTAAGTATTTTATTATTTTGAAGTATTTCTTTGAGTTTTACAGATTTGATGATTGAGTTTTTTTATGTATTTTGAAGTTGGATGTGTGAAAATGAGTTTTCTCTAACGCTCGTTTTTCTAATTATTTTTTTAAGGTTTATACAGGTCTAGTTGTAAATCAAAGAATATGTATAGCCAGAAGGAGTTCGGACTTGCATGAATATTTTACTTGATATGCGCATATTTTTGTCAAGTTGACTTACAGAAAAATGTCTTTAATTTATTCAAAATGAATTTAATTCAATTAAAATACATAGTAAATTAAAGAATCATTGACTTTCATACAAATTAGCTAAATTTTAAATGAATTAAACGAAATCTGAATGAATAAAAACATTTTTGTGTAAGTCAACTTGAAATCAACTTGACAAAAATATGCGAATATCAAGTAAAATATGCATGCAAGTCCGAACCCTAATAGTCAGATATTTATTAAGTTGAAAGAAAGAAAATTATTGAATATTTTTGAATCTTTTTTCAACTTATCTCAAAGGAATTTTCTAAGAATTTTCCAATAATTTAAAATTCTCATTCAATTTTTAAAATAAATAAAATTTTTCTATTTGTCATTTATTTTAACTTTCAAGCTAAATTCTTGGCATAACTTTTACATTTTTTCATAGAAAACAATCTCATCATCATCTGCATTATTCAGTGAAAAATTTTCCTTTCGATTCAAATACAATAAATAAAAAACTTTTGTCACACTAATCAAGTCGCTTTAAAAAACAAAGTAGAAAAATAATCATTAAGAACGAAAACAAGGAAAAATTTTGAGAAAATATTCCTAAAATATTTCAAAAATAAATGTTTTATGAAAACTGCATCAATTTTAAATTCCTTTCATATTTAAGTATCACTCTTCCCAACATACAATAATAATTGTTTTATTTTTAATATGAGAAAAAAGAAGATATTTTTCACTCTATTTCTTTCACAAAATTGCGAAACTTTTTTTCATTTTCTCACTCTCTTTTTACTTGTAGGTATATAGATATTGTTTCGTTAAATGACTATAATAAAATATATTGTGAATATGTCACAAATAATTGGAAATCTATAAATCCAAATGATTTGTTGCTAAGGTGAATACACGATAAATTTTATCTACACTCGCGCGATTTTCATTTGATAAATCTAAATGTGCCACAGTCCGAAAAGCAACTGACTAAAAAATTTATTTTCGACTCAAAGAGATCATCTACTACTTCTGCTTTTTTTTCTTTACTTTCACAAGAGTGAGTTCGTGACACAATCACAAGGCAAACGCTAAAAGTAAATCTCACCGAACTAGTGTGACTGAAGTTGAAAATGAAAATGAAAGAAGAAAGAAAAATCGCATTTTCATCTCATCATTTACAAGACAAAAACTAAAAATCTCTATTCTTTTATTGTACATGTTTTAGTGCAAAATAAAACCGAAATACGAGTTAATTAATTGAAAATAAACAATAGAGAAAGAAAAAGATTTTTTGCTCTCTTACAAGCACAAAAAACGAGCAAGCAAGTAAAAATTTAATAAAGACGAAGAAATTTGATGTCCCAGAGTAAAAAAGAGAGTGTGCAAGAAAGATAAACCATTGATTATTTTTTAATTTTGTAAATATTTAAATGAAAATGACCGGCTAACGTGAACACATGTTTATCTACTCCAATAAAAATCTCTTTTTTTATATAAATAAACATTGCAATGACAGTGTGCTGTCATAGCGAGTAAGTAAAATGATTTGTGTGAGAAAATGTTTTTCGCGTTAATTAATTGATCATCATTCCTGAATAAATAATTAGTTTGTAAAAAAGAAGCTATTAGATGTGTTAAGTGCAGTGTTTACTCATACTAGACATGATCATATTTAAATTTATTCTATCTCTTTTACATATTGATCATACGAAGTAGTTCTGGCAATTATCCAAAATGATGTCTAATAATATTATCCGCTGATCACAACAAAAACACCTGAAAATTATGAATGATATGAAAAACAATCGCTATTATTTACAAGACAAAAAAAAACAGTTCAAAGTGTCATAAAAAGTAACATTTACGGACATTTTTAAATGTAACAAATAAATAATGATACAAAAATATTCACAGTTGTTTTGTCTTGATTTTTTATGTCTAATAGAAAATGTTTTTATTGAAAAATTAAAAACTTTTAAGAATGAATTTATTAAGTTTGAATGGTAAATTTTTTTTGGATTATCAAATTCATTAGTGTTCAACATTTCAGTGTTTAAGTGCTCAGTACTAAAAAATTTCCTAAAAAATGGAAAAAGACTGTAAATTTTTAAAACAATATTTATCCCTTGTTAAATGTAGTATTCGGACTTGCATGCATATTTTACTTGATATGTGAATTTTTTGTCAAGTTGATTTCAAGTTGACTTACACAAAAGTTTTGTTACGAAGGTGCCTACGACCTACGTGCCTTCGTAGTTTACCTACAACTTCGCCTTCGAAGGCAATTGCCTACGCGAAGGCACTGCCTACGAAGGCGAAATTTTTTGCCTTCGCCTACGACTTTTGCCTACGAAGGCAAAAAACTACGCGAAGTCGTAGGCGAAAGTGCGACATTTTCGTAGACCGTACGCAACTTCGCGTAGTTTTTTGCCTTTGTAGGCAAAAGTCGTAGGCGAAGGCAAAAAGTTTCGCCTTCGTAGACAGTGCCTTCGCGTAGGCAGTTGCCTTCGAAGGCAAATTCGTAGACGTAGGCACCTACGAATAACAACACTGCACAAAACTGTCTTTAATTTATTTAGATTGAATTTAATTTAATTAAATTACATAGTTAATTAAAAAATCATTGATTTTCATTCAAATTTGCTAGATTTGAAATGAATCAAATAAAACCTTAATAAATAAAAGACATTTTTATAACTTAACTTGATCAACGATGAATTGGCAATTCTGCCACAACACGTAAAAATGTAAACAACTATTCTGGAAAATTCCTAATAAAATTTGCCATTATTATTATTATTATTATAACTTAACTTGAAATCAACTTGATAAAAAAATATGTGTATATCAAGTAAAATATACATGCAAGTTCGAACCCTTGATTTAACCAAGACTTTATATTAAACTTTTTAAACATTTTGCAAACTCAATCAATGTTTTAAAAATTTATTTCAGAATCTGAAACAAACAAAAAGTTATTTTTGAAGAAATAAATGAAACTCTCAGTGATTTTTTAAATTAAACACAGCTTTTATTGTTTTCCTTCATGTGTTTTAATATGTGTATTGTTTTACATGTTGATCTTTTACTTTCAAACTTTACAAATTGTTCATTTCACTGATATTATTTTAATAATGGCGAGAGAAAAGAAAGAAAAATTTTGATTATAACTTAAGATATTTCTTATTCTTTTTCTTTATTTCCTTCGCCACACATTTTTTCAACCAATGAACTCAGGCAGAGAAAAGAAAATTAAATCTTACAGGATTTTCATCTTAGGAAATGTATTTTTTTTTTCACATTTATTTTCATTTTTGAGAAAAAGTTTCTTCTTAAAGTTTCTTTTTTCCTTATCGCTTAAACATTTTTTTTCTCTAAACTTATTTCGTAATGCAATCATAAAACGTTTTCTAAAGAAATTTCATCATTTTTTATAAATTTTGATTCCATCAGATAAATTTCATTCCATTCAATTGATTTCTTCTTTGCATTTATCTTTCCATACATTCTTCAATTGTTGAATTAAATTTGAAAAAATTATTATTATTGATAAAATAGAAACAGGAGAAGAAGTAGGTAGGGAATCCAAGAAAGAAATTGTCTCAATTATATTGTTGGGGACAGAAAGAGGATTAAAATAGCATTAGTCACTTGTTTCTTTGTGTGTTTTTTAAAAGTGTGGTTTTAGCAGTTTAGCTTATTTAAGCGAGAAATTACAGAATGATAAAAATAAATTTAATTAAGTGGAAATTTTCTTACGTTTTTTTGATTTTTCACTCAATTAAACGTGTATAAAAGAATAGAGTGAAAAGCAATACTTTTATGACAAGTTGGAATGTTTGGTTTGCAAGAGAAGAAAAAATTGAAATTTAAGAATGTTTGAATTTTAAATAAATAAAAAAAATTGAAAGCATTCTTACACGATAAATCAATCAATCAAGCACTTTTGTTTTTATTCTCTGAGTATACAGGATAATATTGAAGATATATTTTTCTTGAAAATGAAAAACTTCTTAAGTTTCTTTTTTTAAACTACAATTTGTGAGCATTTCTGTTGATTTTTCTACTAAGTAGAATTTCAATTGAGAGCGAATTTTGGATAGAGAGACAGGCAGAAAATTTTGTGAATGTGTGTGTGTTTTGTGTAATTTTTTGTGGTACAAAAAGAACTTAAGCATGGCAATAATTATTAGTTTTTTTTGTTAAATATTTTACTTAATTTTTTGTTGATAGCTCTATAATCTCATAACATAAGCTTCTCTGTCTCTAAGTATTGTATATTCATTCATATATAAATATTTTTTCTTGTTTTTCAGCTATATATATTCATCATCATCCTTTTTTGTATTTTTTAAATTTTTTTTCCTTAATAAAAAGCGTAGAGAGCAGATTAAATACAAAAAATATATGTTCATTATACGTTTATAAATTTTTTTTAATATCCACTTTTAATAGTATGTTCTTTCTTTTTTTTGTTATTTCCATCAAATTAAAAAATGTTTTCTTCCCTTTTCTTCGCACACTACTGCTATAAAACAGAGTTCAAATACGGCATTATACAAAGAAGAAATATTTTATAGCTGACATAAAATTTATTCTTAAAAAATAAAAATTTTGAAACTTATGAGGAAAATTTATAAGTGGTATAAAATTTTTATAACTGTTATAATTTTTGAATAACTTCTTTAAAATGTATGTAAAACTGTTATAAAAATTTTTATATCACTTGAAAATTTCCCTTTAAATTTTTCTATTTTTAACTTTAAAATAATAAACTTTATGTCAATTACAAAATTTATTTCTCCAATGTTAGCAAAAGTGTGTCATATCAATCAAATCATTCATCATCCTCTTTTTATTTTTATTTCAAGCTCTACACAAACAAGTAATTAAGGGGATCCATATAAGTAGATATATAGTATGTATGTGTGTGAGTTGTTTGTATATGTATAATATTAAAAAGTGAAGCGTCAATATCAAGAGAGTAACTAAATAAGGTTTTTTGAAGCGAGTACTTTTAGGGACTACTCATTGATTGATATATCATCACTTTTTAGCCGCTTTTGCTGCTATTGCAAAAATCATTGCAAGCCAATTCATTCGTTTGCATTACATAGATTGGGAAAAAGTTGAACACTAGGTAGATGAGAATCAATTACTTATGTGTGTGTTTTTTTTTTATCTTAATCCACAGTTTTTTGACGAATTTTTTTTGAAAAGGATTTTTTTCTTATGTGATTACAAACTAGACATTTGTTACTTTATTAATAATAGAGTTTCACTTCATCTTAGTGTTCTATTGTGTTTTCTGCTCTACATTCTTAATAACTATCTAGTGATGAAGGATTTTTTTTTTCTCTTAAACAGATTTTGCTTTGTTTGAAAAAGAAAGAAAAGCATTTTCACATTGCAACAGAAACATGATGACAATTTTTGCTCTCTTTAAGAACATAAAAAATAAACAAAGTGTTTTTATGATCGAAAGGAGGGAATTTTGCTTTTTCCCTCGGTATCATCTTATCAATTCTAATGTGATTTCGATCTCAATATCAGCTTATTATTAGGTATTTTTATGGGACCAGCACACTTATAAATCCATTTATTAATCTTTAGTATTATAATTATTTTTTCATTTTTAATTATTGAATGATAATTTTTTATTTCGAACCAAAATGTTTCTTATTTCCTCTTATCATCACGGAACAAAAGAACTCTCTTCTAACATTTACAGCTACAACTTATGTGTGATTTTTTTTCTCTCTTAAAAAGGAGGTGAAATTTTTTTTTGATTTTCATATGAAAATTTCTAACTTTAAAGTTTAAAATTTTGCACATGAAAATCATCATTATTTTGTGATTTCTTTAGCATTTTTTTCATTTTTATCGTTCAATGACTACATAACAAAATTACACTTTTTCATTATGCATGTGTTTAATGTGTATGTGTTTGTTTTGTGAAAAGGACTCAAAGTGTATATTTTATGGCTGGAATCTTTTTATATTTTCAGTTTTAAGAATAAATAAATTAATTTAAATTAAAATCTATTGACTTAGATAAACACAATTATTGAGATTATTAAAAATTACGATAAATTTTTGTATATAATACAAGAAAAAGAATACTTTCAGAATCGGAATCAAAGCAACAACCTTTTTTTTATCATACTTATACTGCATTTAAATCAATCAAGTGAGAAATGAAAATTTTATATCATCATCATCTTTTTACATTTACATCCTTTTTATGCAAGAGTTATTATTATCATTATTATTATTACTTTTTTTTCATTCTAAAGAGGTGTTGCTTGGGCTCGGTTTTTTATTTAAATTTCTTTTCTCTATATAGAAAATTTTTGTCTTCTTTATTTTTTCGCTCAATAGCCTTCAGCTTACTCTGTAAAGTACTTGTATGTGGGATTTTCATAACCATTAATTTGCATATTTGCTACGTGTCGTTCCTCTGGTGTAACTGGAACAGCAACCGTCTGCAAATAACATTTTAAATTCAATTAAATTACTTTTCAAAAGCTTTTTTTCTTGGTTTCAATTTCACTAACCTGATCGACCTCAACAAATCCTTGAGCGTGTGGTGAACGTGATGCACGATACTTTGCAACTGCAACGCCAACAAATACAGCAGCCATTAATGCAACACCAGCAAATGCCAATGTGAAATAGACATTTCGACCTTCACGACCTCCATAAATTTCACGACGAACTGAGAAACTCTGAAAAAAAAAGAAAGAGAATATTTGTGAAAAATTTTATGTTTAATTCTAAGAAATTGGGTCTAACTTACAGCTTCTCCATGTCCGAAATCATGAGCACGTGCATGACTTAATTGTGGCTCGGTTTCTTGATGGGCAACGGCAGCAGCAACTTCTTCAACAGCTCGTTGAACAGCTGCATCATCAACTGTTGGCAATGATGTTGGTGAAGTTCTAAAATTTTTTACAAAATTATTTTTTAAGGTCATCAAATAATTTGTTATAAACAACTCACAGATAAACTGATTCTTCAGTGTATTCAACAGTTGTTTCTTTAACATCAATAGCAGCTTCACTTGTCTGCTCCTTGGACGATTGTTGTGCAGCTTCTGTCTTTGTCTCTTGTTCTTGATGATCTTGTTGTTGATCTTTCTCTTTCATTTGTTGTGCACGATAAGCTTTTTCAGCATTCTTTGCTTGTAAACGCATCTTTTCTTCTCGAATCTTTTCACGCTCCTGTGAACGTTGTTCTTTACGTTGCTTTTCAGCAACACGCTGTCGTTCTTTTTCATTTACTTTTCGTTCAATCTCAATACGGTATTTATCCAAAATTCCTGATTCTGCTTCTTCTGTCATTGAAAGTAAAAGACCAGGTGTATCGTCCTTTGAACGCAATGCTTGAATATAATCTTCCATAAGTTGTGAAAGTTTCTTTGAAAGTGATGGATAACGTTTTAGCATTGTCATTGATTGATTTACGGCACGATCAATATCAATCAAACGTTCCAATGTGCGTGGACGTTCTTGTGCTGCAGCTTCAAGACCACCTGTTCCACCTGAGCTCAAAAGATGACGATAATGAGCCAATGCATGTGCACGATCCTTATGAAGAGCACGAAGAAGTTTTTGTAAGCATTTTTCAACACGATGACCCTAAAATTGAACTTTTATAAAGAAAGTTTCAAATTGAAAGTTTTTAAAACTCACATTTGGTGGAAGTTCAGTTAGAGCTTGTGTATAACATGTCATTGCCTCACGTTTGCGTTGATTAATGTGAGCTAAAACTCGCTGTTGATGCATAGCAGCTAATTGATGTTTCTCTGCATTTCCTTCTTCTTCAAGTGCCTGAACGGAAGTCTAAAAAGTAGAAAATAAGAAAACATTAGCCTATTTTCATTTGGTTCTGTTTTCAAGTTTGAGCATAATGTACTACTTGGAATCGAGCCGTCATCTTCTGCTTAAAACTTTGAGCTGATTTGGGATCGGCTAAGCGCATATCTTGATAGCGCTCCTCCAAATCAGACCAATCTTTCATGACACGAGTCACCTTTTCACGATGTGCTTCCTCCAAACGTTGTTGTGCTTCCTGAAAACAAATTAAATTGAATTTTTAATAAAAAGAAATAAGAGAAATATTTTTTGCAAACGTGAAACTAAAATAAATCTAAAAAACTACTCTAAAGCAATTTTATGTGTGTATTTGTTCAATTTTTACATCTAGTCCTACTTTATAGCTTTGATGTTCTATTCGCGGATCAAAGTGAGTGAAGTATGGATCAGGTGTTGGGATTGAAGTGCTCTGGCCATCATTCACAGAAATCGGTATTTCCGAAATTGGTTTATCAGGTGTCTGCGATGTGGTTTGTAAGTTGACATAATCATTAATTGGAATTGCTTGCGTTGAAGTGCTTGTAGACTTGTGATGATGATGATGAAAATGATGATGTTGTTGTTGTCATACAAGACCTAGAAAATAAATTTTATTTAAAATATTTTTCTTATTCAAGAAGTTTTGTCTTTTTACCATCATTTGGAAATTCAGAATCGAGTGTCGGTGTGTCTTCATCTGAATCATATTCGTCTTCATCTTCTTCCTCTTCTAATGTCTCAAGCGGCTCATCGGCAACCATTTCATCTTGATCATCTAAATCTTCATCTTCATCTAGGTCATCAGAAAAATTATCTTCAGAATCATCCAATGATGGCAAAATCTCTGACTCTGGTGGCAAAATTGGCAAGTCGGTTTTCTTTACCTTAGGTGGAACAACTATAAATTAGGAAATGAGAAAGATTTGAAATTGATTTATTATTAAGAGAAATTCATTTCTTTGCAAATTTATTGATCTCAATGAATAATTGAATTATTTTTTAAGTATTCATAAATTAAATTGTTTCGAAAGGATTTATCGATATTTGGCATATTTCCAATTGTAGTCTTCTGAGGTATGTACATACATTTCATTGATAACACTTGATCATATGCAAATTTATTTATTTTTTGACATATTTTATAAACAGTCGAGTGATTTTTGAGTTCATTTCATGAAAATAAAGACGATATCAATTATTAATAAAGTTGGTAAATTCTACGACAATTGATATTGTGATGTGAAAATTTCTTGACAATTGTTTTATTATAAATATAAACTAGGTTAAATAAGGACATTTTAATTTATATTGACAGGAAAAAAACTTCATGAAATTCAAGATTTTTTTACGAAAATACCTGCACTTAATTAATGTTCATTAATTATTATTGTGCGTCATTTCATTGAAAACAGAAAGGTAAAAAAAGAAAAGAAAATGAGCTTCGAATTCACAAAATAACAATCGACTTTAATTAATTGTCACCACGATGAAAATTATAGTTATTCATAAAGCAAATGCGGTTGTTCTGTGTGGCACTTAAATAATTAATTTATGGTTAATTCTTTATATGCCATTTTAAATTTATTTATTTCATTTGTATTGTTCAATGCGTGGAATTATTTTTTAATATTGTCGACTACAATGACTTCGACTGTGAAAGTTATTGTTTTTAATTTTCAATTTTTGCTGTTCATACACTTCTCTCTATATCGTGCCTCCCTTACATCCTTTTTACATTATTTATATGTTGAAAATAACATGGAAATTTTTTTTCTCATATCTAAAATTCCATACGTATGTATTAAAACAGCAGGATGTGTTTAAAAAATAATTAAAAATTAATCTGAAATGCTTGGAAGCTTATTTACTCAAGGGTTGACTGCCATTTAAATAAATGAAATGAGAATTAAAGTGAAAAGAATTAAAATACAAAACAAGTAAAAAATGCCGGACTCTTACTTGTACCAAAAATTTAATTTGGTTCGTATTACATCACTTTGCACCAACAACAAAAAAATGAAAGAAAATATGGATCGTGAGAGGAAATGAAAAATGAATGATGCTTTTTACGATTCTTTTTGCGCGCTCGAGAGTCGAAATTGTATAAATGTGCGAGTGAGTACGAGGAAAAAAAGCAATTTTAATATACCCACAAAAAAGGAAGGAATTTTCATTTCTGCAAATATGAAATGAAATTAATTTTTTTCTCACTCGACAGTAAGTCGACAGCTCAACATTTAGAGTGTAAACAACGCTTTTGCATTAACAATTTTTTTTGTTCTTGACAAAATTAAAAACATAACACAAAAATATTGTCATATTTCAATTTCACAAGGTTATTAATAACGGTAATTAATAATTAAATTCTCATTACATGCTCATGGATGGTTATGTAATAAAAAATCATTTTTCGCTTCAACCATTATTATTTACTTTCGAAACAATATGTCTGTTATCTGCTAAATTCATTCATTTTGGAATATAACATCAACAACAGCAGATAGCAGATGTCTAATTGTTCTAATTGCTTTTTGAAAATAAAATAAATTTTGTTATGTGATTTTGTGAAATTATATATTGTACAATTCTTTCAGACTCGCGTTGCAATTGAAACAAGCAATTTCGAATACATAAAACCAATGCTATTGACAGCAAGAGAGAATGTCAATAAATATTTTACAAAAGAACATAAATTTGCTTTCAATTTCACGCATATACACTTCGTATAATTTATGTTGTTAAATTGAAAAGCATAAAAAAATTCTGCTTTTTCTGATATATACAGAAGCACATGCAATATTTAGAAATTGAATTTTAATAAAACAAAAATTTTTTTTTGTAAGCTCACCTTTGAAATGTTTTGGACAGCAGACAAATTCGACACCCGAAAAGAGTGAAATGCCACATGGCAATAACATTGCAAAGCTTCGCATTTGCATGTTGCGTTCCTGACAAGCAGCGGCTCCAGTTTGATTCCATCGAACAAATGGCCAGCATCGTGACGCATTATGGATATGATCGAATAAGCAACCCTCTGGTACCAGAAGTGCATCCGACTGGAAAGGTCCCTCTGTCAGAGAAAGTAACATAAAATGAGTAAATTTGCAAAATCATTTGATTTAATGCGCACACACACAAAAAGTAACTGATGTTTTTTGATGATGAATATGAAATTAATTAAATAAGCTTTTATCCTTTCATTCACATTCAATTTGAATTGAATTAATTAAAAAAAGAATTAAATTAGTTTTGTCGCAAAGAACTTTGTTAATTTCATTGCTACTTCTACTACTCAAGATTCATATTCTTTTTTATTTATTCAATTAGTTGCTTTCTTCGTGCCTTTGCTATCTGCAATTTTCATATTTTTTATTTTTCTTATTCACGTAATCAACAAACACTTGCTTTTATGTGTATATGCACAAACAAACACCTTAATTATAATTAATATATTTCTTATATGTCAAAAGGTGCTGAGAAAGTCGCACTCTCATTATTTTCTTTTCCTTTTATGCCAGCTTGCACTGATAGAGTTTATTTTCTTTTAAATTATGCTCTACTTCGTATTAGTTGAGAAAATTATAAATTATATATGCTCTACTAGGATAATAAAGCATTGCATATAACTGCAAATGTCAAAGACGTGTTGATTGCTCTTATTTATTAGAAGTTGTATAGTACAAGGCATTGCCATTTGAAAAATGTAGTGCATCAGCTTATAATTATAAAATCAATTAGATTCAGAGTTAACTAAGTGGAAAATTCAATTTTCCATCCATTTTCACATCAATTTCTATTTCATTTAAGAAATTGATTTATTGATTTAAATCTTTGTTTAGTTTAATACCAAAACTTTCAGTTTATGTTGATGCATTGAACTCAATTCAAGTAAAAATTTTATTTTATTATTTAAAATACAATGTAAAACGTAATAAAAATTTGAACCATTCTAGCAAACCACTGAAAACAGCTGTGACTCAATGACTTGTTTCCTACTTATTCTCCATATTTATCGACAGCGACAAAAGCTCATTGAATATTCAGTATATGCTCGTGCATGACTACAAACAACATTTCGGTGCCATTGTATTAAATGTTATTATGCTTTTTTCTGTAGCTTGATCAAAAATATCTGTTTTTTGTGTGTATGAAAATGCGAAAGATATCGATATAAAACTGAACTGTCGATATGAAAAGAAAGATATGTAAAAAGCATTTTTCAATCGAGGACTATGTAGAATATTCTTCAGCATTAACTGCAGTTCCGAAAATATTTTACTAGTGACTTTTACGATCTTCATTTGTAATTTAGATTATTTTGCCTCACTTGGGATGGAAACTTTTTATATTTTATTTTATTTTGAGGGTTTGCAACTTTATCCCCAAAAATCAGCACGATGTAATAAACCAATCGTATACGACACACATAAATGTGTATATATGTAAATAAAATATTGATTTTATGACACATGACACAGCTTTCTGCTTCATCAGAGCATAACTGAGCGTGTATATGTTGGAAAAATAGAAAATGTAATTAAAGCAACACACTCACTCTCTCAAATACTCTATAAATATTCAGAAATTTCAAATTTGAATATTAAACACATAAATGCAGATGCACATGATAATGTGATTATAAACACAAAAAATGCCTCGAGTTTTGAACTTTTTATGTAATTACATTCTCATTTCTGTAGAGTAATGAAAAAATTCTTTATAATGCATAGAATTACATGATGCTTGCTTGTTTGAGCTCAAAATTTTAAAAGATTAAAATTCTTGCTTATTTTGCGAATGAGTTCATAAAATGAATGCAATGACAAGCACTAGTAACGATCCAATCAGATTATAGAACATTCTATTGTGGCTTCTGCCATCCTTGACATGCATTCGAGCTTTCTAAGCTTTCAACTCTTTCAAATAATAATGCACAGACACAGACATTATGTATGCCATGTTTAAAAACAGAAATCATCATCATTATTGAATTAAAATGCTTTTCTCTCTTTTTTCTATTCTACTAAAATTCAAATAATAATAACAATGAATGAAAAAGGGAAATTGGAACTAGAAGAAAGTTTAATTTCATTTCCATCTATTTAAAACCACAGTATTTTGCATTATAATAATTTTCTAAATGTGCTAACATACATTTGAATTCGTGATTCAACTTTTGTCGATAGTAAAGCAGCAGCAGCAGCAGCAGAGATAGAGAATATTAATATTATGCGGGTAGTAGTCAAGTATCGAATGTCATAAATTGCAATCACACTGTATGCACACGTTTCAAAATGATAATTGACTTAACCATTTTGTGTGTAAATAATCAAAGAATAATAGAGTTGGATTTTCATATGTTTGCTATTATTGTCAAGCATTGAATAAATTTCGAAATTTCTGAGATAAAAAATTTTTTATGGTTATTTTAATTAAAACCAGACTTCATTTTCGTTTGATTAAAATTTCAAAATTAACGACTTTTAGAATTTTAAAATTTTAAAATAATCGTTATCTTTACGATTTTCTTATATCGTTTATGAAAAATTTAAATCTTGTATCAATAAATTCGATATGAAAATTTTCGATATGATCAAGTTGAACGTTTGTGTGCATTTTATTATAACAATTTACAGATGGTAAAACAATTAGATTTGATATGATATAAGCATACATCAATAAGCATCTACTTGAATCTGGCTTTTATTTATTACACAGCATCAACATCAACGGCATTTGGTAGAGAAATAACTCTTATCTGTATCATGATACTCTTTTTCTCTGCAAAATGATGGCTTTATAGGAGTAAATGAAAAAGCAAAATGAACGTGTATATCTTTGTGCAATCCACATACGATACGCATATATGATAAATAATCCCATAAATGATGATCTAATAAATTTATCGTTTGTTCGTTGCTCCAGCCATCAGTATACTCATTTATTATCACAAAAGCAGAGAGTAAAAGAGTATGAGAAAAATAAGGCTGAAACTTCTGAATAACTGAAGTGATGGTGTGAAAATTTTTCAAAATAAAACCGCATTACAAAATAAATTTATCTCTTTGTGCAATATCACTATTTTCTAATTGAGATTAGTAGAGAAATTTCACCGCATTCAGCACAAGTATAAAAAAGAGATGTAATAATAACGAGTTAACACAAAAAAATCGATGAAGCATGAAATTCATTCAGACAGCATAAAATAATATTTTTGTGTTCTTGCAGAAAATGTATGAATGAGAAAAACTTACCCAAGCAACGGAAAGGTTTGATCCATCTCTGTGCACCCTTGCATTTTCCTAAATTTGTCGCTCCTTGTCTACACCAGCCACCAATTTTCTGATAATGTGATGACTCAACAATATTCGTTATATCACGTCCAGGATAAACCTGCAAAATTATATGTAGATACATAAGTACAATATAAAATGGGGATTTATTATCATGTGATGAGAATGGAAATTTTTTCCGTAAAAGAGAAATGAAATTTTTGTAATTCTACAGCAGCAAGAGAGAAAGAAAATAAATTAAAATTTATGTTTTCGCATCAGTAACATCAGCAAGTGTGAAAATGTTTATATGTGATTAGAACGAAAAGGAAAATTTTCTTTTTTTTGTTCTCTTTTATCAATCTACACGTTTAAAGTATCAAATTTCCTCACTCGTGTGTTTATTTTTTAAAAGTATTAAAAATTAACTAGAATAAATATTTTTTCGTATTTGTGATTAAGTTTAAAAGTCAATAAATGCCATGATAATAATGTAATTATACAAGCAGAGAGGTAAATTCAACAAAAACATGTTCATTATGCATAGAATACACTTTAAATCCAATTTAAAATTTTCAACTAAACCAAATTTCCATTATCAATTTCTTTAAACAAAATAAAATAATAAAATCCCTGAACAAAGACTGAATACATTTCAAATATTCAATAGATAGATAGAGAACGAAATGGAATGAATTTTCTGTTGAAAAATCTCTAATAATATTCATATGCGAATGAGCATACAAACAAAAATGTTCATATAGCTTCCGATATTCACACTCAATTGAACTCTACAAATATTGTTGATTGACACAAAAATAGATATGAAAAAATATTGGTCAATAATTCAAAGCTTATGGTGTGAAAATTCAAACAAAAAGTAAACAGCAGATTTTTTATATTCATTTATGTTTAATCATCTGTTGATTTTGATATGATCATTGTTATAGTTTAGAATTACAAAAAAATATTATTTATAATTTCATCTCATTCGAATTAAGCAAACAGAGACTTTTTGAAATTTGACACATGGCCAAATTATATACTACAAAGTGATATTGCAAATGCTTTTTTGGCAAGCAACTAGCATTTATGTTTACGAAAAGTCAAGCAATATTAAACCATGCTTTCTACCCTGATTTCACAGTGTTCAATTTCTGACAGTACTATTTGTATTGGTTGTGTAAAAGAAGCAAAAATCGATTGAATTTTGTCTGCTTTTTGTAATGTAACTCTTTTTGCATATGTAGTTTTATACATACACACATATCGCCAGCTTGTTTCAGCTTGAATAAAGTCTATAAACAACAATTTCCAACATGAAAACATAAAATAATAAAAACATTTCAATTCATTTTGAGAAGCATGTAGAACTAGGTCGGGCATCATAAGAAGATTTGTAAATTTATTTTGGCAATTTATTTTAAATTTTTTCTCTCATTTATTCATTCACTCAACTACATTGAGCAATTAGTTATTTTGCCACTCATGGGAAAATGATCTATCTAGAGAGAGAAAAAAGCTTAATCCAACAAAGTGAGCCTGTTCTACATAAAATACAAATCACTAAGGTTTTTGGTAAAATAAATTGTATACTACAGAGAGTGAAGCAGGTGCCATCAATAGTCTCTTAAATGAATGAACATTTTAAAGATCCATTTTGAAATCCCTCAATTGATTGCAATCAGAAAGAGAAAAAAAGCACTTAATGCCACTACATGCATGAATTTTAGAAAATTTTAAACGAATATCAGAACTGATGTCGATAGTATGTGTATGTGTATGTATGAGAGATTATGAATAAGAAGTCAGTAATGATATTATGGATTTTCCATTAGTCCCAATCGTACCTTTATCATAAGCTATTTTTATTATATGCTCTACATATACATATGTCATTAAAGGCACTCAATGGAAAAGAAATTTGGATTTTTTTTCATCAAATTGACATTTATGATGATGATGTCAAGGCAGGGAAAGATTTGATTATATTATATATGAGCAATCATTAATAAAACTATTTTATTATTGAAATAACTTTCTAAATCGTTACACCCTTAGTCATTAAATTGTTCATAATAATGATAGTACTATAGATAGGCAGGCAAAAAGTACAAACAAAACAAAACAACGCAATAAAAAAAGAAGCGTAAAGCCACTTTATTTTCTACTTACTCACACATTGATAGAAATAAATGGGAATGGCAATAACGCGTAAGAATCATGACACGAACAACGATTATTCTATGTGATATAATAATCCTGACAAATGAAAAGAAAAAAGAGAGAGAGAGCGAAAAAAATCCACACAGCAGGTAAAAACCACTTTTCTCCTCTTCATTTTTGCTTCCCTTCCCTTCTTTTTTCCGAAACTGATGACACGTAATTTTCTATTGATTTTCTGTCACAATTCTTTGACTCATGGCGAATGAATGTGAAAAACGAAAGGAAATAATTTGAAGATGAGTCGCACATAAAACAATGTGTTTGACTTTTTTGCTTTTCATTATTACCAAAATGGCTCGCTAATCGATAATGTTTGCTTCTTTTTATTTTATATTTTGATTGCTCGTGCTTGCGTCAAACGATAAAGTGAAATTTCGATGATTAGGTCAGGTTTCAAATTTATATTTCATGGAAGGAAACGTTTGGAAATCATTAAATATTAAAAATAATTTTTCAAATCTTCTAGAAATCTATAAACGTTAAAAATGTTCTCGCATTTGATTTTATTATTAAATTACAAAAAGTACCCAAGATATAAAAAGAAAGTATTTTAAAAATTTTAAATTTTCACGAAATACAATTTCATGATATCTTGAAAAAAAAACTTTGAATCAACGAAGACTACTGAACTGTTGAAAGTAGGATTCGGACTTGGATGCATAATTTTACTTGATATGCGCATATTTTTTGTTAAGTTTATTTCAAGTTGACTTATACAAAAATGTCTTTTATTCATTGAGATTGAATTTAATTCATTTAAAATTCAGCAAATTTGTATTAAAGTCGATGATTCTTAAATTTACTATGTAATATAAATTGAATTAAATTCAATCTCAATCAATAAAAGACATTTTTGTGTAAGTTAACTTAAAATCAACTTGACAAAAAATATGCATGCAAATAAAATATTCATGGAATCCCAAACCCTAATTAAAAGTTAAAAATATTTCTTTCAAACATATAATTTCCTAACTCTGAATTAAAGATTAAAATAAATTTTAAGCTCAAGTTTAGCCGAAAATAATCAAAAATTTTGACAGTGCCACAAAAAATATTCCTCTTGACAATAATAAAAAATTGCTTCCACAATGATATGTGTATATCGTAAATTTCAACAATTTTCGTCACATCAAATATGAAAGCTCTCATTCTGTAACGTTCTTAGCCTTTTTTTGGCTGTTGTGAGATAAAAAATATTCCACATAAAAGGATAATTTATTGTTTTTTTGTGTATGTGTTGGAATGTCGTAATTCAACATTGCATCGCAATAGCATCCTTAATCCAAGCACATACAATGTTTTTTAACACCCATCATAGACTCTGACTGACATTTTCCATATTTATATTCGAAGGGTGGCGAGTAGCGGCTGCTTCGACACTTCCTATGCATTTACATGTAAAAAATGTTCTCGAATGAGCAATCAAAAACACATGGCGCTTGTTGTGATGGAAAATGACTGAATATTTGAGCTGAAAAAAGTTAATGGCAATTTTAGTTTTGTGTGAGTGAATTTCTCTTTTCTGAGGATAATGGAGTAAAAATTTCATGTATGAAATTCAGATTTACTGTTGTTTGGGATTATATTAAATAAGTTTTCATGGTAACGAGTAGAACACGAGTAAGAGTAAGTGGAGAAGTTTAATAACCAAGGAAAAAAAGACAAAGAGGATTTTAATTATCCCAAGGATATGTGTGTATCGAATTTTATACGTTTAACTGAAACTTTGGCACGAAAAATAAACAATTTTTGTAAGAAAGCAGCAATTTCTTTAGCAAGTCATTGTCGTCTAGAAGTCTCAATTTGAAACACCACATGAGATTGTCCTTGAATCAATATGAACATAGAAAACCATTAAATGGGAATTTCTATGCCATTGCTTCATCCATTACAAATGATGTGTTATCATAAAAACATTTAGATAGGAAAAAACTTGCGTATATTATCTTAATTTTAGCTTCAAATGGCTTGCACGTGTTATAATTCAAAAGCAATTGCATGAAAATGAAACATTATGAATTAAAATATTGACTAAGAAAAATTTCATAAAAATTCGAAATTTCAAGTGACTGGCAAAATTATGCAAAGCTTTATATCGTTTTTCTTAACTCACACTGGACACACATTTATTTATCTTTCTCCCATAGAATGTTGTACCTCATTCAAATGAGCAAGAGAGAAAAAGGAATTTTCATGAATGGACAAAGCCAAAAAAGAAAGGAAAACAATTCAAAGATTTATAGCATCAACATAAATCACCAAATTTAAGATGAAGGGAATCCTAAATGGAATATCACATCGTGACTGAAATTTTTTCACCCGAAAAGATTGAAAATATTCTCATTTGGTTACTTTAGATTTCTTTTTTTTTAAAGGAAAAAAATTTATCCAATAGAAGGCAAATTTTTCATCGTCCTTCGTTTTATTTTCAATTTTTCTCTCCCTTTTTCTATAAACACATGAAAAATTACATTTTTGTGGATTCAATTTGCTTTACGGATATTTATTTTCTCTAGGCAAGCTTAACTTACTACTTTAAGTCATTTTGAATATTTTTTGAAAAGTGTTGAGCAGATGGATATTTTATGGGTGGAGAATTTTCCCGGGAGAGGCATCAACTAAGTAAAATCTTTTATTCTCTGTTAATAAGAAAGAGGAAGTGAAAATGGAAAAGCGACATGGACAAGTGCTAAAGCGAGAAGCATCTTGACAGGTAATTTCTCAAAAAAGATTCTTTTGCAGTATTATTAATGATTTCTCTTGCTTATCTCCATTGCGTCATTCAACATTAGCGGATTTCAACTCAAATAAAAATCCTAAGAGTGGCTCAAAAGTAAATCTCTGCCTCTTTTTCTCGCTTGCAAGATGCTCAATGGTGATTCCCATGGCGCACACAGCGGCCACAAATGAAAATTTTTATGAAGTATTCTGTTATGAAATATTGTGAGTGAAAATCATGCTGCTGATGATGAGCGACTATAACGCCAATTACAAATGGTTTCAATTACAATCACATTAATTTTTGAAATGCACTAAATTTAATCATAAAATTATATACTTTTAGAAGCAAGAAACTACGAATTTACTCTATAAATAACCTTACTGGTGTACGTATAACGAAACTTTATAAAAAATTCAAAGCAAATTTATCTTCTAAGAATGTCCTATACATCAGCATATATGTGAATGTTCTTGCTTGCTCTTTGTAGGTTGGTTGACTTCAAAGTTGGAAATAAGTTATTTGATTTAGAAAAAACTTTATTTTTAGTATCGGTTATGTTTTTAGTGAGACCATTATGACCATTATTACAGATAGATAGAAAATGGAGTAATTACTTTAAAATGAAGCATTTGAGAGATAATCCCAGAGATAAATAAAGCTATATATCAAGAAAATTATTAGTACATATTTGCGGAGACAGGTATAGCATATGAAAAATGGTCCCTTATGTTATGGCAGGTGTCTCAAATCAATTTTTATATAAAAGAGAAAATTTTATTTTCTACTCTCTTGTTTGGATACTTTTATAAAAGCTTTTTTAGTTTCATTAGTAAATAAAGTTAGACAGCATGAGAAAGTTAATTAAAAGGCTCATGTTTGTATCTAAATTGACACAATTGATTGATTAACCTTTTTTATTTACTAAGGGATTTCTATAATTTAATCTTATAAACTTCTAATTAATCAATACATGTATTTTTATTATAATATATGATATATAAAGATAAAAATAGAAATCAATTAAGATATACAGAATGAGTCTGATGTGCACGTTTCAAATATTTTTATTCAAAATGTCCATTGAGGAATCACCATCATCATCATCATCAACCGTAATCAACTTGTCATCAAGTTTTATAATTTATTTCTCTCTTGCACGCTCTCCCGTTCGGAAATTAAAATACAAATTGTTGCTTCTCACTCTTCAATCCCCAATGTCCTTTTTCTCCTCGTTTGCCATTTTCATTATTATATAACTGCAACACATCTTAAAGCAATGTGAAATTTTCTCTCGTATTCAAACAACACGTGAATTTCTGTGAAATTCTGTCGCTCGCCATATTTATTTTGGTATTGAAATTAACATTTTTACTCTCTGTGTTAATTAAATTTTATTACAATGTGTTTTAATTAAATTTCCATAACATTTCAATCCAACATTATTGTTACGAATTAATTAGAATATTAAAATAGCATTCTGGCAATTTCAAAGCTAAAAATGATGACAGTAAAGTATGTTCTAGAATTTTATAGAAGTAAAACTTCCTCATGTTTTTGTTGTTCATTAAGAGATGAAGAAGAAGTAGAAAAAGTTTAATTACATTTATGTACCTTCCATCCGTATTCAACTTTCAGTGATAAAGGTTATTATTACTCGCACTCTCACACTCAAAACAGGAAATTAGAAAATGAGAATTAAATGAAAAAGTTTTCGACCGAAACATTTTTCTTACTTTTTTTCCTCTCCATTATTATAAATAAACACACTTGAACAATGTACCGTAGTCATAGAGTTGAGTGCCATGACACACTTTTTTTCCTTTTTTCATTTTATCAGCACATCAACAAATATTAAAGAGATGACTGTTTGCATTATTATGAATTTATATTCCATTTCAAAAAATTTTATTGCTACTTAATTACTTTTTATGTTATGAAATAAATTTGTTTAAAAATGGGCTGTAGGAATTTCGGACACTTGTCTGTTTATAGCAATTTTATCGTTTTTATAGTGTGAAAAGCTCTGAGATTATTTTTTCACAATAAAATTTTTGGAATTTGTTTCAATATAAATCGATCAAAATCATTCATGTAGGCGTAGAGTAGATTAAAAAATGATGGTTTCAAGCAGCAGCAGTTAGAAATGAAATTTAATGTCACAAAACACAAAAAAAATCTCTTTCTTTTATATGTAAATTATCTTTTTTTCTATGTCTATTGAGAGCGAGCCCTCTTAGACTTTATATTCTTTCTAATTTGCATATTAATATATATTTCTTTCAATCTATCGTACATATTTTTCAAAAGAGCTACATCAAACAACATTTTAAATCAATTTTCAAATAAAGTGAAGAACATCAAAATACTTTTAGATCAATGAACTCATTTGGATGCAAACTATCGGCAATATAAAGTTTTAAAACTCAGCTACAAAAAACACAGACTAAATGATACTTAAAGAAGGAACCGACATCGTCATGTTTTTATGATGCAAGTAAAACTTTCTCCCTGTTGGTCGAATTAATGAGTAAAATTTTCATGGTTTATTCTCGTCTCTCTTTTTTTGCTAAGAAAAGTTAGTTAAAAAGCACTTTTTCTTCTTAGTGCAACATTATTCATTGAAAGAGTAAAGCTAAATCCTTTTTCAAAATAATAAGCGAGGAAATAAGAACTAAAATTACTTTCGAGTCTGAAGAGAGAAAGAGAAAAATCCGTATACAAACAAAATACTTAAAAGAAGGAAATGGCTAACAGCAATGGATATGCAAATTTCATTATGTATTATATTATATGAAGGATGGAGCTTTTTCCTTTTTTTCCTTCTCATCCTTCAAAGAATATAGAAAAAGGAATAAAATTACTTAAAAGCTTAAAACACTCATAGTCTTTTTTGATAAATTAAGCAAAAATATCTTACAGATTTCAGTAAAAATGGAAATTTTTCAATTATTTGAGTTATAAAGAATAAATTATTAAAATGTTCTTATTTGTATTGACGAAACTTGTGCCCTCTTTAACAAAAAATGTGGCAAGTTTCTTTGCTTTATAGATAAGTAACTAAAATAAAAAAAAAACGATAATCCGACATTTACTGAATTCAAATTTATTTAATCTTTTTTGACTTTTCAGCATTTTTTTCATGAGATAATATTAAAATTGAATTTAGCTTGTTAAGAATGCATAGTAAAAACTTGAACTAATAACCATGAAAATGAAATAAAACACCGTTGAATGCTTGAGAAGAATTTAATTGTTTTGATTCTATTATATGACAATGATAGAAGGAATAAAAAATCGTCAATGAGACTTCAAAAATAGATCAAAGCTCATCAATGACCCGCAGTCTTCAATCAAACCAAATCATTTCTGACACGATACAAAAATGAAAGCATTTAATTAAAATAGCACATACATTTTCAAGTTTGTGTGCAAAAAAGCCTCATGGAAGAAAGAACAAGAGCTTTCAAGCATAATGAAGGTGATTAAGCATCAAGATGGTATTTTTTATGAAATTTATGGCGGTGAACGTTGCGAATGAATGAAGCAATTTCGCCCTTCTATATGTCTAAGGCGCTTAATGAAGTTATGTGTGGGAAAATGGGTTTGAATACCTGCAATAAGTATGTATGTATGTATGTATGTATTTATTTATTTCGGCCGTAACGGCTAGAAGTGAATGTTGCTTCTCTCAAGAAAAAGGAAAAATTAATTTTTCTTTTATACCTTATTCTTTTTTGTTCTCTTAGCGGTAGAAATTTTTTATTCATAACAATGGCACATGATACTTTATTGTTTGACAAGAATTAAAAAAAGGATTGAAATTTTGTGCTAGAGTAGGAAAAAGAATTAATCAAGTTTCCTTCCCTACATTCCCATTTTTATAGATACCCTTGCACCACCATCATGTAATAAACTTTCTTTAAAAAGAAAAAAGACTGCTGCTGCTTCATCATCGTCACCATCATCTCTTACCTCTTCTGCCATCATAAATTAGCACACAGCATAAAGTATGAGAGAGAGAGTCACGAAGTAAAGGAAAAACTTTTTCTCTACCATCGGCAGAAAGAAAAAAATTTAATTTTTCGCTCGAAATTCTATGTATAGCATGTATATAGGGTTGTTGCTTTGCTAGAAGAAATAACGCAAGAGGCAGAAAAGAGAATTATAAAAGATTTCGATATTCATCAGCCGCGACACTTTTTTAATGTAAAGCTACAGCCGAGGAGAACTTTCACTTCTCATTTACTTATTTTATCGTCATCATAACCTTCTTTTTACATTCCACGCTTTCGTGAACACTCTAAGAGAAAAGGATTGTGTAGCATGAAAAATTTAATTACGACTCAACAAAAAAAGCAAACGCGCGGAGCAAAAATGAAGAAAAAAGTCTTCCCCTATCAAATAAATAAATTGACAAAAGTGAATACAGCAGTATCAAACTGATGGGGAATGCGTAAAATGGAATGAAGCTCGTTGGAATAAAATATAAAAAAGCGTTAACGCGCGTGTGTCAAAAGAAATTGAATGACTCATTTTTAACTTGAATTTTTGTTTTTAATTTTCTTAGATTGATTTTTTAGTTTATTTCTGAGTTTGTCAATTTAACAAACTGCTGTTTTTCATTTAAGCAGAAAAAATTTAATGAATTTCCATTTACTGTCTTTCCTTGAAATAAAAAATCAATTTGTACTCAAGGTTGAAATTTTGTCCCTATGAAGAACATTTTCTCATTGGAGAAAAAAAATTTATAACTGACATAAAGTTTTTGAGATTTGTTTCTATAAAGTCAAATTTATTAGCCTTAAAAAGAAAATTTATAAGTGTTATAAAATATTTTTTGAAACTGTTATAAAAGTTTTATAACAGTAATAATGTTTTCAGAACTGTTATAAAATAATTTATAACACTTAAATTTTCTTTTTAAGGCTTTTAAATTTGACTTTATAGAGATAAATCTCAAAAGTTTTATGCCAGTTATATAATATTTTTCTCTGTGCACATACAAATCTATGTGAATAATTTGTTTTTAAAACTTTTAAAAATATGTCTGATATTGTTATAGAAAATTAGTCTTTGGATGTAACTGTCCATCACCATTATTTTTTTAAAGAAATAATTTTTATTATTATCAAATATAAAACTTTCAATTTCTTTATAAATTCATCTATATGTTCCATTTCTCCTTCAATTTAACAATCGACGCTGTTAAATAATTTATTTCATTGTATTGCATTCGTGTCTTTTTCTTAGTACATAATAAAAGTAAGAAATGTATAATTTTCCGCGAAGTGAAAAATAATGTCGAAATATATCATTCAATGTATGTACCTACTTACTACTACCTAGGCACATGCATACGCTTATATTTATAACAATTCACGACACTCGTTTGAGGGTAAATAAATTGGAGAATAAAGGAAAGTAAGCATATGAGCGAACGGCAGTCAGGCAATGTATGTGCAAAGAAAAAAAAAGGAAGAAAATTTAATTTATTTATGCGCCGCTTTTGTTGCCTCAAATAAATTATGGCTTATTGAATGTCGATTGTCTATATATGAGCAACATTTTGCCTTTGGATAAACGAAGAAAAGGGTTTTTGCTCAACATCACCCACACTCTTTACACGCGCGTCATGACGCAACAACAACAGTAAGCAAAGCATACAAGAAAGTGTAAAAGCGGATAATTTTCGATCGAAACATATATAGAATTGATGAAGGACTGGATGGAGAAAAAAAAGATGTGTGTGTGTGTGAATGAGGCTGGATAATGGCTTCCTACGTTCATTTGTGCTTTCTCCTTCCAAGAAAGCAAGAAGAGAAGAAGGAACGAACGATATTTCTTTTATGCTTTGTCATCGAGATTTGTTGATGCCTTTTCTCATCATCAACAGGAGCGAATGATGGGAAGGGCAAGAGAATGAACTTTTATTGTAAAGATTGGTTGTTCATGATAGCTTCATGTGAAAGGAAATTGCTTTCTCTCGCAAAATATATGAACTTTTATACATACATTCAGCAAAAGAAGGATGGGATGACTGCGATTGTATCTAACCGCTTCACCTTTTTTCCTTTTTTTTAGCATCACATACAAGTCAAATCTTTTATTCATTTTATTCTTTATTCAAAATGATGCTGATGATGGCGTTGGCAATAGATAGAAATATATATTCGCGATGTTTCATGCAAACAACCAAGAATGATTGACATTTACAATGTCAAAAGAATTTTTTATTCTGAACATGTTTATTATTGAAGCACACGAGTGGGAATACTTTAAAAATAAAAAAGAGTCCTTGACTGCTGTCATTGCATGTTATTTTATTTATTTGTTTGCTAGTAAAGTTAAGGTACGTACCTTCTTGCAATAATCAAGCAAATCCATTTTATCGCGTAAACATGAAACGCCTGGCACTTTCACACTTAATTCTGATGTCCATCGACCATCTTCCGAAAGAAATTGTGGCAAATACTGTTGTCCTGGCTCACATAAAACCGAAATTTGTGGCTCCCAGCGTGGTGATGAACACTGAAATGAACATTAGGAAAAAAATGTTAATAAGTTGTTGTTTGGGATTTTGTCGAGAGAGAAAATCGAGAAGATACAAAAGAAACATTATTATATGTATTTTTAGAAATAAAATTGCGAATTTTACTTATTTTTTTGCAAAAGTTGATAATTTTTATTTGATAATCAAATAAAAATTTTTATTAAAATTTTCTTAATTTTAAATTTTACATAGAAACATTTTCGAATAGAAATGACTTTCTAAAGAATTACAAATAATAAAAAAAACATTCAACAATCATCAAAAAAGAAGCGAACAATTGATGAAATGTATAACAGTTTTTATATAAAAAATTCATTCTCTGTTTTTATCCGAGAGGGAAAAAATTCTTCTGTCTTATTTTTGTTTCAATTAGAGAAAATTTTTCTTTTTTATTCATAGAACGCAGAAAAAAATGAGAGAAAATCTTTTTAAATTTGTTGAAATAAAAACCGCTCAAGTTGATTTTATGAAACTTTTACTTGGATAAACTTTTATGGGAATACTTGAAATATGTTTTTCTTAGTTCATTTTCAAAACACTTCTTATAGATTTGCCACTTTCAAGTAATTCAATTGCTTTCTTGATATCATTCAATGTCAAATTATGTGTAATCATTTCATCAAAATTCAATTCGCCTTTGATGTATTTCTCAACCAATTTTGGTAAATCTTCACTTTTATAACCGCCAAAGGCAGATCCTCGAATTTTTTTACCAAAAAGAGTGGCAAAAGGAGAAATTGAAAGCATTTTTTCTTTGGCATCAACTCCAATAATAATGCATTCACCATGACCCAAAAATGTTGATTCCCAAGCTTGTGTCATTGTCTCAATAAGACCAATACATTCAAAAGTGTAATCGAAACCACCATCGAACTCTTTCTGCAAGTATTTTTCAATTGGCGTGTCTAAATCTTTTGGATTGATACAATCAGTTGCACCATATTCTTTAGCCAGTTCGAATTTATCTGAATTTATATCAATTGCGACAATTCGACTTGCTTTAGAATCTCTACAACCCATAACAGCTGAAAGTCCAATAGCACCAAGTCCAAAAATTGCACATGTGCTTCCTTCTTCGACCTTTGCTGAATTTATGACTGCTCCATAACCAGTGGGCACACCACAAGCTAACAAACAAACCTTTTCAAGTGGTGCATTTTCATTGATTTTCACACAATTATCAACAGATACTACAGTATATTGAGAGAAAGTAGCTGCTCTCATAAAATGATGGATTTCTTGACCACGACAAGAAAACCTTGTAGTTCCATCACTCATATCTTTTCGTCCAAATGTTTTTGAAAAACAAATATTATTTTTTCCTTTTTTACAAACTCGACATTCATCACATTGCGGGCATAGGACAAATAATACATGATCGCCTGGTTTTACATTTGCAACACCTTCACCGATTGATTCAACGATACCAGACCCTTCGTGGCCCAATATTATTGGAAATTGATCATTAAATTTTCCCTTCATTCCAGAAATATCAGAATGACACTAAATAGGAACAAATTTAGTAAAATTTTAAATTAATATCGAAAACAATTCAATACCAATCCAGAAGCAACAACTTTAATGCGAACTTCATTTTTCTTAGGCGGAGCAACCTCAATTTCTTCAATTTTAATTTCGTTCTTTGCCCAGCAAACAGCAGCACGACATTTTATTACTTCTGCCATGATCAAAGCTCTAAAAACAACTGATAATTCTTTGACTATTTTTGGCTTATCAAAAGTGTTATCATATTTTTCAATTGATAATTTTGTTTATTTTGAAAAAAAAATCACACATCATTTGAGTAAATCTTAAAGTCATTCAAAAACTTTTTAAAAAAAAATAGTGTAAATTGATTCCACAACCAGAGCTCATTTATAAATTGATATTTCATTAACAGCAAGCATAAAAAGTAAACAATGAAAAATCCAGACTTTATTAAAGAGCAGCAGAAGCAGCTCATGGTTTATGTCATTCACTTCACTTCATTTATCGCTTTTCTCTCTATTTATCTCTTTCGTCTTCATTCCACTTGATTCTCTTTATGTACTGCTGCTTTTTTTGGGTAAATATTATCAAAACACTTTTATTTAGCTTCATACTTTTTTATACACTCTTGTTTAAGGATGGTACTCATTAAAATATGAACTCATGGCTTTAATTCTTTTAAAGGCGAAATATAAACATTATATAATATAAACAGATTGTTGTGTGCTATCACGCGTACATTTAATTTGAGACCATATGAAAGTTATTGTAAAAATTGTCGAAAAACACGAAAAAGAATAAATTTGTGCCTCGCTTAAAAATGTTTATTTTAGTAAAAGAGACAAAAACTCCCTCGAGAAATTTTAGTATTTTCCCTTTCTTTCTTGTTTCTTCTTTAATTTCTGTTTATGAAGAAAACCATTAAAAGTTTTTCTGCTGTTCCAAAATTATTTTTGTCGTTCGCCCACCTTTGTGCTTACTTATTTTATGGTTGCAAAACTTTCTAGATCTATCTTTATGACTCGAATACTTATGAATTAGAAGTTACAATTGTGAATAAATCAGGTAAATGAATAAGAAAAATATTCATTCATTGTCAGCAACAGCTGCAACAACAGCTTGTGATGAGTTCAAAAAGAAAAAAAATTTAAACCACACAAAAAATTTCATTTATTTTTGAAACAAAAAACCATATTTCAAATCTATTCATCCCCTTATCATCCCACAACTGCCGTCATACATTCAACCCATATCACAGACTAGAAAAATTTATTAAATACGTTAAAAATGTAAATTTCTTGCATAAATAAGAAGGAAAACATTCCATGCAAAAAATTTATTATCCATGCAGTTTACGACAAACAATACACTCGTTTTCTCTATTTTCACTTTCTCATTTTGCCTGCTTCATAAAACTGAGAGGGAGGATATGGAATTTGCGTTAGCATCATCTTAAAAATGAATTGTTTTTTGCTGCCCGATCCTTTCTCTCATCCTCATTCGGCCCATTTTTATCATTATTTATACGACTTGATTCTTTTTCTTTCGTCTCAGTGACATGAGCTATGCACGAGAGAAAGAAAGAAAGGACATTTAATTACATTGCCATCTTGAGATGTTATTTTTCTTCTTTTTATTCGCTACGCACGATAAAGAAGCTGAGAAAGTTGTTTAATATCCTTTAAAATAAGTTTATTAAAGCCATCATGCGTAATTGTATGCTTCAGCAATGGGTTAGAAGAGATATAAGCTTTATATTTTTTATACATTCATATTCATATCTGTGTTCGTCGTGCGTATACGCTTATATTCCTTTCACGTGTAATATCCTTATTATGTTATCCATGTCTCAAAGATTTATGTCGTTAGAAGAAAAGAAAATACTGTCGCATGTATGGAATTTTATTTCCAAAAAAGAGAATGAGTCAAATAACAGCCATCTTGTAAGAATCTTCTTCTTCTTTACTTTTTCTTTTGATGTTCAATAAGAAGTTTTTCGAACAATATTTCTATCTGTGAATGTCATACGACAACATCAAAAATGAATAATTTTACTTTAAAATGATGTAAATAACAAAAAGGATCATTCTCATTTGCAAGCAAGAAACATGAGAAAGAAACAAAATTATGTGTGCATGTCAAAAGTTTTGTAAATGCCAACTTGTGTCTTAATTTTCTCTGTATATGCTACCAACTACATACCACCTCATCATCTCATCAAAAATCCCTTTTTCTCACCCCAAAAAACTCATTCTTTTATAAAGAAGTTTAAAAGAAGAAAAATTCCTTTCTTATCAACCAGTATTTTGTCAGAACAAGACGTAGAAGGGAGAGAAATTTTTTAATTACATTTTGGATCTACTGATGTATTTTCTGCGGCAGCGAAAAAGGGATAATTCTTTCCTGCTTGGAAGAATGTTTGCATTAATGAAATTTATATCAAAATATTATCGCAACTTTTCCCTTTTTCTCTTTAAAAACATTGAGCAACATCTGCTATGATGAAATTTATGTATTTTAATCAAGGCAAAGTAACTTTTGATGATTGATTTGAGATGGAAATTTAATGTGAAAACTTTAATATTACTAATTGAAACATCCCAAGAAATCACAACATAAGTAACCTCAATAAACCATTTCTTATCTAAATGAATGAAACGCATTAATTACATTTTGATTTATGCGACTTTTCAAAGAAAAACTTTTACATAGAATAATTAAGAATAATTTTGGTATATATGTACGTTAATGAGATATAAAAAGAAACAAGAATGAGTAAAAAGTTTTTGGACTCTTCTTTCTCGTTAATTTTCTTCAACATACACATATATGCATGCATACAGTCAGGCAAAAGAAAACTATTTAATTGCCACAAATGTTAACAATAATTTAAACAATTTCTTCAGATTATCCCCTAAAACAAAAAAAAGAAATGAAAAAGTTTCCGATACTGTTCTTATGAAATAGATAGATAAAAATAAAACCCAAACAGAAAGAGAAAAGTAAATGTTCCTATTTCCTTTTCCCCTTCCGCTTATGAATATGAATATGATAACAATTTATTGTAATAGAGTTAAATGTATTTAAAATATAGAAAATGTAAAATTTAAACCTGATGCTTTTTTCTCTCTTAAATTTTTATTGTATTATTTGCTACATTTCATGCTGTTATTTTTAGGGAATATTATGACCATTTCATAGAAATCTTATTCACATTTGTCACCTTCTCACTCTACTACTACAAAGTTATTCAATTTTAATCCCAAAAGAGTCATGCACACATACATATTCTGCATATATCCCATTAATACGGTCTAAAAGATTATGTAGAAGACAAAGCAACATATGTGTGCAAGAAAGAAAAAGTGCCAGACGAACATAAAATGACAAATATTACATTTTAGAATGAGAAAATAGGTTTTTTTGGAATTTTTATTTGACACTAGAACAAGAGCTATAATTTAAGCAAAATCTTTAGTAAAATCATCAAAGGAATAAAGAAAAGTGTGTGTTTTTCTAGCTGGGATTAAAAAGCTATAAAAGTAATAATTTTTAATTAATCCATAATCCCAAATGTTAATCTCTAATTTTCCCATATACACAGCATACCCCACATTCAAATAAATCTATTCTCGCTATCGTTCACTCTACGGTTCTCATTTTACTATCTAAATATTCATTAGAAATAAAAATAAACGCAAATTTCATTCTCGTTTTCGAGGGAAAATTTAGCTAGGGTAAAAAACGGTTCACCGAAACTCGCTCAATTACAAATAATGAATATCGTTCTTTTTTGCGAAAAGAGAACAAACAGTCGATGCCTAAAGCGTTAGGTAGGTAGACATTATCATTTAAATGCAACAATTTTTTTACAAACATACTAAAAATGAAAAACCGCTGCTGCTACTGCTTGTATTCTATTATTTTGTACTCTCTCTCTCACTCATTACACGTTAGAGAGGAAAAACCCATTTTTTATTTTCCATTGACCTGATATTTATAAACGTTTCACAATGGAGTTTACAATGCAAACATTTTGCGGTACTTTATGTATGAATTTCAAATTAAACTTCTAGAACATGAATCAAATTTTTTTATAAACATAACAAAGCAGAATTTTGATAATTCATACTTTTTTATTTAGGTTTTTTAGGTCTGAATCATCTTTATTTTTTTAAATATTTTTTTTAAAAGGATTACAATTCCATTAATAATAAAACACAAGTTTTAATTAAATTCCATTTTAGGCGCACTGATTTTTAAGTACAACACATGTCACACAACAATAACTTAATGTCACATTACAAATTATTTAGAAATCTTTTATAATGAGAAAGAATAAAAAGCAACGCAAAAGCTTACATTTTCATTTAAATGTTGCAATAAATAAACAATCAAAGTATTTTTCTTAAAGACTCTGGTAAATACAAAAATGAAATAATAAAGATCATCACGCATAATTTAGGGACAACAACAGTAAAATTAAGTGGAGATATTATTCTTTGGTGGATATCATGGCAAATCATATAGAATGGAAAGAGAGAACAATAGACTCATTTACACAAAACCATTCCACCATTCTTGATCTTTTCTTTCACCTCCCTCATATATTCAGCAAGTTCTTTTATTCTTATACATCTGCCATTGTTACATCGTTGTGTCTTACATCGCGCTTTTATCTTTCTCCCACTTATTTCCAGTTTTCCCTTTCGTGCTTTTCAAAAAAAAAAAAAAAACGAAGAAGACTTCCATATATACCTCACTCATTCACTCTTTTTTCTTATTGTGTATTATACCTTCTTGATCCAAATTTCTTTGTTCCGCTATATATTTTTATTGTTTGCATTGTTTTATCTGTATCGTCCTTGCCTGTATATTCTATTGTTACCTCAATTCACTTTACTTTCTTTCTTTTATGATCCGCAATACTTGAATTGAAAATGGGTTAAGTCATAATATTCATAAGCTTTATTTTGTGTGTATATTAGCTCTAAAAAAGCTTTCTTCATAATAAGTTAGTGCATTATTGCATACAAAGTCTACCATCTAACTGAATATAAAACAAAGAGAGAAAAAATCCAAAGTATCATAACCTTAAACGTTTAGCATCATCACATATAAAAACAAGAAGAATAGAAGAAATGCCTTGTTTTTGTTTTAAACATCCGCAAATTTTTTCCTTTTATGCTGCTGCTGCTGCTTTTCCTACAATTTTGAAGTTGAATAAAAGAAAAAGGGAAGGAAGAATTTAAAGGTAAGCAGCAGCAGCATTCTCATCATTCTTCCTGAATTTTCCTTTCTTTTCTTTTCTTTCTATTGAGCGGAATAAAAATTTATTCTTATATCTATCAGAAACCAAAAGAAATTGAATTGAATTTTTCTCATATTTCATCATTCACGATCATTGCACTGTATGTAGAATATTTGAAGTACATATTTGCCATTATATGAGTATGTGCTTGAATTTCAAGCCTCAATTTTCAATTCTCATCGAAGCACTATATCAATGCAGTGTGAATAAATCTCAAGAGTGAAATTTCAATATTTTTTACTGCAGTTTTTTCACATTTATTTTTTTTGTCACCTCGTTGTCATTGTCATGTGTCTATTTTAAATAAAGGCGAAAATGAAAAAATTTTCAAGCCACTACTTTCCTTCCGTGAATTCATTTCTACTTTTTATTTACCTAGAAAATTATTCTGCCTTTACTACTTCTACTGCTACGACACAATTTTATGCATCTTTAAATGGCATAAATATTTCTCATTCATTTGCCATTTTCCATTTCTTTCTTTCTTTTTCTGCTCTGTGAATGCGATGAAAAGTCATAAAAAACTTCTACTTTTTATTTTTTTATAAAAATACTTGAATTTATATCTTATGCTGCTGCTCTATGGCAATTCCCATGATTACGCTATTCCACTTCTTTTTCTTCTTCTGCAACATCATGGGTTTTTCATACACACAAACATATCTTATTTGCTTTCTCCCCTGCCTTTTGGTTTGGTGTTTATTTTCTTGCTCCCCCATTTTTATATTTTATTTCATTTTCGACTGATATTTTGGCAGTGAGAAAGAATTGTTTGTATGTGTGTTTTGTAAATATTGATCGATCCATAGTTTTTTCCTTACGAAATGCTTTTTTATTAGTTTTTTCTTCTCTTCGCGCTGATTACGTGGTTGAAATTTTAAGCATCTCATGAATTCTCCCATTTTCATCCTTTCTTCATGTTTGCTTCTTGTTGTTTTATTTTCGACTAACAGATATCAATATCTTTTACAAGGAAAAATTCCAAGATGGTTTTGAAGAATAAAATATAACCAACAAATGGTAGAAAATAATTGCTTTCCAATATGTTGCATTTTTTCCTTCTTTCTTCTTTTTACTAAAATTGATCTTGACAATTCTTCTTGTAGATGATGAAAAAATTTAACTTTGTAACAAATAAATTTCATCAAAAACTTTTCGTTTTCTTTATAAAAAAGAAACTTTTTTCCTTTTCGCATTTTTATGTGTTTATTGTTCCAAAAGGTACAAAAACAGAAAAAGAAAATCGTTCCCAAGAGAAGTGTAAAATAATAAATAAAGAAAGAATTCTCATCAATTTTGTCCTTTCCACATTGACTTCATTATCAATCACAAGAAATGACTAGCTTGCAAATGAACAAAAGAATTTTTCCTATTATGACTCATTTATTACATTATTCAGTCAAAAACACAATTTATTCGTAGTTTCCTTCTTTTAAAGGAAAAAAATATTTCCCTTTGCAACTATCCATCGCAACATTTTCATTTTCATTGTATGATGTCGAAGTGGTGGTAGCTTCTGCGCAAAATCATAAAGAGATGGAATTTGTTGTTTTCTATGATTCACAAAAAGGGAAAAAAAAAATCTTCTTTTTCTATGCTTTTTTATTAATTCTCGTTGTCTTTTTTTCTGTTCATTCTATAGAGTCTATCAGTAGAATTGATTTTTTATTGCTATCGACATACATTCATTTAACTTAATTTCTCAATAACAGATAACATTGAAGTTTGTCCTTTATGTCTGCTTTGTCACCACATATATATGCACAATGTTAATTCTTTATCCCTAGTAAGTGTAATATCGAAAAAAGTAACCCTACTGCATACATTGCTTACATTACAACAAGCAATTCTTCTTTTTTGTTACCATTTCAGATTTCCATGTATACAGAAGAAGAAAATGATAATTTTGTGAAATATACGCACACACTCAACTTCTTCTAAACTTATACAGAAACGGATATTCCATTACATAGATTTTTTGCTCGTCGTTGTCATCAACATTGACATTTGAGAAAAGAAAGACTATAGAATTAGTTTTAGTATCATATACAATACATTATGTGTATTTCTCATTTATCCAAAAAGCAAATGATGTTCGCAAAAAATGTAAACAGTTTTTCGCAACAAATTCAAGTTCCACTTATGTTGAAGAGAGCTTTTCCTTTTTTTATCTTCAGAGCATCATACCCTAATAATAACTTGTTGGTGTGCGCAATTTAGTTCCCAATAACAAATGATTTATGATTTTTATGTCACGCTTATGTTGATGATATTCTTTTGACACGATATTGACATAATTTCATTTCTGTGCTGTAGAATAGAATACTTTAAACAATGCATAGTGCTATATAACTGTAAAACTGATTAAAAAGTTAAGCAAAATGAAATTTTTGAAAAATTGTTGTAAAAAAATAAATTAAAAATTTAATTTTAAAGTGTTTAATTCAAATAAATGAACTGACAAGATAAAAAAACACATAAATTTACCCAACTGCAAGAAGAATTTAATCAAAAGCTCTTTCCAAAAGCAATCAATATTGATTGTAAGCGTGAAAAATGTCTATAATGAGACACAAAATCACCGAAAACTCTTCTTCTTCCTTTCATTCTTTTCTAATTTTCCTTTTCACAATTGTCAATCGAGGGAATGTTGAATTAGTTTCCGGCTATGCGAGAGAAGAAAAGACGATTGAATTGATTGACCTCTCAAAAAAAAGTTCTTCATTGAATCGACCAAAAATTATGAGCAAGCAGAGCCTTTTTATACCCAATAGAGGAAAATATATTTTCTTTCTTTGACTTGCAATGAGAGCACTGGGAGACAGCCAAAGAATAAATTGCATATCAAATGATGCTCTTATATTCTTTCTTCCACAATAAACGAATACACAGACTGATAGGATTTTATATTATTCAGGTAAAAATAAGTTGCTTCTATCCTCTTTTTCATTATACGCATTTGCCTACGGGGATGGGCAAAATCTCCGAAAGACAAAAAACTTTTTTTCTCCCTTTGAATAAATGTACATAATTTTTTTTCTCTCTTTCGGATAAATGAATGAGGATCAAAAATAACAAATGAAGCTTTATGCCTGTTCTGTTTGGCTCGTAGGATGAATTTGACATTAAAAAAGGGTACGTTGAACAATGGAAAACTGCTGAACAATCAACCCAATGATTCTCCTTCTTTTTTTACATAACAAATCGATTTTGAAATTGCTCTCTGCAGCAGTAGCAGTTAGGTGAAAATATTTTTGCCTCCCGTCTTTACAAGTATTTCATGAAAGAAATTGTTAAAAAGGACATTTCTCATCAAAGTAATTCACTCTGACATTCCATTTGTTTTCATTTCTTTTTTTAAAAGATAAATTGAAGCTTCAGTTTTGTTTTTGTTCAAAATTACCATTATCATTAAATTTTATTGCAAATTGAGCCCCCGCACAGAAAGTTCATTACTTAAGTGGCTCGCATTGAGAGAGGATCACATGGATATCATCATTGACTCATAGTTTATCACAACAGTACTCAATTTTCTTTCTTCTTTCCAGTTCATAAATCCCGAAATGTGATATCAAAAGCGCTATAAAAATGTTGTTCCGTTTTTTTTTATTTCTCACGAATTTCTTCGCCTTTCATTCAATTGAGGAATATCGTAAAAATTCTAACAGTGATAAAATCCTCTCTCTCTTCTTTAAACAAAACATATATATACATACATGTGAGAAAGACGATGGAACGTACCAGAAATAAAAAGCTCATATCAGATCTCAGATTGGATTTGAATTTATTGTGTTTGCGAAAGTTCATTTTTCAACAAAATCTATCGTAGTCCGCAAGCTCTCTTTCTCTTTCATTTATACTTGATACGTATTGAATTTTATACATAGCAACAGTGGCAGCAGAGCATAGTGAGAGAGGATACACATGATGAAAATCCTAATGGGCAGTAAGCTTCAAGAGAACGTATTGAGAAATAAAATTTGATTCTCATCGAGAATCTTTTTTTCCACTTCATTCCTCTTCTAACGAACATTAGGTGATATCCAATTCTGTGATTGAGAAGTCTTCGGGATAAATTGAAAAAGTTTTCTCTTTTTATTTTGTACTGCTATTACTGATGAAAAACAGGCGGAGATGTTTAATGAGGCTTTGTGATTAAATTCGCTATGGACTGAATTTGCATGATGTGGGAAAAGTATATAAAGCTTTAGCTCATATTAAAATATTTTGCTTAGGGAAAATAACTGAATTCAAATAATTTATATGAATATTTAATTTGTTTATATTTAACTAAACTATATAGAATAATTTAAAATTTGTAACTAAATGCAAAAATAATTTGAAAAATAAATAAGAATATATTAGAAAAAATCGAAGTGTAAACTAATAAACAAGATTCCGACTTGCATGTATATTTTTTGTCAAGTTGATTTCAAATTGACTTACACAAAACTGTCTCTAATTTATTCAGATTTTATTTAATTCAATTAAAATACATTGTAAATTAAATTTATGAATTTCAAATGAATTTAATAAAATCTGAATAAATTAAAGATATTATGATACGTAAGTCAACTTGAAATCAACTTGACAAAAAATATTCTCATATCTAGTAAAATATTAATGCAAGTCCGAACTTTAGTAAAAAGTTGAAGATTAATTAACTAAGCAAAATGGTATAATACATTAAAGAATATTAAGTTATTTTCTAACAAACCGGAATATGATTTTGCAATTAATTTCAAATTTCTCACTTAATCCGCAAATGATTTACATATGTTATTTATAGAATTTTTTTCTGGTATTTTAATTAAAATCCACATGCTTTAAACGTCGACAAGAAGGAAAAAGAAGAAGATAAAATGAATATTTATTGTATGTTATTAATTAATATATGAATTTGAATTTTAACTTCTATACAGATAGTTTTAAAATTATAAATCAACAAACAAGCATAATCGTCCATTGCATCAGTTTAATTATTATTTTGCACATGTATATAAAAAATTTAACTTTTTGTGAAAATGCCAGTAGCAACAACAAAAAAGAAACATGAGAAGGAAATTAGTAGCTTAATGAATTATTCAGAGTAGTATCATGCGCGAGGTTGTCGTTATAATTTTTTTCTAGAGAAATGTCAAAGGCAAAGAGCTTTATTGCATTTATTAACCCCACCATCTTTTTACATTTTCCAACTTCAATTTTTTCCATTACACGTACTTTTCAACTTTGTCGAGTGTTCCCATTTCAAATATACATATACATAGAGTGAAGAAGGAAGAAAGAACAGTTAAGAATTCATTTCAGAATTCTTATTGGAAATCGATTTTTCGACTTGAATTGTGAACAACGAGGAAATACAATTGTGTTAGAGAGGGGAGAATTGAAATGACGAAAACAAATTCAATATTATACACTTGTTTGAGAATATTGAAACGAATTTCCAGATGACTGTTACTCATTCAATTAATTGCGCTCTTTTTCGGTTCATTCGATAATTCTATAAAGCACAAAAACATTTATATCGATTAAATGTCCTCGCCTGTATATTTTCGAGTATATTTTTATGTATAAAGAGAAAGATGAGTCATTCACTAACTAAAGGAGCTAGAAAAGGACAGAAAATCTATCCTTATTGGAAATATTTCTCTCTCGTGTATAAAATTTTCTTTAATTTAAATACCTGCACAACTGAGATATATCCTAGAAGGGTGATGATGAAAATTGACACCAAATGTGAGGGTGTCATTGTTAATAGACTCTTATTCCACAGAAAAATCCAAATAAATTGCTTAAAACTTCTTTTTATCTTTCTTATCTTTTTTCTCTCTTTTACAAACTCAAATGGCAAAAGAAGAAAAAAATTTCCACTGCGGAAAAATCTTAGTTTTCACTTATTTTTACAATTTTTATGACACACTGTTTAAATTTTTGATCAAATATTTCACAATGCTAGTCACATATGCACAATTTATGCACTTTTATTCAAAAAAATTGCACAATTAATCCAGAAAATCAATTTTTATTTGTTAATAATCACGCCCGCCGAGAGAAATGTTCTTCTCGCATTGAATGTTATCCATCGAATGAAAGAAAGAAAATTTTTCTATATGAGAGAGCGCAAATACTGATGCAAAGCATAAATGGAAAGTGGAAATGGAATTCTCTATGTAAAGGAAAGAGAAAGAAGATGCAAAGAAGTCGCACGACCCGTTTCTATTATTTTACATTGTATAAATTTGAACATTGCGTGTGTTAAAACATGTTATGAGAAGAGTGACTTTTTGAAGGAATTTCTAGAATTTTTTTATTAAAAAATTTGTCAAGTTTTTAAATAAAAAATTTGAAACGTTTATGAAAATGAAACATTTATTATTTAGATTTGCATGATTTCATGTATTCAAACTTGAGTTTCAATGGATTATTTAATTAAATATTTGATAAATAAAAATTTACTTATAACAAAAACTAGGGTTCGGACTTGTATGCATATTTTACTTGATATTATTTGTCAAGTTGACTTACACAAAACGGTTTTTAATTCATACAGATTTTATTATAATCATTTATTCATTTACAATTCAACAAATTTGTATGAAAGTCAAGGATACTTTAATTTAATATGTATTTTAATTGAATTAAATTCAATCTGAATGAATAAAATACAGTTTTGTGTAAGTCAACTTGACAAAAAATATACGAATGCAAGTCAGAATCCTACTTTATTGACTTTATATTAATTCATTCAACTTGATGTTAAAGATCAACAACAGCAATTATGTTTGTAAATAACTAAAATGAGTGCACCATCATTAAAACTTTTATTTTCTAGTTCGATGTCATTTTCTATACAATTTTTCCATCTCATCACTTGACATTTTTTTATTTCAACAAAAAGACGACAGCATCCATTTATTTAGAAGAATATTGCTGCTTCCTTCTTCATCTATTTTTATTCCATTTGCATAATATTGTGTAAACAGTCATGAGTTCGTTATGCGATGCTCGTGCACATGCAGCAACACAATTAATTTTGCACAGCTCGAAAAAAAGCTCAATTTTTCTAGTTTGTCGTGCAAATTGTGTAAAAAAGTTTTTAACTAAAGTCACAAAAGCATCAACTTTTTAACTTCCATCATGCCATCATCTAGAGCAATTTTTTTAAGGGGATGCATTTAAGAAATGATATTTAAATTTATCAGTGTAAAACTTCTGAATTTTTTTATCATTTGAGACAGCTAGAGGGAAAGAGTCACTTTTCGGTCGGCGGAAATAAAGAGCCATAAATTCGCTGTGTCACTTTTTATAATTGAGATTCTCAGGCGGCAAAATAAAGCTTTTTTCGGGTTTTGTGGTAGCTAACAAAGCAATTTCTGCATGAAAATTGCTGGAGATTAAAGTCAAGTCCTTTTTGTGGTGAACCTCTGACTGAAGCAACAAAAAACGGGTGAGAAGATAGTGAACCCTTATCAACACCATATTTATAACAATGACGCATTCACATTACCACATCAAAAAATGCGATAGAAAGAGAGAGAGAGAGAGAGCTAGGAAAAGAAGAATGTCTTGAAATATTTATTATTGTGCTACAAATAAGAAGAATGAAAATGATTCACAGTGTGATTCATGTTTACTTATATGACAATTAGCTTTTTCTTTTGAATAATTTATATGAAACTTTTCTTCAAAGACTTAAAAACTTTTTAGTTCGATATTTTTAAATTGAAAATTTTTCCAGGAAGAAATTTTTTAAAATTATATTGATTTATCACAAAACTATCAATTTTAATACTTTTTATGTAAAATTATAATCATTTAACCAATTCTAAGCTTTAAAATAAATTATTATTTAATTTTTAGTGAAATCAAGTTGATTTCATCATTTTTAAAATTTATATCAAGTTCACTTGAATTTCAACTTGACTTGATATAATTTTAAATCAACTTGATTTAATGTAATTTCTTAAATTTTCAATCTATGTTTTTCTTTTATTAAATAAATGTTGCAGAAAAAGTTAATTAAATTCAGCATTCGCTGTTTACTTGAATAAATCACTTTTTCTCTCATTTTCACTCACTTCAACTGATTGAAAAAGCACACAAACAGGCTTGATGGATCGAGCGAATGTAATAAAAATAAAGAAAGGACTATATACACACATTTATATGGCTGAGTGAAAGAAAGAGAGAGAAAGCATAAAATGAACAAATTCAGGCGTTGGAGGAAAGTATGAAAAAGTCAATCTTTCATTCTCACACATGTGTTTCATTCATTAATAGCTTCCAATAGCGCACCATAATATGTGAGTGAAGTTTTCAGTTATACAATAACAATAATAATGACAAAAAAAGTTTTTTTTCGCAAGTGGCACTAACGTTTTATTCGTTCTTTTTTTATTCGCATGATTTAATTATTCAATGAATTGTAATAAATTCCACAGATGGCACAAGAAAAAAATTAAATTGCTATTCTACAACAAATTTACGAGTCATTTATTATTTGATCATGATGGAGTGTGCTTTGAAAGTGAGGATTTTAAACAAACATTTAGACACATAAAGGCAAACTGGCAAAAAACACAAGAGTGGAAAAACATTTCCATTGTATGCACATACATACAAAAATTTCCATCCTATTTGTAGCTCTCTTCAACAACTAAAGAAAAATATGTGTTTGAGGAGCAATAACAACAGAAAGTTGTAACAGGAAGGGAGCAAAAAAAATTATATTTTGACCTTTTCGCATTGAATGGAGAGAAGAAAAATAAACTAAATTATAACAATGTTATACATTGCTTCCTTCATTCATCTTTCTCTTTTTTACTATCAAGTAGAAGCAAGAGGATGGTTTGTTTTTATAGCATCCATTGCAGAGACTATGTAAATGTTGAGAGAAAAGTGTAAATTACCAAAAAAGTTCCTCTATTTCAATAATGAGTTTCCAAAAATACTTTTGGGAATAATTGATTATTAGAATTGAAAGGTGACTGCTTACGTAGGTTAAGGGGTCAAATGAGTAATGAATTTCATTTTTCTGCTTATAAATTGATGGATTTGAATTTCACTGTAAGCAAATGGACAATCAGAAGATAGATGTGTATTGAAGGAAATTAAGTGAGGATGATGGATGAATTGTTTGACTTTTTTTATTTTTTCCTTTTCTAAATGGAAATGAGCTTATTGGCAACATATTTTGCAGATTATCGTACTTAATGCGTCCGATGGAAGATAATTAAAGGCAATAAATTAAATCACTGTGATTTGAATAATTCTGATTGATTGCCTTATTTTTATGCAAAAAACTTTCAAGAGAGTATCATAATAAAGCTTGTGATGTTATGCTGAATAAAAGTAATTAAAAATAAACAATAAAAACTTGATATTTTTTTGAACTTTGACTTTCTTCATTATTTTTAGGGTTTGAACTTGCATGCAAATTTTACTTGATATACGCATATTTTTGTCAAGTTGACTTACACAAAAAAGTCTTATTCATTCAGATTTTATTTAATTAATTTGAAATTTAGTAAATCTGTTTTAAAGCCAATGATTCTTAAATTTACAACGTATTTTAATTGAATTTAATAAAATCTGAATAAATAAAGACATTTTTGTGTAAGTCAACTTGAAATCAACTTGACAAAAAATATCAAGTAAAATATTCATGCAAGTCCGAACCCTATAAAAGACTAAATTTGCAATTAACCAACAATATTAAAAAAATTCTGTTGCAATTGTCAGAATTTTTTATTTTTATTCTCACGTTTAAATAACATAGCATAATATTTATTCCTTATTTAAAAAAATGAAAGTTTCAATTATGCAACAATGTCACACATTATTTACTTTCATGTGCATCTTTATATAAACTTGAATGATCAAAAGAAAGAAAGAATTCTTTGTCACAACAGTTGCTTTGCATAAAAACACACAAATGTGTTTTTCTGAAATGAATGTCAAAGAGAGGAAAAGATAAAAAATTTACATCATCTTTTGTGGTTGAGAAAATGAAAGGAAAAAACCTCGATATGAGAATTTACAAAGAAAATTATCGTTCATTGCGGTTGATGCAGAAGCAGGAATGATACACATGTGTATAAGGAAACCGCTGAATGAGATGTCTTTTTGTCTTTCTTTCTGTACAAATCACATAATAAAAAGTATAATTACAAAATGAAACAAAAAAGCAGAAAGCTCGACAATAAATAAAAAAAGCTTTTGCGCTGATTAAAAAAACTGAGAAAATCTCGAGAGATGCATTATCATTGGCAATGTAATAAGAATTTTTTATCTATCTCATAACGGAATAATAATGGGATAGATGAGAGTGATACGACGCACATAAAAGCCGTAATGCTGTGTATGCTCCAAAAGTCACCTTTTTTTAGAATGAAACGAGCTTAAAAAGCCATAAAGACAAAATAATCGATAGACACACAGTGAACAGTGAGAGAGTGGATTTTGTTTTGGCAAACAATTTTTCCAAAAATAAAAAAAAAATTTTCAACAAATTGTGTCTTCTTATATATATATATATATATTTTTTTTTTTCTTGTCTTCAAACGGTAATTTTCAAGAAGAGAAATACAGTGAAAATGAAATTGTGTTTTTTCTTTTACAAACTGCGCACAATCTTTCCCTTGTATGTAGGTTCTTTCTATTTGAATTCTCTCTTTCACTGTTTCTTTTTTACATCGTGGGAAAAGGAATTTTGTGTCGCTACACTACATAAAAAGTGTTTCATTCCTTCTAGCAAAAAATTTGGAATTTCAAAAGGAATTTTAAATGCTGCTATTGCTATGAAAATCAATTTTTTAAACTTTTTTACATTTCAACGGTTCTCTCGTGAAAAAAAATTCTTTGGATGGAGGTGAAAGTTTTGTTTTAAAGCTGCTTCAAATAATATTAAAATTTTAATGCTTAAAAGCTTTTGCATATGGTTCGGCACTTGCACGTCGACAGTCAAGTGTCGACGTCGGCAATTGTCAAGTAGCAATTCAAGTTGATTTACTCAAAAATGTCTCTAGTTTATTCAAACAAACATAATTTGGTTCAAATTTGGTAAATTAATATGAAAATCTACTCAATTTACTAAAGTTTTGATCAAATTAAATTTTATCTGAATTATCTAGTGACATTTTTGAGTAAATCAACTTGAATTGCTACTTGACAATTGCCGACGTCGACACTTGACTGTCGACGTACAAGTGCCGAACCATACTTTCGCATTTCATGGCTTTTTAGTCTCAAGTTTTACTTCGGCGCTAGATGGCGCTCGAAGTATTGTTTTCGTATTTTCGATTTTTTGAATTTTTCTACTTTCCACGAAATCTATCCATTATCGACTATGTACACCTAGTATTTTAGATGGTGCCGAAGATCATCGATCTAACAAAAAAACCTGTTTGAAAATTGGTCACTCCTGTGCGGAGCTATGGTCAAAAAACTAGCGTGTGGCGTCTGTATGTCATTCGAAACCACAAATCTTACAAATGAAATTTCCAATACATTTGAAATTTACTTTAGCCAGTATATCTTATCGCATGAATCTGTTTTACAAACGCATCTAATATTTCTGTAATTTGTTATAAACTCTTATCTAGGCACCAAAAATGCGCTTAAGTACACCGATCTACAACACGGGTACTTGGTCACTGACTACTAATGTCGACTCAACTTGTTCAAATGCATACGCTTAAATTGATACTTTCTCAAAACATCTCTTGATGAATAATTCTCGCGTCTAGTCCTTTCTAATGAGCTATAAAACTCTTCTCAAAGAGGTATATTTAAGATGGACAAATGCTCAAAGTGGATATACTGGAGTTTTAGCTAATATCGGATATAAATAAAATTATATTATTGTTTTTGTTTTTTCATTTTTTCACTTTTTTCCACTTTTCTCTAAACCAAAGCATTACCGCCTATGTACACCTAGTATTTTTAGGTGGTGCCTGTAATTACCGATCGAACAAGCCAACTTTCATGAAAATTGGTCACTCCATTCCCGAGTTATGAAAAGTTTTTCTTGAGCAGCAATGCACAGCTATCTGTTGCGCTCACTGATTTGCACCGTGAAGTTTCTTTTAAAAAATTTTATTCTAAAAATTATTGTGTTAAAATTTTTAATATGTCAATTTTGGTATTAATAAAATCCAAGCGCCGAAGTATTTTGAAAAGCTTTAGCTTTTCTTGCAAAGTCTTGGTGCGCTAACTGATCTGCGCGTGGACTTTAACTTATTATTCTAATGACATTTAACACAGATTGGAAATTAAAGTAACAGTTTATTAATAATTTAAATAAGTATTAGTGCTGCAATTTAAAAACCATGAATAAAAAATAAAAATTAGAAATGTTTCTTTTTATTCTGTAAAATGTAAACTAAAGAATTCTTACAAATTATTAATATCTTCTAAGTTTATACAATAAAAAGTAAATCTTACTTTAGGTTAATAACATGAAATAAAAAAAATTTCAATCATTTAATTCACACAATTAGTAACTATTAGAATATAAAACAAAATCTTGTTTCTATTTTTGAAACGACTTCCATTACTATAGAAACTACTTTTATATACAAAGCTAAAGTACTATGATATCTATAGAATATTGAGAATTTTTAATATTCCTCAGCTTTTCTTTCACTTCATCTCAATTTCATGCATTTGCTTCGTTGCTTCAGCAAAAATTATTTCGACACTCGGATGATAATTAATCAAAATCACTTTTATGCTGCGTCAAAAAAAGAAGCAGCAAATGAAGGAGAATGAAGTGCCTTTTTATTCGTTCTTCCTTATTGCCTTGGCAATTTTTGCAGTCAAGTCACTTTTTTTGAACGAAATATTCTCTGACTGGCTGTAAGAGAGTTTTTTTTTTCATGGATAATAAATTGAAGATTTCTCAATTAGCTAAGTAATTCGGTAATGAGCATAAATCGAAGAAAAGTGTAATTTCTCAAAGGAATTTAAATTGAATTTTTTATGACGATGTAGATGAAATTAATCAATATTCACTTTTTTAATTAAAATTCTTTTACCAACACTTCTGTTCTAGCTTGATGAACGCTCATTTTTTATTATCTATCCATATCGATTAAATATAATCCATCTTATATTTTTCCTTCCTATTATTCTATATATCGAATCGATAAGGATGAAAATTATTCATGAGAAGTATATTTCAAATATTTCCCAAACCTTTTTTCTTCATCTTCTCATATCTGAAATTGAAATTTTCTTACACTTTTCAATAGATTTCAAATCGATGGGTAACTATAAAATTGCAAAATCATTTATTTTAAGAGATATTAACATTTTTATTGTGAAAAATTTGCACTTTTAATAAGTATGAATTTTTTGTATATAAAAAATAAAACAATCTATAGAAAAATAAAAATGATATATTGCAAACACCAACAATAATTTTGATGAATTCATCAGACCAGCTAGATTTCCATTTTTTTAATAAAAATCCTGCAAAAAAAATTAAAATGAATTTTAGAAAAGCAAAAATTTTCTCATAACGTTCGAAATCACATTTCAGCAATAAATTTCCATAAACTCAATCACAATTCGCTGCCGCCACACTTGCACCATGTACTGAGCAAGAATGTATACATTTCATTTAGATAAATCTATTTTTAACATATCATAAGCAATATATGATGCATTCGTTTAGAGAAAAACTGTTTAAAAATTCTAAGAGCATGAAATACTCTATTACACACATGATTCCAACTCTTATTCCCTGCAGAATGTTGTTGCTATGTAAAAGTATTAATATAAGAAAATGGCCAGTTGATAAAGTTAAAAATTTTCATTTGCTGAATTTCAAAAATTTTATAATTTAAAAATTTTAAAAATAATTTTCTTCTAGCATACAAATTTATTCGCTAGACGTTTTGTCTTAATCACATTTATGATATAAATTCCATTCTCTACATCCTTCTTGCAACAACTTCAGCAATGAATTCCCTAGGGAAATTTAACATAGAAACAGCAGCACAAGTCAAAGAGTGTTAGCTTACATGAGAGAATGAATGAGAGTGTGTGTAAATATTGAAAGGAAATTCCGGGCATTTATTCATGTTTTTACTGCTAACGGAATATTAATGTGATTTTTATCAGAAAGCAAGAGAGAAAGAGAAAACTTGAAAGGAATGCTTGCGTTCAAAATAGTAATTAGTGAGGGAAATGTTTCTTATCATTTCAACGACAATCTTGCTTTGAATCTTATGAGTTCCATATTTATAATATAAATTCAAACAAACCGCTGCCAAGGTCATAAATCTCATTTTACCCCCATCTTCTTATGAATATTTATTACAAGTGCCTTCTTTCTCGAGAGCAAAACGAGAGAGTGCTATTCAGTAAAAGATGATGAAATCATCAAGTTGTATATGATGTGATATACTTATATATCTGACTCTATAGAAATTTTTTGATCAATAGAAAATTAAATCAAATGCTTTTCATCTTTATGTATATTCATGCATGTACAAGATATAGCTGTGTATTTACTTCATCAGTGTTAGACATTCGAGACATCAATTTTATATCAAAAAAGCAATAAAACGTGCGTATAGGGAAATAGAATGAACATGCATGATGGAAAATTGACATACAAGAGCTTCAACAACAACATTAGTCATCATCATTATCATTTATTTATATTCTATTGATGTTCTCTTTCTACAAATTTCCTTCCATTTCCGTCAAATCGTTTGCTTATGAAAAGATAAAAATAAGTATCGGAAAAATTTGTTGTTTGCCATTTTCACTGTAAACAAATCTTCAAGGTAAAGAAATCAAAATTTTTAATATATACCCGAGTAACCAAAAATACGTTACGACTTTCCGTTTACTTTCCGTGGCATACAATAAGCATATAAACAGAAAGCGTAACGGTTTTTTGGTTACTCGGGATATATCTTAACTCTCTACAATCAAAAATAACAAGTACGAAGAATAAACCAGTGACCAAGTACCCGTGTTGCAGATCGGTGTACTTAAGCGCATTTTTGATGCCTAGATCAGAGTTTATAACAATTACAGAAATATTAGATGCGTTTGTAAAATTGATTCATGCATAAAGATATACTGGTTAAAGTAAATTTCAAATGTATAGGAAATTTCATTTGTAAGATTTTGAGAATTCGAATGAAATAATTGAAATTAAGTTGTAGGAAATAGCAGTCAATTAAGAATTCAGCAATCATTTTTTTGTTTTGTTTACATTTACATATAGAAATATATTTTATGAAAACTCGAGTAATGTAATTGCTGCTAATAATCCTAATCTATTAAAATTCTCGAAATCGTCTTTATAAATTTCGGTGATTTGAAAATAACGATCAAATTCAAAAATACGCGAAGTTGGCTACGCGCAGTTTGAAAAATTTTTTTGATCGCAGTCAACTTCGCGAAAAAATTTTGTTTACAAATTTTCAATATGGAAAATTAATTCACAATTTTCCAAGTTATATGAATAGTGACAGAAATATAAATAAGCGTCGCCGCACTAACTTTTTAGCATAAATCTAACGCAAAAAACCGGAAGTCTCTAGCTATCATAGTTTTCGAGATCTCAGAGGGACACCCGGGAGCCGAATAGCCAGCCAGCCAGCCAAAGTGAATGTATAAGCTGCATTGTTGTTCCAAAAATGCGCTAAAAATCGATACTCATTATCCCACACTGCTTGCCTCCATAGAAAAGTTTTAATGCAATTTGTTTGCAAACAAAAAGCAGAAAAGAAGCAAAATCTCATTACAAAAATCAGTCGCGAAAAGAAAAAAAAGAGGGGAGAAAAATGAAGAAAAAAGGAAGTTTTGCCAAGAAATCCAAAGTATTTGCTTGCATGCATACATGGATAAAAAAACTTTTTAATATTCCACCATTGCTTTATGGTAGACAACGCATATGATAAGTGAGTGGAGAAAAGTTTCCGACTAATAAATGAAAGATCAGAAAATGCTCGTGCATGATTTTGATAAATTCATTCAAACTGCTTGCTTTCTTTTTACTACTATTCAGTAGTAGAGTGCTTCAATGGGATTTCCATCATTCTTGATTCTGTTTATACGCTAGTATAAATACATCTGACACATGGTCACATAAGAGAACGACACACCATTATCGTCGTTCGTCTGTTTCCATTCTCTCTTTCAAAAAAGAACCAACAAAATGGCTCGGTCACATAATTTATTACTTTTTAAACATTTTTTATCCTTATTTTTTAACGACAGCATTTATGCTTCTCTTACTGAGTGTTTATATACTTTTTTGTTGTTTCAATGTCTTTTTGTGTATAAATATTTTTTTGTGCACAACTCATGGCATGCATTTTATTCTGTAACATCGTTTTTCCATATTGATGCTGTTTTTCGACACGAGTTGAAAAGTCGCGTCGTTCTTGTTAGAATTTTTTATCGTCCGCTTCACAAACAGCCAACTATCTTTTAAAAAAAAAGCTTTGTTGAAACAATCGAGTGTAAAGTAAAGCGTGCACTTTTTGCGAAAATCACTAACGGTAGGAGTTGAATGGTATGAGTTTGTCTGTTTAATAAAACGAACTGCTGTCGCCCGAAATAAAATCACAATTACACATTTAATTTTCACAGATAATCTTTAACTGTTTGTCGCGACAGCAATAGCTAACTGTCATTGCTTACATAAAAATAATTAATTTCTTTCTTTCTAAGAAACTGGAAAAATTCAAATTAATTGAAATGAAATGTTTCAAAATTTTACCATGATAAGCTGAGAAAATCATTTCTTTAGCTTCTAAAAGTTACTGTTTCCTTGAGCATAAAAAATTATATATATAAAAGCCATAAAAAGGTTCAAACCACACCAAAAGTCGTAAATCCCTTAAATCACACAAAAACCTCGAGTGTCAAAAGTGTCAAAAATTGCAAATGTCAATAAGTAAAGTTTTGAAATATTGAATCTAATTAAATTGTTAAGGAATTACATGTGACGGTAACAGATTTCTACTGAATGGTTGACTAAAAAATTTAAAGATTAATTTAAAGTTCAATCCATATCGAGTACACTTTCAACGCTTAATTAAATTTTTCATTTATTTTCTGTCTCATGTTCGTACTTTTTACTTCCTTTCTGTCTCTTGTTTTCACCACTGTCCTATCTTTCTTTTTTTCTCGCTTGACAAATGGAAAGGAAATGTACTCATTGAGATTGAAAGCAGTCGGAGAGAAATTTCCTCATTTAGAGAAATGTTCTCGTAGACGTGAATGCGATTTCGGTCGTTACTAATTAATTTGCTAAATTTTAAACTTACTTGTGAATTTTTAACAACTGTAGTAGCTCTATTTTTTAGGTTCTTCAGCTGGGATATCATAAACTCCACATTCACGATTTGCAGGAACAGCTTTATCTATAGAAGAGAAAAAATAAATCAATTTAGAGCATGATATAATAAATTTTTAATAATATCATTCAATATTAAGTAAGAAGCAACAAAAAAGTTAGCCTGAAAATTCCCGTTTGAATATAATCATGATTATAGACTCGAATGTTTTTCCCATAGGGTTCATTTTGTAAAAATGAACAATCAACCGTTTTACATAACATATACACATTCAAACAACAATTTTGAATCTATTTTCTTCTTCTGTCGACCTCTTTCGTTTTTTAAACAGTTCACGGTGTGAATCATTGTCCACATAATACACGACAAAAATGTTCTATTAAATGGCCACAGCCCTTTTGACATTTAACATACATGTACATAAGCATCAGCATGTGCTATTGAATCAACATAGAAAAGGCATTCACTCATTCGTCCAACAATCCATCTATCCTTAAAACTTTTTCCTTCGTTTTTTTTTGTTTCTTGTTCATTTTTGAAACTTTCAAAGTGCCAAAATAAGAAGAATTTCTTTCTGCTTTTGTTGTTTGCAAGTAAAATAAGCGAAGCAAAATCGATTATGACGGAGAGAAAATGAAAATGGACAAAGGGTGAGAAAACAGAAAAAGTAACAACAAATACCATGCAACTTATTTGATCGCCTGCCTGCCTGTCCGTTCATACTATGTTTTTGGCATCATCGAGTGGTGTTTGGAAAGGGAATTCATGAACTATGATATTATAAGACTTATTATTTTCATTCGACTAGCCAACATAACATTTTGCATGGTTTTGGTCTTGAGTTCCATGATATTTTTAACCAGTGCAATCATTTGCAATTTATTGTTCCGCATATATAAGTGGTAACCTTCACAGAGAATTTATGAAGTAATTTAAGATGATTGTGTGAACGTGAGTAATTAATGATTTCAAGTTCATTGCTTCAACAGTAAAGTCTTATAGTTAGAGTTCGGATTTGCATGATATTTTACTTGACATGCGCATATTTTTGTCAAGTTGATTTAAAGTTGACTTACACAAAAATGTCTTTTATTCATTCAAATTTTATTTAATTAATTTGAAATTCAGCAAATCTGTATAAAAGTCAAAAATTCTTTAATTTACTATATATTTTGATTAAATTAAATTCAATCTGAATAAATTTAAGACAGTTTTGTGTAAGTCAACTTGAAATCAATTTGACAAAAAATATCAAGTCAAATATTCATGCAAGTCCGAACCCTATATATTATTTTAATATAAATTTTTATAAATTTATTGATATTGTTTTTTAATTTCTGGTGTTCAAAATTAAAGTGTATCAAATAAACAACTTTTTATGATATAATACGTGTCTAAATTTCATATTATTCTGGTAATACAATTCTTGCTTGGTTTATTAAAAAGGCTCAAAGAAAGTTCAAATTTCCTACCCACAGTTAAGGGGAGATATCGCACTATATACTTATGCACATTTTATAATTATAATCCAAACAGCACAATGTATTTATTCGAAGCGAAAATAAATGAGAAAAAAAAATGAAAGAAAACATTCAAATATAAATGCGGTAGCTAAACTGTAAGCGGGAAGTGGAGTGAAAAAATTGTACGCATATATAGAGATGAAATTACACTGATATGAGTCACGAAAAAAACTTCATACACAAACAAGTGCTTTTTTCATTTTCCCCCGGTTTTTTCAATTCCATTTATAACAAACAGCAATTTTTTTCTTGCATGGCTCTTTCGTCATCACTTTAGTACTCATTTTGTTGATTGTGAGTGTTTTTAATCAGTGTAGATGAATAAAATGAATTCAAGAGGCGCCTCTTGTGGTAACAAGAGAAAAAGCACTTAGTGACATTAATTTTAGGCATACACAAATATATTAAAAGTAGAAATAGATATTTTGTATAAATAACAGGACATTGATATGATAAATTTAGATAAAATCAATTAAAATGAAGAATATTTTCCTTTACATCCTTTTGTTAATAATAAATCAATAAATTTCCAATTCACTGAAGTTTCTATTATTATTTTTATCATTCATTCAATAGAACATTTTTCTACATCTTTAATTAAAAATTTGGTATTCATCTTATTTCTGTAAATTTTTAAATTCTTTTTGACATTGCAAGTGTCATTATTTTATTTTTTACATATATGAAAGCTATGCACGAAAGAAATTTTATTTTTTCATTCATTTAAGCTTTTAGGCACCAATTCGACATTTAATTTTTCATGGAAATTTCATACGAAGACAGGAAACTTGGAATTATCGATTCAACTTGTTTAAAGCACACAATTTAAAAACTCGGGTCGGTCGCTTCTTGACTCTCATTAAAAATTCAAATAAACGCAAGCCATTACTCGTTCGTTTCTCGTTGTCTGTTTTTAATATCATGATAGACATTGTCGAGAAGTGAATGAAAAAGACAGAGAGGGAAGATTTAAAAGAAAAGCAGATATATAAAGTTTATGGCACGTACTGTCTTTTTCTTTCTCCTGTCCTCTTCGTTTTTCCTTCTTCATTATTTTCGCAAGTTTCATATTTTATGACCATTCAATTCAGTTGTTTGAGTCAATTTTTTTTGCTTGTGAAAATTAAGTTTTATGCCTTCAATTCTCGCTTACTTTCAATCTTCATTTTCATTTATTATATTTTATTGTAAGTAGAAAACATACAAAACGACAAAATAGAAATATATTTGCAATACAATTAAACTTTCTTTCTCTTTCTGTCGTTCACAAACAGAAAATTGTTGGCAAAAAATGGAATGAGAATGAAAAACAATGGACATTAATTGTATGCCATCAACATCATCTCAATATCATTTACCAAAGAAAGAGAGAGAGAAAATATCTCTATTTATAATAAAAAAAAGAATATTGAAGATAATGTGCTTATATATTATGATATAGATTGAAAATTTTACATCTCATTTTATCTTATAATGTATATGCAAAGGGACAGAAGAACGATAAGGAGGGAAATCTCTTTCGATAATCATGAAATGAACAGAAAATTATGTCAATTATTTCTCATTTATATCATCTCGATAGAGCGAGATGAGAAGCTTAAAAAAGACATTGATGACTCTAATGATGATGATGATGGCGGCAAAAGTTCATTTTGTATGTGCTTATTTGATAGAAATATACAAAAAAGAAATCCATCTATTTTTCTATTGAAAAAAGAAAAGCATAAACTCAATACTGCCCAATAGAAATCACTATCTTTTTGCACTCTTCAGCCCACTCTTCTTCATCTCGGTTTATTGATTTTTTATGACATGTCGATTTAACGAGCTACAGAGAGAAGTAGAAAGAGCTAGCAAGCCGAAGACCGATAAATCATATATATATATATATATATACATTTGAAGAGAATGAAAATTGTAATGTCGGTTTAAGGAAGCACTTGAAAATTGTCAGAAAGCAACAACAGAAATATACTCAATTGATTTTTTTTCTCCCAGTAAAATTTTTAATTAAATTGGTAGGTAATTGTATCAATTTATAAATAAAGAATTTATTCAAAAAAGAAAATTCTAAAAATATGGAAAAATTTCACATATAAATGATTAAACTATTTACTGGGAAAAAGTTGTCAACATGCCAAGAAATTGAAAATTTTTTATTATTTTTTCATAAAAGTTATATAGAAACAAGTCTGTTGACCTTCCCATCCCTTAAGATTTCTTACATTTATTCTCAATGCGCTCACATATTTTATTACACTCACATATCCTCATAGCTCTCCAAACAATCATTACAGTCGTTACTTGATAGAACAGAAACTGATTTTACACGTGCCAATGAAAATAAGAAGAAAGAAAACGACTCTCATTCTGTTTTTTTTTTCAATTCACACATGCTACTTCATGTCTATCAATTCTATGCTGTTTACTGATAACAACTGGGAATCACAGAGAAAGCAAACCATTCCTCACTTTCATTCAATTGATACTCAAAGGCAGTGACGCATAGGCAAGCAAATCCCAGAACCGAAAGAATAATCGAAATTCAATACCGTACATTTAAAGATTTTTCTGGTGATTTTCATGGCACAATCACAATCCTTCGATATTTGCCTTCTTTTCTTTCTCTTGTATGACATATTTGGAACGGAAACATGCAGATTAGGATATGAAAAAAAGGGAAAAAGTGAAGACAAAGAGTTCACAATGGAAAAGGATTTAATATCAGTTGTAAATTTATAGACACACATTCAAATACAATTTTTTGGTAAACCCTTTTCAATGAAGTCAAGATATGAAGTTATTGTTTAATTTAAAATTGAATGGGATGTTTTAATTAATTCCTATAGTGAGAAGCACAAGTAGTACAAAAAAATTTTTTTAACTTACCAATTTGTTTTGGATAAGGTAGGTTTAAATTGTTCATAATTTCAACAAATTCTTCAATACTTCTTGTCAATCTTGGATTGTACTTCTTTTCTTCCGCAACAGTAGTTTCTGTTCGGCCTCTATACACGAGTAACAAATTAAGAAATAATTAAATTAACCTTGACTTTTATTTTTCTCTAACTCTTTTAGCAAATATAACTTGATTATTTTAATACATACTGATAATCGTGTGCTGGATAGAGGACAAAGTTGTCTGGCAGTGAGAGAATTTTGTTATGGACTGACTTATAAAGAGTCTTAGGATCACCCTCTTGAAAATCAGTTCTTCCGCAACCACGAATCAATAGAGCATCACCAGTGAAAGCAATACCTTGTTCGTGAATAACAAAAGTCATACAGCCATTACTAAATGTTGGTGTTAAAATGGACATAATCAATGATACGTAAAAAATCAATTTGAACTTAAAATTATTACGTGTGTCCTGGTGTCTCATATGCTACAATTTTATGCCTTCCGAATTCTACCGTTTCTTCATCTACCAAAAAGCGATCAGCATTTGCACCAGCTTTTCCTCCAATCACGCTTAAAGTTCCGGGCAACAATTTTTTTAAATATCCTGAACCAGTAATGTGATCTGCATGACAATGAGTATTCATTGCAAATTTTAATTTCAAGCCTAGTTCGTGAATGATTTTCGAATCGCGTGGAGCATGTTCTAAGACTGTATGTGTAGGATGAAAAAAAGAAGACAAGAATTATTGACGTATGCATTTGTATGGGTTCATATTGAAAGAATTTTTTATAATGATGAAATATTTTACCTGGATCTATGATAACGGCTTCTTTCGTATTGACATCGGCCAAGAGATATGAATAAGTCCATGACTTTTCGTCAAATAGTTGACGAAAGAAAAAATCTCTTGAATATGGAGTTCTTTGTTGCATTGCTAGATAAGCACAAAATCTTGCTTGCTTTAAATTGTTGAAAATAAACTGCCTTTCTTTAGACAGGTTTTGCGTACGACTGAGAAGTGTGGTCAAACTTCGTTTAGCTATCATAATTCCGTTCATTTTTTATATATCAATGTACTGTAATAAAACACGCACACAAACAAAAGTATAATTGTAATTATTATTTAATAATCTTATCAGTTTTTAAAATAGAAGATAAATAATTTAGAATATTTGGAATTAACACAGTGACTTCTATCACGTATGCACACTTTTATTATTTATAGAATCGTTATAGATCAACAATATTTCTTTTCGCACAAATCATTTGACATTGAAATAGAATTGTTTGAAATTGCCGGTTAATTTATATACCTTCCGTTCTTGTTAGCTATCAGTTGACGAATGAATTCTTAATTTTCACAATTCTGACTGTTGATTGCAAATATTATTATTTCGATTAGATAAAATAAATTTCTGTATTAATAGAAAAAGTTAATAAAAATGCTGTTGCCGAAAATTAAAATAACACCAACTGACAGGGTGACTAGTTGTCTATTGTTGATAATATTTTTTTGTATATATACATGTATGTTATCAGAAAGTAAACCAAAGAAATTTGTTTTTAATTAAATGCCATACATTGAATTTTGATAAGGAAATTTGAGCACCTTTATGACTTTGGAAAATTTAATCAAATTGAGAAGAAATGTTTAAAAACATAAATCTAAGCGATGTTGTCAAACTTATTGCTTCCTCTTTACATCTGTTTTCTAGTCTATGCATTGCTGGCAACCCAAATTTTGTCTGACGTCGTTCGTCTACAATAAAGTTGTATAGTGATTTAACAAGAAATTCCCAGAATTTATTTAAAATTGTACAAACTTTTAAATTTTAGCATACTACCAACTTAGTTTAAATCGCTAGTAATCTCAAGAGATATTAATTAAGTGAGTTGTCATCGATTTGATGCGATATTTAAGTAAAATTTTAAAAATTTACGTCAGAAAGGCAATATAATAAAGATGTTAAGAGCAATTGGTAAAACAACTCCTCTCCTTATGGAATCTATTTTAAAGAAGACTTTATCACTGTCAGCATGCAGTCCAAAACGATTTGTTATAAAGGACCACTTTGATTTTGACAAGAAGGTGAGTAAGTAAAGTGTGTGAGTGGAGTGCTTTCTACAGTTACTCATATATCCTTGAATAAATAAGTTTTTTTACATATTTACAAAGTCATCATCATCATATGATTCGATGATTAATCCTTCACTGTATTACATTTTTCTTATTCTATTTAGGTTATTAACTCAGACCTTCCTATCATAGTGAACTTTCATGTAAGTGAAATCTTGCACTTATGCATATATTGCCACTAGACATTTTCTCTAATAATGAATCACTTTTTTTTTTTAGGCTGAGTGGTTAGTACAATATACATACTATTGAGACATTTAAATATGCTCAAAATTTCTTTCATATTAAATTTAGGTGTGAACCATGTAAGATATTAACACCAAAACTGACAGAACTACTAGAAGACAATCCTGACATTGATTTAGCGATTATAGATGTTGACACGAATATTGAGTGAGTACTGTTCTACTTCCTACTTGTATTTATATGTACTTCAAGGATAAACATGATTATGAATAATGCATTTTCTTTCTTCATACTTCATTTTAGCTTGGTGCATCTTTTCGAAGTATCTGCTGTGCCATCAATTTTAGCATTTAGAAATGGCGTCGTGGTAGATAAATTTATTGGTCTTGTAGACGCAAACAAAATTGAGGAACTGATTGAAAAATTACTTCGGAAAAAGCGGATATGATTGACTTTTAATGCACTACCTAGATGAAATTAAGCATTAAGAATTATTTTTTCATTACATTTAAAGAAGAAAGAAAAGAACGTTGCTATCGTTGTGATAAGAAAGCCTTAATCTTAAACAAAAAAAAAGCATGTAAACTAATAGAAATTAAAGTGGCAATAATTAATTGAAGAGCGAAATTACTTAATGAATCGCTTTTATTTTGAGATCAAAATGAGGAGACAATAGGAAAGATATTTATATATCCTGCTTTTTGGAATAATGGGACTGTTTAATTATAATTTGATTTGTTAATTTGTTACCTGCAAATGAATGAATTTCTAAGTTAAATGCCAAATTTTGTTTATTGCTAATAATATGTATACGGTTATACAACTTCTATCCGTATGAAATTAAACTCTTTTTTTTATATTTGAAAAACTTAAGCACAAAAATTGAAATTCTTTTCTAATAATGTAAACAAATTAACTATCAGATAAACTACATTACATTAGTTGTAGCTAAGACGAAAAAATTCCTCCTAATTAGGGCAATTGTGAAATTTTATAAAACATGATCATTTATGGCTTTATTTGATATTATCATAACGATAATTGGAAATTCCTCTTTTTTTACATATTTACTATAATAGCACAAGAAATATATTAAAGACTTTTTATCTTCTGTAAACTGTATAAAAAATGAAACATATGTAGTAACAGACAATTTTCTTTTGTTTAATTTAAAAATCCTTTTTTAGCGCATTTTTGGAACAACAATGCAGCTTATACATTCACTTTGTTCGGCTGTTCGGCTGGCTGGTCGGGTGTCCCTCTGAGATCTCGAAAACTACAATAGCTAGCGACTTCCGGTTTTTTGTATTAGATTTGTGCTGAAAAGTTACTGCGGCGACGCTTAGTTATATTTCTGTCACTAGTCATACAATTTGGGAAATTGCAAATTAAAATTTCAATATGGAAAATTAGTTCAGAAAAAATCCGCAGAGGGCGCTGCGATCAATTTTTTTTTCTATGGTTACGCGTTTTCTTTTTGTTGCGCGCAGTTATATGCGAAATTTGAATTTGATTTGACCATTATTTTCAAATCAACAAAATTTATTCTAAAGACGATTCTGTAAATTGGACATTGATTATGGACATTTGCAATTCTTTCATATAATGAAATTTTACACCTAAACTTTTTCATATATTTTAAATTCGTTTCGATCAGTCTATTTAATACTGTGAATCTGTTTCTCAAACAATTCTGATAATTCTGTAATTTGTAACAAACACTGATCTGGGCGCCAAAAATGCGCTTAAGTACACCGATCTGCCACACGGGTACTTGATCACTGGTTTCTTTATTTGAAATTAAAACTTTATCTATATAACTTTCTTTTTTTTATTGTTATTTAGTTTAGTTTCAGAGATGATCGTATATAAACAAAAAACATTCTTCATCCTACTTTTATAACGTGTGTGTATGTGTGTTTTTGCTTACTTGCAGAGTAATTTTCACTTCACTTGACATCTTTTTATTTTTCTTGTGTGTGTCGTGTTGTATGTGTCTTCATCTAAATTTAATTATCACAAAATAGTTAATCTTTTCATCAAATTTTACTCTTTCTAACTACATTCTCTGTTCGCATAATTTTTTGTAATCACTTGTAAATTAAATTTCTTTATTATTTTAACTTGTCTGGCGGCGAACTTTTTTCGTATGTGGAGAGAGAAAGACTAGAAATGTGTGTATATATATTGGTGCATATTAAGTGCAAAAAGGATTAAATATGTTGTCGTTATTATTGCTATTCATCGTATTGAGAAAGGAGAGGAAGGAAATAGAAATTACCAATATATTGTAGCCTAAAAATTTCTTATTGTGTCATTTTTTGGAGTGAGAAAATCAATTTTGAAAATTAAGTTCTTTTTATACAAAAATCGCGACAAAACTTCTATTTACATATTTTTTGCTACGCTCATAGAGTAACATGATCATCTTTATCATCTTTGGGATCTTGCTCTTGATCGTCTACACTCGGATTCTTTGGTGGCGGAAGTGCAATTATTGTGTGTCTTGATAAAGGTGGTGAAGTAAATGGTTTGTATTCTTTTACACCTTTTTCACTGATCGGAATGCATAGATCATCATCTATTTTGACTAAGAGAATATTATGAACTTCACTAGACGTTGCAGCTGCGTGGTTTGGTGAGAGACATCCAACAACGACACCTACCATACCTTGCTGAACTCTATTCTTACGCCAACTTGATCTGAGTGTTGCATTTTGTAATTTATCGTTAGGCCAAATGAGGTCATTCATACAGTCATAAATCTAAAAAAATAATTTAAATTACTATATAAAATATTTTACTATATTTTAATCAATCATACCTGACTAGTATCTATGATAATAACTTTTTTATTCATGGCAATATTGGTTGGCTGAATTAATAATTTTTCTTCTGTTTCTCCACTTTCATCTTCTTCCTCATTTTCCTCTTTCTTTTCCTTTAAATCTTCACTTGTTCCAGCTGCAACTTCTTCTTCATTTATTGAATCATCGACAGTTTCTTGCTCTTTTGTCGTGCCAACTGTTGTCAGAGTTATTGAAGGATTTACAGATTCTCTAAATGAGTCTCTCTTGCTCTTACAAATACTATTTGTACTAGCAGTTTTCTTTCCAATGCTTCTCTCGCGTAGCACAAAATCTCGTTCTGACATTTCAAGACGATCTCGATTGAGAAGACCAGCAAGAAGAGTTGACGATGTTGGTTTATTATTGATACTTGCCAAACTGCCTCGATTACCTGATCCTTCTCGACCAATTGATATGCTCTGCGATCCATATGAAAGTGTTCCAGCTGTTTGTGATAAATTACTATTAGCTAATGTTTGTAAATTTCCATAACAGCTTCCACCAGTATTTCCAATTTCAGCTTCAATTCCACTACTGCAGCCTTCTCGAACATTCTTTCTAATTCTATGCCACAGACCCATGATTTTATTTTGAATCTTTTCCAATGTAATTTCACCACCAATAATTTCGTTTAACTGCTCGTTTGTTTCAGCGTAAGATGTTGTCAGTGGCGAAACATAAATCGGATAACCAATTGGTTGATCACAGGAAGAATTTATAATATTCCTTAGTGCTTGTTTTGCATTTTGAATGCTTCCTCTTTCTGGATTTCTATTTCTCAAATAGATCAATTCTTGCTGTTGTCCAGCCCATAAACCTCTTACACACTCTCGATTCAGTTTTATTACACGAAAATTGAGAAATCTTTTGGTTAATCTAATCACTCGATATTCATCACTTCCGTCTTCCATAACATGTCGAAGTGCAAGAAGATTTGGCGTGCCTCTTAAAACTGCGTTTCTCCAACCAGGATCTGCTTCATGTGAAATTACAAGTTCACGAGTATTTTGTTCAATTGATTCATATAATGCACTATAATCATCATAATCATCTGGAGCAAGGAAATGATCTTGATGCAATTTCAGTGACATTCGAACACTTGGCGCAAGCACACTATGAAGTAGATCCATATCAGCAAATACCCATTCATCACGTGTAGATGTTATTCGAAAGTCCCCTTTAAACAACGAATGAAGACCATGAAGGAAAAATTCAACTCCAAGCGATGACGCACTATGACTTGCGGTCGCAAGTGTTCTTCTCGCCAAAAGAGTCAGCGATAAGCAAAGTGAAACGAGAATTGAGTCTTTAGAAGAATTTATTGAATTTGTTGTTGTTGGTGATGAATCTTCTGTAGCATTTGATGGACCAGCAACTCCTACTGGCTTTGGCTGATCAGTTTTCGGTGATGGTCCTTGAGCTGATCTTCTTCCTTCAGATTGTTTTCTTTGTTCTTGCTTCATTTGCTCTTTTTTGGCTTTTTCTTCTTGCATTTGTTGCTGTCGTTTACCAACACAAAATTGAATCCAATCAGAATAAACTGCCCAAAATGAATTTCTTGAAATTCCAGCAACTCTAAAATCGAAATCATCATCAAGATTATGATTGAAAATTGGATCAAGTTCAACGAAACTTCGTTCGAGTGTATTTTCTAAAGCTTCTTGAATAGCTGTCGATTCAAGCCACTGTTGTAACTTTGGTGACTTTATTGCATAGTAAATAATACTCTAAAAAGTTAATTGCAAATTAATTTTAATGAATTGAGAGCTTTTAATTCATGTCACAAACCTTGACGTAATACGAAATCAGCACCTTTCTGAATTCAAATACTTGCAACGTTGCAACAGCAGCATTATCTGATATTGAATAACCTTCGAGTACATATTGTGATGCAATAACTTGCCATGCTAACCATCTTGTTGAAAACATTGCATTGACACTTAACATGTGAGGTAAATGACCTGGACTGCAACAACAGCAACCATCATTATCTTCGACACCTTCTGAAATTGCTTCGACTTCACGCTGTTGACAATATGTTCCTCGAAACTCTAGGCCACGTATTTGAAAAGTACATAGACCATTTCCTAATTCAATTATATGAATCAAACAGTTCAAATAGTCTGATGCAAGTACTGTAAAATGAAAATCAAATTATTATTGAAAGTTTTTTTATGGAATAAATTAAAATTTCTCACCAAAACAATCGCCTTGTGAAACATTTCCCCAACGGCCCATTAACAAATCACCACACAATGAATGTTGTAATGACCTCGTTAAATGCTCATAAAAAATGCTATTCAAATTGTTATCGTCAGCACCTAAATCTCTTTCCAATTGCGAACTAAGACGCGTATTTGAGTGATCGATTCTACGAGTATTATAATCTCGTTCCCAAAATTTGATCGGTCGAGCATATGATGTGATGAAAATGGCGCTTCCTAAAAATAGAAAAGTTCAATCATTTCTCTAAAATCGCGCAATTTAATTTTTTCTCACCAAGAAATGGATTGAGTGGCGTTGACAGAATGGCACTAATTGCAGTTTGCAAAAAGAGCATTGCAGAATGAGGAACAGAGAAAGGTTGAGCAAAAGCATGAAATGCACTTCCCCATGTTATTTGCCAAGGTGCTATATAAGTTACAACAAATTGAAGCTGAAAAAATCAATCAATTAGAGCAAAATGTTCATTTCAAAAATTCATCGTTTATACCTTTAGAAGCAAGTCAGATATTTTACGATAAAAAATTGACATGATGAAATAATTAAGCAAAAACGTTTCATTGGCATGAGCATAATCATAATGAAAGAATAGATTACTGAAGAGTAAAATTAAAAACTGGCAGCTAATGTCAGAGTAAGCGCTTCGAAGAGCTAAAAGAAAAATAAAAATTTATATAAAGCAGAATTCACGTTTTCACTATAAATTACCTTTCATGCTTGCAATAACTATCAATGCACTTCCTAATCCATAACCATACTTTTCAGTGATATCAGTCGAATCTGCAGTGATTGCACTAATCACGATTAATGGATAGAGAATGTTTCTTTCAATGAAACTCAAATACACGTAGACTTGTTCAAACCACATGATTTTCGATAGACGATTCACTTCAAAAGAGCCATGTTCATGAGATTTTAATATAGGAGCAGCAACACATAGACATGGAAGATGTTTTCTCATCTGTGGTATAATATAATGCAAGACCATGCCCAAAATTATTGCAATTATATGCAATACAAGATTAAGATTAGGTTGAAGAACTTTGAAAATTGTACTTGTATGGAGAGCGAAGAAAACTAAACCCAAAAATGTGCAGACGACAAGGTCATTTTTCAAACGAGCTGTCACAGTTCCTTGTAATTTTTTAGGCAAAGGATCATCGAGTGGTTGATGTGAAACATTGTTATGATCATTTGAACTTTCTGAATTTTCACAACTTTCTTGTTCATCATTTTTCGATGAACCATTTTCCATTTCAACACAAATATCATCATCACTTTCACTATGAACTAAAAGTGTCGATTTTATTAGTTGAAATAGATGAGTAAAATCACTGCTTGATCTTGATAAATGATAACACATTGGAACCAGCATTCCACAAAACATTGACACTAAAATATGTTGTGTGTTATTAGACTCAATTAATCCACCAAATATTGGACCATAAAGTATAAGACATCCGAGTATTGATCTAAAAATTGCTAGAAATCCTGCTGCTAAATTGCATACTGCATTTCCACCAAAAACATGCATATCAATTTGTTCACACAAATACATCAGAAATGTGTTTACTTGAGGGAACAATCCTATACTAAATGCTACGGGTAAGCTCAAAATAGTCCAATGAAGAAAATTATTAACTGATGTAAACAGATCTCTCCAAATTATCACAATTCCATAGATTGTCGATTTTCTAACAAAACTATCTGACGAAAGAGTCGTAAAATTTCCAAGTCCTTCAGTAATCATTTGCTGATACTGTACTTCTTCCTCTTTCAACGATTCGGCAGCATAGTGACAGATTAACATAAATGAAGTTAATAAACAAAAATATATTGGGCGTGAATACGTTACAGTCTTATTGAAACCGTGAATCGGTGAAGAAGCGTCAGGTTGAACGCTTTTGAGCAAGGAATATTGCGAGCCAGCGATTGTAAAGCAAAATATAAATGCAAAAATGTCATTGTAGTATTCTTTAAAGAGTACCCAACTGCCCAACACTGCGACAAATGTACTTAAAACAATAGCCAGCAAAATTTGATAAATGTATTGATCACGATCGAAAAGTGCCAACAATTGCAATCTGTTCATTTTAATCTTGATGGTTTTTCCGAATTTTAAACCACATAGATGTATGGGAAATTTATATTTATACACCTTTGGACGGATTTGTGGTTCATTGAAAATATTTCGTTGTTGCATAATGTCAACAGATTGTGCACTCGATAATGCAGAAAAGTCGGCCGATTGCAGAATATTGTTATTATTCATACTGCTATTATTGTTATTGTTATTAAAAGCAGATGAAAGCATATGGTGTTGTTGGATTTGACTGATATTTGACGATATTGTATGTCCAGGTTGAGCTTTTTGATCACTCATTAAATTGATCCAATGACCGTGATCGTCAATAAAACAATTAAATTCTGAGCTGTCAATAAATCCAGGATTTTGTTGACTTCCTGGTGCCATAGCTAATCGTCCTGCATTCGAATTTCCAGATGAATTATTTGGCAAGCCATCGGGAAGATCAAGGCACATGTCGCAATCATTTGTAGGTGATTTTGCATCAACTATCACAAAACTACTGTTTGGTTGTTGTTGCTTTTGCGGTTGCTGATGAGAAGTAGAAAAATTGTTGAGATCACTACTTCTTAAGAACCTCAGTCGTCGGTGATTGTGTGAGTCATGCAAGCCACGCGGTCGAAATGATGTAAACGAAGCTTGCGTTTCATATCCGGGTAGGAAAATTTGTGGCGTGAGCATCGTATGTTGTTCAATCGAGGGATTGTTTAGATAACGAATTAGTGAAAGACCAGGTAGTGTGCTTGTCGATTGAATTGCATTATTTTCTGGAATGCGGTCAGAAGTTGAGCGCTGTGAAAGTGTTCGTTGGTACATTCGTGATGTAGGATATTGTTCTTCACCAAAACTCAACTTTCTTAATGCAATTCCGCTTCGATGATGATGGCCATGTTGTTTTGGAATTGCACCTAAACTTCTTCCGCTAATTTGTGAGGCACTAATTGATGATGAAAGTGTTCGATTTTCATCATGCTTCTGTGACTTTTTTTCTTGTCCTACTTTCGATTGTTCTGATTCATGCTTGTCAATTGATATTTCACCGATGCTTTCAGCTGTTGTATTAAACCCAAAATCTATACTATCAAACCATCGTGTTCTTTTTTCTTCACTTGCACTTCTTTCTTTGACTATTAACTGATCTTTTGAACTTGTTTGCTCCCAATCACTAGATCCACTTTTATTTATCGTACTGTCCTTGTTTGTTTCTTCATTACTATTATTATCATTACTGTTACTATTTAAATCTTTTTCTGTCTTTTCATCTTTACTTTTACTGACATTTTGTTGTTTTTCATTTTCTAAAATTATTGCAACATCAAGCAATGGTGATCGTGAACCACGATTGTGTTCACAATCTTCAGAATCACTCAAATTTATTTCTTCTTGATCTAAACCACTATCACCATCATTTGAGGTCATATCATCATCATCCTCCTCTTCTTCCATTTCTATCTCTTTCTCTTCATCCGCAATACATATTTCTTCGTTATCCTTTACAATATTGTCATCATCACTCTCATCACTGCAACTTGTTGAGGTTTTTGCTATTTTTACTCCACTTTCATCGCCTTGCTCAGCAATTGGATATACTAAATCACTTGCTACATGTTGCAACAAATTCATGTCACTGATTGTTGTGGCTGAAGAACTTGCAGTTGTAGATTGAACCGCAGCTGATGAGTTTGGATAAAGATTGAGTGGTGCATTACGAGAAAGAAACTATGAAAAATAAATGAAATCTTATAAAATCAATAATATTAAATCTAAAATTTTTTTTAGATATACTTACCTTACTTGGTGGTGGTATAACAGTGTTTTCTGGATTTCTAATTGTTTTTCCATCAATAACTTCAACACTAATTGGATGAGGTGTAAGATTTGATACGGAAGGACAACTTGTTTCTAATGCTGCACTTTTTATTCTTCTCATTGAGGTAAGTGATCGAGGCATTTGACGATTTGATGATGAATGATTAGTGGTGTTGGAATGTCTTCGACTTTTCGATAAACCACTACTACTCGGCACTCCACTAAGAGTAGGCAATTGAAGGGCTGACATAGTTGAACTTGAATCTCTTCTAATTGGTGTATTATGTTGTGCCTTTTCACTTTGACTCAAACTAATCATCATATTTTGATCGCCTGTCAGTTGTAATGCTGATTTTGTTGTATAGTCTGTCCCTTCGCTCTCTAAATATAGTTCAGAATCAGAATTTTTCATGCTTTTTGAATGAATGACAGTTGATGCGGATGCTGAGCTTTTATGAAAATTATGGTGATGATGATGATGATGGTGTGTGAAATGTCTTTGACTGCTATTAGTGCTATGATTACCATCCGTTGATAAAATCGAACCCATTCCAATTTTATCTGAATCAAGTGACACTTGTCGATGAAGACGCGATGAAAGCGATGGCTGTTGTTGTAGATGAATATTTGATGCCGATCGCTTCTGTTTGAGCGACTTATACTGTTGTCTTCGTGATGAGGCAGTATTGTGCAGTTTAATCGATGTGCTTGGACCACCATCACTTTTTATCGAAACCGAGGGCAATGCTTCATCTGATTTTTCAAGATCAATCGATTCACTTTTTGATACATGTGATGCATCACACTCGATCTCAATCGAATTTGCAGTATCAGGCACTATACTATTAATTTTAACATTGTTATCACTCGACGAGCATTTTGTTTGTTTTACATTATTGTTATTGGCACTAGATCGACCTTTCGATGTTGTCGATTTTTTCACTTGATACACATCACTATTATCGCTCGATTCCGAACTATTTTTACGATGGACATCTACTTTTAAATCTGCAAATTTAAAATAATCATTAACATCATATCATGAAATTCACTCTAAATATTTATGATAATGATTCATACCAATTGTACTAGCTAATTGTTCTGGAAAATCAACAGATACTGCACTATTTGCGCAGCTCAATTCATCACTTTGACTGTGATGCTCAACCGAGGTACGTGATGAATGATCCGGTGGAATTCCGGAATTGATTACATTACTCAATATTTGTAGCTCAATGCCATTTTCTTCGTCACTAAAATGAATAGATGAAATGAAAAGAAAATACATATTCATATCAAAAAAATTATTTTTATTTATTTAGATCAACTTACGCTGATGTCTCACGTTGAATTTTATTATTGGTCGCAATTCCGTTAACACCACCACCACTCGTATTTCCATTGCTCATTTTTTTGAGGCTCGTCTCTGATAATGTACGAGCTTTGTCGTACATTCTGTGCAATGACAAATTGATTAGCTTTAATGCTGTCATTACAATAAATATTATGACAATATATATTATCCATATTGTGACCGTTGTTGGAAAATACTGCAAGAAGATTAGAATTTAGTCATAAAAATATTTCTTCTATAGGAATTTAAATTCACGCTGTTTTTTGAGTATCTCATTTTCTCTTTTCATTTTTATTTTATTTCGATGCGACATCAAAAATTTATGAAAATAAAGCAAAAATTCATGCATGTCATGAAAACAAGAGTTATAAAGGTCATATGCTTTTTTGTAAATGAGTTTTCTTCTTTTCAGTTTAATGCAAATGAACGAGAAAACACAAAAGAAATTAGAACAGAAATAGTGAAGGTGAGTAATTGCAACATTAAATTCAAATGCGAATTGTGCGAGGGGAGCAAGAGTGAGAAATGAAAGAGAAAGTGAGCAGATTTTATGTAACGCAATGTTTTGAGACTCATTTACTACTTTTCTTCCTCTTCTTGCTTCTCGCTCTCTTGCATTTTATCTCGCTTTTAATTTGTTTCTCAGAAATTTGCGACATGTCTTTACTTACCATAAAAATAATGAAAGGAAAGATTAGAAGAAGAATAAATATGTAGAGATGGATTGCATTTATGAAGAGAGATTGGTCGAACAATTCAAAACCACCACAAAATGATGATATTAGAGAATGAAGGATTTCTTTATTAGCCATAACTGACTACTATTTAAACTATTAAATAACTCTCGACGACTTTTTCATTTTTCTTCTCTTTTCAATTGATTTTCATTTTTTTCTGCTCTCTTTTTTTCTTTGCGACTTTACATTTTCTACGCAATACTTTTATTATTTACGTGCACTCGACATTCTTTCAATTACTTTTATAGTTATGTACCGATATATAAATTAGTTGTACAAGTAGAACAGCTTATTCTCTCAATTAATTTTCAATTATCTTTAAAAACATTCAATTTTGCACTTTTTACTAAAGGGTTTCTTTTATTTATATCCATTATTGTAAAATTACCCATTAACTCAGAAATTACCCAAAAATTTTATTTTAAAATTTGTTCTCTTATTATTGTCACAACTAAAATTAAACATTTCTTTGAAGATTCCTATTATTTAAAACTTTTAGTGAATATGTTTTAAAGTAAATTTAACATAATCAATACTAAAAATTTTCTAATTGTGCACAAAAAAGGAGAATTTTAAAATTTGGATAATATTTATATACCACCATTTTGTTTATATTTTTTTTTGTAAACAAAAGATGAGTTCAAAAAATTCAAATTCAAATAGATCAGAAATGGAGAAAACTAAGAAAAAAGAAACAAAGAAATATTGTGATCGTAATTTTAAGCAACAATTAGCAAAAGCATTAAAAGCAAATTGCGGTGAACCAGAAAATTTTGATAAAATTAGATCGTAAGTAAAAATAATAATTTTCAGATTAATTTCTTATTTTTAAAATGTTGATATTCTTTAAAGGAATAAACTGTTAGCTCAATATGATTCTCAAAAGATAATTGAGTTCACAAATAATGTTGCAGCCGATATTCAATCTCACACAGAGCAATCAATAACAGATTCACGAAGTAAGGAAATTTTTACATTGGCAAAAGTTTTAAATGATATATCAGGAGAAAACAAACCTCAAGAGCTTCCGCTGCTGCTTAAATTGAATGCTTCAACAATATCATCTCAAGGTTCACTGAAAAGCAATGAGGTCAATTTTGGGTAAAATATTTCACTAATCTGATTTATATTTGAATTAAATTTATCATTTTATTTTCAGTGCTTTAAACAAATTTCTCTATTCAGCCGTGAGTGGTCTACCAGATTTTGTAGAAATGAATGATGTCACAAAATCCGTACTTTTAGAGACATATGAAAATCTGATGAGTCAAGTTGAAAAAGATGCGCCAGAAGTATTAAAAAAAATCAGGAATGAGCCAGATGAATCAAACAATTCTAATTTTAAAGAATTATCAAATCTCATCTATGATGGTTCGTTGAATCCATTTAATATATCTTTAGATCAGTTACTGAAGAATAAAACGTCAAAGTGAAAATAATTTAAAATATTCCATTTGCAAAAACCATCGGAATAGGTTGAAATGTGGGAAAACTGGGTTGTGGTTGAAGATTTTTCTGTTGAAACGGACTATCTGATACAAGAATTGAATTTCCAACGACAATTTCATTTGAAGGAATTGAAATTTCTTTGCTTCTAACAACTTCAAATGCGTTCAAAAATGGAAATGACTGTTCAGGAGATAATTGAGGTAAAGGAAGTGATAAACTTGAAGAAGATAAATGTGAAGAAATCTCCATTAAAGATGGATGTTCATCAGCTATATCACTCATAAATTCAGTAGTGTTGGTGAAATTCATAGCAATAGCAGGAGGTTGCATCATTTGCATCTGATCAATATCAATTTTTGGTGGTTGCATAAATTCCATTTGTAACTTGTTATTATCGTTATTTGAGCTTTCAACAAATTTCTCTGATTTTTGATCGTCTGAAGGAACATTTATGATGAAATTTGATTGATTGAATGTATTCGAGTTTGATACATTTGGAGCTTTCATTATTGTAAGAGCATCAATGAGAGCATCGAGGTTCAAAGCAGAGGCTTCTATCAACTCTTGTGGTAACTTTTCAAATTTTAATTCTGATGCTGTTGTTGTAGCAGGTTTAGCAGTAGTCGTAATGATTGTTTTATTATCTTCTTCCATTTTTGGTGCTAATGTTTGAATTCTTATTGCCTTGGGATTTCTTGATGATTCAATAATTTTTTCCGTTACAAATTCAACATCTTCTAAAGGAACAATTTTGAATCCAAAATATCTCAAAAATGTATTCAAAGTTCTCTTCTCTCTACTTCTTGCATTACATTGATTTATTGAAAAAATTAAAACTATTGACAATACTAAGAAAATAATTTTCATTGTTAAAAAATCTTCCGATTCGTTTGTTAATATAAAATAGACTAAATTCAAATGACTTTTATGTCAACAAGTAAAATTTCTTTCAATCCCCACATTCATCTTTCATCAAGCGTTTCAAATCAAAGATATCGCAAGACACATTTAAAGACATTCATTTTCATCCTCATCGAATAAAACGGCACGAATTTAAATTGTTTAAAAATAAAATTTTATTACTCTTCAATTAGATATTTTTGTTTTATGAAAATAACAATTTATTGGTAAACAATGTAGCGATATACAAAAAAATTCTCAGTCATTAATCAAATCACAATTTAATGCTTAGGCACACGCCGACCTTGACACAGAGAAAAAGAAAAATAAGACACGAATGTGTACACATAAACATGATTTTGAAAATGAAATTATACACAGCATAACTTTCTTCCTTTATATAAGGTAAGAAGTTACCATGCAGAAGTGCAAAATAAAAAAAATTGTTTAAAGGGCTAAAAAGAAAGATTGTATGCTATCATAAAATAATAGTGAAAATAAACTACTGAACCATTAAAATACTTTTCCCTTTCACTTTTTATTCAAAAAAATAAAAAAACAAATTATATAGAAAAACACACAAAGTAGGTAACTTCTATAAAACAACAAACAAAATGTATTTAAATTTATAAATTATCATTTAGACTCGATGATTGTATGCTACTTTCCTGATATTTCCATAAATTGTTTAGGTCTAAAGGTGGATATTGACTAATAATTGGTGTCTCAATCGGATTCGGAAAATATTCTTTTGATGGATAGATCACTTCAAATGTTGGAATATTTCGACTGTTGAAATCAGATGATGGACTGCTGAATGAAGGTAATGTCGGAATAGAATATTCTGGTTTGCATGTACACAATCGCTCTTCAAATGATTTAATTGGACGTTCAGGTGACTTGTGTAGACCAAAAATGCTAAATGGTTGAAGCTGTGGCTGACCATTGTTATGTTGTTGATTAGTATTGAACGAAGTGAACAATGGCTTAAAGCCCTCAGACTTTTCAGTTGTCGTTACGATTTCTTCCTCTTTATTACTCGTTATTAATTTAAAGATTCTATCAGCTGCGTCTTTTGTGCTATTTTTGATGGTTTGTAGATTAACAAGAGGTTCAGGATTACTTTGTAAAACTTGTCCATCAGTGCTTCTTTTTGTCTCGTTAACTTCAGCTGAATGTACCAATATGAAAATTGTTGAAATTAACAAAATTAAACTCTTCATTTTTCACCTCTAATCTCACTGAACTTTAAAACAATAATGATCGCACTTCCATCCTCAAAAAGCATCTTCAGATGCCATGAAAATAAAGATTTCAAGATTTTTACCCCACTTTCTCTCATATTAATGCGCTCATGAGTTGGTAGGTATATAAAAATAATTTTTGAAGGATAATTAATTCATTAGGTTAGTGTATGTGTTCATCATCTATATATAATTAAAATACTCGAGCAAAACGCAGAGGTGAAATAGAAAACATTTTTTTAACAATCAGAGCTGTGTTTTTTTCTGCAATCAGCAACGCTAGCAACAGCCAAAAAATTAACAACAACGGTAGTAAAAAATAAAATGTTCACCCAATAAAACTACGCTTTATGTTTTTTGATCTTATTTCATACATAATAATGAAAATACTCTCGAACTTGTCTTACTGTTCAGTCTCATTGCGAAGTAATTATATTTTTTCTGCAAACTTTACGGATCTATTAAACACGACATGTATACTCTATAAATTGATTGAATGTTACAAGAACAATGATATAGAACTTTAGAATTCCTCATAGCAGCAGCAATCGATCATAAGAATTACGATCATAAAATATATGCTCGAGATGGTTAGTTATTTAATGACGATCTTAAATTTTTTCATGATTTCGTCAACTGTTATCTCAATTAACAAATCTTTTGTTGAAGTTGAAGGTCGGTTAATTCATGAAAATTATAAGCTAATTTAAAATAAATATATGTAATGTCTATTACAAGCATAAACACCTGGGAAATTTTACGTTCATGTGTCATATGTTTAGTTGCACAATTGAAATGCAAGTGATAGCAAATCACTTTTAGTTTAAGTCATGTGAAAATAAATTTATTTATTTTTTTCACTCAGACAATCTTGGAAGTCGAATTAAAATGTGCTGTGAATTTTTAATGCAAAATTTTTTAGAAAATTGTTTTCACCGACAAAAATTACAAATTCTTTGCGAATGATATTATGTTATTATGAGCTATTATGTAATTCACTTGATCGTTTATGTTAATTGCTAATATGAGTAATAACTATGTATGTACTGCTCATCATAATTCATGTTTTTGATTTACTTAATATTTATTGACAAATTTTGTCATTTTTTTTTATTGCTGACGTTAAGAAGAAAATTTTATATTTTAATCGTTTAATCTGATGACTAAATTTAGAGTAAGAAATGCATTTCAGTGAAAGTAAAAAAGCAAGGAAATTAAAATTGTCACAAAGACGAATGAGGTGTTATATCCATTTATTATGAATTTTTAAGCGCACATTACAAGTAATGAATTTTAATTAAAAATCACCACCCGCTATCATAATATTTTGATTATAAATATAAGTTGATCGAATAATTTTTATTCAGTTAACTTTTATCATTATTCGGAGAAATGGTGCAATCAAGTGTTATTGGATTTTTTATTTTAGGATGTTTACTTATCAATTGTACATTGGGATTGGAAAAGAATAAAACTGAAAATGATGATCAAAAAACTGTAAAGAAACGTGGAATTTTTCATTTAGGAGTTCATCCAAATTTTCATCATGTGCCGCATGTTCACCTACCAAGATTTCCAGTGATTACAAAAATTCCAATTGCACCAACTGTAATTGCAAAACCCATTCTTCCACCTCCTATTCCTGTTACACCATCACTTTTTCCTGCATCCGTAACTCCTTATCACATCACGCCAGGAGATGCAGTTGTCACTTCATTTAGTGCAACTTATCCGCGATTTCCAATTTTTTCAAAGACAATAGTTCCTGCAGTTCTTCCACCGCATCATCATCATCATCATTTTGATCCACATTTTCATGTTGCTGCTACTAAACCAATTATTCCAGTTGCAGTTCCTTTTCCGGGAATTCGTCAACCAAAAATTCCAATTTATATCAATCCAAATCCAATAAAACCAGTTTTATTTAATCCAATCAAACCTCATTTTCATCCAATTGCACCAACTCCAACTTTTGTGCCGATACCGATTCCATCGAATCCACCAATGCTGCCAGGTATTTCATCAATAAATAACAACAATCAACTGTCAACGACACAAGAAACTCAACATTCAGAACAACAACAAATATCAGCAAGTATAGGAAGTGGAAGTTGGCAACCAATTTTCATGCTTACAAAACCGTCACAACAACAAGTCTCATTCATAGACAAAAAACATTCAGCACCATTCAATTATCATGCTACATTGTCGCAAAAAATTCCATCTAATAATTTAATTTCAGGTCAAGGCACAGTGTCTAATCAGTTAGCACAACAACTTGCACTTTATCAAAATCATCATCAACAATTATTGAATGAACATCAAGGTAAATTTATTAAAAATAAAAGATTTAGTAAAATATTTTTAAATTTAATTTTTTAGATTCATTCCCTTACTCACCTGCCACATATCAAGCGGAAAAATTCACACAAAGTTATGATTTACCATCTAATGACGGCTCTTTTAATGGTCTTTCTTCTTATCAAGTGCCATTGCATCAATAGTATGTATATTTTAGAGCAAGTTTGTTAAATGATGCAAGTTATGTGCCAAAGTTATGACCTTGTTATTTATGAGAAAAATGAAATAAAAAGAAAAGATTGTTGCATATTCTTATAAATTAATTTATAACATTTCTTCTTCTTCATCTAACGAAAGTGAAAATAATTGTAAAGACAAAATATGGTAAAACTTTTCTCACGGGCATCAACATATGTATAAGTGTGTGTGTATTTAAGAATGGTAAAAAAATACTTTCTTGTCGTTGACGATCGTTTTTTTGAAGAAAGGTAAGTAAATGTGAAGAGAGAGAATTTTTTAAGACCATCCCTCTGTATGCGCATATGCTGTTATTCATGACAGCCTGTTAGAATTTTTACACTTTTTAAATTAAGTTCCCATGGTCCCTCAACTTAATTCCCACAGAAAAAAAAATATTTTAAATGCAGGCAGGAAATATTTTCAAGCATTGCATTCAGGTAGATTGGAATTTTATTTATTCTTAAGTACTGACGATTAAAGTCTTTTGCCTTAGTCACACTCTGTGAAAAGATCTATTGTGAGAACTTTTTTGGGATCTTCAAAATAGAGATTACTCTTATTTTTCTCATGCACAAAGAATAACTTTCAATCAATTCATTTTTTATGTGTGAAGTAATAAAAAATGCCCGAGATTTTTTTTCTTCTTCTTTCTCATGGGAGTTTAAGGATAAAAAATTTTATTTTTTTTTAAATTTTTTAAAGGTACATATTACAATATATTTTTTCTTGAATCATAAAAAAGAGATTTTTTGATTTTGAAAGGAAACGAGTTTTTCCTCTCATTAATTGTGAGTATAAGATCTTCTTTTTTGGCTTTTAATTTTTTGTTTGAAAAAAAGGCAGTAGGTGATCCAGGCAGTGTTTGTGTTCGTGGGAAAGTCAATTTTTATCGTTTTATAATGACTTAGTACAACAGGCTGCCATAACTTCCGTACAATGATGGAAATCCACCGTAGTAACCGCCGTAGTATGAATTACCATATGAATAAGGGTATGAACCATAGTATGACTTTGTGTAGGCTGGATAACTTGAATAGGTGTATGGGTATGCACTGCCATATGAATATGCTGAGCCATAATATGCTGGATGAACTGAAACAGATGAGTAGCCTGAATAAAGTGGACTTGCATAAGCACCACCACCATAAAGTCCACTACCATAACCGTATCCTAATCCACCATAAGCAAGACCACGCTTTTCCTTCTTTGCTGGCTCTTCATCAGCGAATGCAACTGATGCGATGAAAGCGATAACAAGAATTGCAACCTATTAAATGCACACAATAAAATTATCACTTTTTAATTCTTATAAGAATAATAAGACACTTACAAAGGATTTCATTTTAATTAAAATTGTTTAAAAAACTTTTTTGCTTTTGCAAATAATTCACTTAGAAGATTGTTGAAGTTATGATGCTTTTGTGCTTACAAGCTTTGCTATTTATACAATTTTTTTTTTCTTCTCCTCTCAGCGTCCATCAATTACAATTGAAACAGAAATCATATGGCTCGCTTTGTCTTAGATAATTCAATTTTTTCTTACTCTCTGTGCTGAGAATTAACCCAAAGCTTGCGATTTTTTCTCTCATTCTTTTTTCTTATTTTTACTAAATTCAATTGTTTCTTTTAAAAAATAAAGTGGTATGTGCATTTAAAGAACACTCTTGTATAAAACATTGTAATTTATGCATTTTATGCACATAATGATGATGTTATTGTATATTTTGACAAATTGCATTTTATCTTCTAATATTATTATTATATTATTAAAAAATTATATCATTATCGTCATGATTTAATTTTCCAATTAGAATTTTTTATAAGTTATGGAACATCATAAAATTTCTTCGTATGCTTTCGCTATTTCTTTGCAATGTCTTCGTCATGTGCATCTTAAGTATTTAACCCTTTCTAATTATTCTTGGAATTAAAATTCTCAAGACGTTTAGAATAGGCTACCATGAAATTTAGCAGTAGAGGTCTTACAACTTTTTAAAAAGAGGGTTCTTAAGCAATTTCTTCATCGTTAAACACACACACATGTGTATATGAAAAGCAATCCAAAGAAGAAGAAATAAGAAAGGACTGTGTGAAGAAGAATCACCAAAAAAAAAGAGGCAGGAATAGTTTCAAGTAAGTAGTCATGCCATTTAGTTTTTTCATTCAGAAAAAATTTGACGTTTGATATATCAACACCAGAAAATTCAATTTGAAGATTTTGATTAAAATAAGTGCCGACATTGGCATAAATTAAGACAAACACCCTAAAACGAGGCAATGAGTAGAAGAATTTCATTGAAAAATCAAAAGAAATAAATTTAATAATTTTTTAATTAATGACGAATTGCATTGTGTTGATAGCATTTATTCACTAATTAATATTCATTGTTGATTTGTTTCACATACTGTTTAATGTCTTAATCGCTATAGATCTACCAGAATAATGTATGTGCAGATGTGATGTATGTTTGAGTGTTAAGGTCGTTATAAAAATTCTGTGCGAAAAACATCTTTTTGTCTCGTATTAACGATACTTTGGTAAAGAGAAAAAGGCAATAGATTTCCCATAAAAATTTAAATGCAATTAATACGGAAATTTTTAAAATTCTATTTTTCTTTCGCATTAAAAAAACACACCTTGAATTATCATCTAAGATTTTTATAAAATAATTTGTTCATGACTGTAATTTTTAAAGCCAAAATAGATGAAAACTATACTTGCTGAAAAGTGTCTTAAAAGAAGCAAGGCTTGCTGCAAGCAAGCTATGGTTATTCGGGGATTGAGGTGTTGGTGATCGGTCAGATCAAAGATAATTTATGAACAATGAAAAATTATTTGTGGTTTACGGAACTATTGGCAGAATTCTACATAAATAGATATTTGTTTAAGAAAAAAAATTAAAATTAACGATTGATATGCGTTACATCATAAGCATTCGACCGTTAAAAAATACGATAGACGAAAATTAGACCATTCCAGGAAATTAGAGTCATAAAAAAATGAATTGCATTACACATTATAAAAAAAGTGAAACAGATTTTTAAAGTCAATTAAACCCTAATGCAATATACTTAATCTCAATTCATGGACACATGTTGTTAGTAAAATTTTATCACCTCTTATTATTATTTATGGTCAATAAAATCTTCAGAGCATACAGTAATGAGTGGAAAGGTGAAGTAGTTTTAAAAGAAGAGTCTTACGCACAAAAAATGCTCCGGATATATTCATAACAAAAGAAGTTGCCAAGTACTTTGGTAATTATGATCGTTTACTCTCGATTTTTTGAAGTAACGACATTGATAGTTTAAAATTTAATTGTATATCATTAGGTTGACTTGATATATTGTTGATTTTGACATAAATTTATTTGATATAATATTATAGAATAGACAAATCATCATTTTATATGAGTGAAGCAAGTGTGCAGTCACGCAAATTTTTTTATTTCCAATAACTCACTTTATTTTATAATTCAAATCTTGTAGGTAGTAGGTAAATATAAAAGAAATAGAATGCAATTTATGTTGTGCTCAGCATAGTCAAACGCTCATTGAGTGCTAACTGTGTTTTGATCAATTGTGATAGAGTGACGACCATGAGAAGATCCTTAACATTTGAATTGAACATAGTGGCAAATTGATCATGAGTCATGTTAGGAACGGAATGAATTAAATCCAAAAGAGCACGGCCAACTGCATTATCTGGTTGTTGTTTTTCATTCAAGACATCTTCGACATATTGAAGCACTTGATTCAACAATCCTAAAAGCTTCTCACTTGCTTCAGCAATTTGAGCTAAATCCATCATTGGCTCGACTTGACGATTGCGAGTACCGACTGTTTTTTGAGCCAATTTTAATGCAATAACTTCAGGCTCGTAGCAAATTGTTTCAACTTTGATCGGTGTGAACATACATCCTTTAACTCCTTTTGGAACACCTAATGACACACAAATATAAGCTTTTAAGCCCATTTTTCCACCTTGAAGAGATGTATCTAGAGTCAAATGAATTGGATTGTTGCATTCTCTAGCATAATATTCATGAATGACTGAACTGTGATTTGTTACTTCACTTCCAGTAGCCCACCATCCTAGAAAAAATAAAATTTAATTAAACTGGATGTTTGGATTGTTGATATTTTTATTCTTCTTACCAACAATATTTTCTGATGCATTAACTCGCCGATTCAAGTCATATACATCTAAAGCATAACTAATTTCAGCCTCAACTTGATCATCAGTTTCTTTATGAGGTACACAGAAGCAATTTGTTACTTCTACGACATTTTTCTCTACTGAACCTGTTTTTTATGGGGTAAAAAAGAGGATAAAAATTTGCAAATTTTTATTAAATTAAAAATTTACCTAATAAAGTTCCAATAACACGCATTGAATCTGCATTTCTTCTTTCATATGCATCAACAATCTGGAAAAGTACCACTGGATGAACTTTTACTGTTAAATTCATTGTTAATTTTAAGAATTAATATTTCTGTTCAGAAAAATTTCTTTCGACACGTTGAAATGTAATAATGACAAAAGTAGTTTGTGACCCGCTTCATATATTTAAATCTGAATCGACTGTTATAATATAGATCTTGATTGATTTCAATAAAATTACACAAGGGCTGAAAAAATGAGTTTCAAAATTTTAAGACACTCATTAAATTTATTTTCTAAACAATTACCAGCTCTGCCAGTCATTTCAAATCACATTAATCTTCAACTTGTACGTGCTCTTCCTCATTTCGTTGATAAACCAACACCGGGTAATTTGAATTATATTGTATACGATCAAATTAATTTTAAAGGCTATTTATTTATCCTACAGGAAAAGATCATAAACAATATAGAAGAACTGTTCATTTCCCCGAAGATGGAAATTATACCATAAAACCACTTGATAACACACATTTAGCTGGTCGAGATCCAGTAACAGGAAGAGTTGTTGCAAAAGGTATTGGCGGAGGAATAAAATTCAAGTAAGAACAACAACAATAAAATTAATCCAGCAATTAATAATTAAATCTTTTTTAAAAGATATCATTGGATTAAATATAATAGAGATGGACCAGAAGAAGGACCTCCACAAGAAGAAAGAGTGTTACAAATTCTCAAATGCGGTTGCAGAACAGCAGACGTTGCTCTTGTCGGTGTTGGAAAGGAACTCAAATACATTTTAGCAACTGAGAATATGAAGGCTGGCGATATTATTAAAACGTCAAAATTCATTCCGAGAATTCCTGTTAGAGCAAATGAAGGCGATGCATATCCTCTTGGTGCTCTACCAGTAGGCACAATCGTTCACAACATTGAAAAATATCCTGGCTGTAATAAACATTTTGTGCATGCTGCTGGTGTATTTGCTACTATTCTGAGAAAATTTGATGATCGAGTAGTTATATTGATGCCAAACAAAAGAGAATATGCTTTGCTAGAGAAATGTATGGCAACTGTAGGTCGATTATCAAATGTTGAACACTCGAGAACACCAATTCCCTCAGTACACAGATGGCGTGAACTTGGAAACCGACCAAGATCGGGACTTTGGCAAAGAAAGAGCGGTAGACATGGTAGAAAAATTAAGAAACCACCACCAATGAAACTACATGGACCTCCAAAGCAGCCAGAAAAGCCACCATTAAAGCTCACAATCAATCGTGTTTCAAAAGGAGGAGGAACATATATTAATCCACTCTAAACGATAATTTTGTGAAGAAATAGGAAGGATTTATTAAAAATTGATTAATAATAAGAATTCTTATACAATTTTTGATTTTAATTGATCCAAATCACGCTTCTGAACTTGTCTTAAATGCTTCTTTTTGATACGCTTGAGTTTTGCTGTGTTTTTAATGATTTGAACTGTTTGCGATTTTAACTCGTTTTCCATTTTACGTTTTAAGTTTTCTTCTCGTCGTTGCTTCTTTAATTCATTTTCCTAGAATGAAAATAGGCATAAACATTTTATGTTCTTTCATAAATATTAATTTTTACTCACCTGTTTTTTATCTTCTTTAATTTGACGTGATAATTCTTTTACTCTTTTTATTTCTTCTCGTAATTTTAAATGCTGATCTTTTGATTTTCTTGATAATGATTTTCGTACTGTGCTAAACTTTTCTCTAGGCGTTTTCCAAAATTTACCAGACTTTGGTAATTCTCTGACTTTAGTTTCTTTTGAATTTTCTTCTGCCATCATGTTCACAATATTTTGTTTACTTGTGATGTTTATGAAAATATCTTAGGTTATTTTTTTAGAAGCGCTTTTAAATATTGTTTCTAAATTTTCTCATCTTGGAAAAAAATAAACAACAAAAAATTTAAATTATTAAATTTCAATGTTTTGTCCAATTTCCCAGTGTATTAACTCAATGTGATTGTATTTAGCATTTTAATATATACCTCAAGGTGTATTCAGATATTATACAAGTGTTCAAAACTTAAAAAAGCGAGAATTCAACTAAAAAATAGTTTAAGCAAAAAGAATCGAATAATTATGGAATTAGAAAAGATTTGCAGATTATGTTTGCAAATAAAAAGAGATATGAGAAACTTATTTACCGATAATATAATAAGTATGCTTGAGGAATTTTGTAGTATTAAGGTGAGTTTAGATTCAAATTAGATTTTGTACAACTTTTTACAAAGATCCAGAATTAGAATTGACGCCCTCACATATATTGATAATTTGAAAAATTAGATATCAAAAGAAGATGGCTGGCCCAGTTTAGTATGTTCTCAATGTGTGCATCAAGTTTCAAGATGTCACACATTCAAAAAACGTATAGAAAAATCGGATGAAACACTTAAACAATATATAAAGTCATTAACTATAATTGTTGAGGAACCAGCAAAACCGGAAATAAGAACACAAACCATTCAGCCACACGTTCAAGAGATTCAAATTCAAAGACCTGAACCTGCAATACAACAAACTCATCATCCTCTTATCATTACTAATCTTAATCCGGCAGCTATGTTAAATGGGCAACAACTAATACAAACTTCTGGTGGACAAATAATTCAAGCTCAAATTGGACAATTTGTTCAAGGACCCAATAATATTCAAATGATAACTACTAATCCCATATCACAATCACAGCTCCTTCAAATCAGACCCGAATCAGATAATCGTTTAACAGAATTAATTGTTCAACCTACCGAAATCTCTGAACCACAATTTTATGAAGAAATTCCTATTCTCGTACAATCAGCAAACGGTCAGCAGACAATTGTTAACCTTCCACAACACCAAGTGCATCAGCTTCAACAGCAGCAGCAGCAGCAAGTTGCCCAATTGCAACAAGTTACCACAACCAGTAGTTCCGAGCCCGATGAAATTGAAATACATGAAGTACAAAATTTTGAAGATGAAGAATATGATCTCGAAGAAGTCATAGAAGACGATAATGAACAAGAAATTGATGCTTCCAATGCAACAACTACATTTTATTTACAAAGAACGGCAGCAACAACAGCATCGACAGAAGAAAATTTAGATACAGATCTAGATATAGAAGATAAACAACTTTTTGCAGAATTTTTAGCAGCACAAACTCATACTGAAGGTCCAAATAAGCATATTTGTAATCTCTGTCAATCAGAATTTAAACAAATGAAATGGCTCGAATCTCACATGAGAACGATTCATAGCAATTGGATTAAAGCAAATTGTAAAAAACAACCCCAGTGTCAGATTTGTTTCAAAAGCTTTCGTGGACCAGGAATGCTCAAGATGCATCAAAAAGTAAGATAACCAATTAAAACAATTGAATATTCGATAATTTTTTTCTTTTTATTTACTTTTTAAACAGACACACGAACGTGAAAATAAGCAACCTACATGCAGTATTTGTGGCAAAGAATTTAAATCTAAATCAATTCTTTATCGCCATAGAGCAACACATTTTGCAGATCAGAAGCAACATGTTTGTACAATATGTAATAAAACATTTAATTCCAATTATCAATTAAATGCTCACGTTTCAAGACATCAAAAGAATCAATGTACTCAGTGTGAGAAATGCTTCGCAAATGCGAACGATCTAAAGGTAAAGAAAATTGCTTTTATAACTGGTTCAAACTGCTTTGAAACTTTTTATTTATCCACAGTGTCATTTACAACAAGAACATCATGATAAGAAAATTATAAAGACAAGCTAAGTCAATTAACCGAAATTTGTATTTTACCTAACAAAACTAATGACAAAAAAAATTACCGCAAAAAAGATAAAAAAATTATACGTAAGAGTGCAATTTCGTTAGATAAAATAAAATTGTATTGTAAACTAAATTATAGTTTTAAATTGATATATTTCTTTTATTCATAAAAGAGTAAAAAGGAAAAAAGTAAATGTGTAAAAGAATAAAAGAAAAAGTTTGAATTTTTGAATACATAACAGAGTTGTTTATGAATAAATAAAATTATACTTAAGTCCTATAAACACAAGTTATTAAGAAGTAAATCGGAAATATCAAGTGGGGTAAATTCAAAAATTATATGTTTGATTTTTAAAGAAAATTTTCTCTATTTCAGAATAATAAAGTGAGAAATTCTATTGAATTGAAAATTTCCCTTGTGAATTGAATTATGTTAAAACATATGTAGGTATATAATATTAATCATGTGCACATCATAAAGAAATATTACCAGTTTAGTCTCTATGGAAACTAAAAAGGTCACAACAAACAAACACAAGACATTAAAAGGAAATAATTTCTAAAGTAGCAGCGTTAGTATATTGAAAGAGAAGCATGCAGAATAAAGGTTCTGTTCCAAAGCTCACATATCGAAAAACTTCTGCTGAAATTATAAAGGAAGCTCAAAGTAGCTTGCTTGCACCAAATGGAGCCAGATTAGTAGACACACGGCGACCAATAACGCCAAACATCAACAACAGACGACTCTTTGGAAATACTTATCCATCAAATGCACGACCACCGAGCGCATTTAATTTAAAATATTTGCAATATGAAATGCGTGCACTTCCATGCTTGGAACCAATTAATAATAACCAATCAGTTTTGGCATCTTCTTCATCATCATCAGCAAGAGTGACAGTAACAAATACTAATGGTGAATATCTACTAAATAATGTTAAAAAGAAAATCCAAAGATCAAGTTCAATCGGGACATTAAATGAAACGGCCTCTAAAACAAAACTACCAGCTTTATTAGAACCACCTCCATTGAGCTTGCAGACGGCAACATCATTGGATGAACGTAAGTTAAATAATAAGGAAAAAAGCAAGAATGAAGAAAGCAAATTTATTCTCATTTTGTATAATCACGCAACGAAAGAATTTGTCCTAAAAAAGAATAAGAGACTAAATTTACATCCGTTTGCATTGAAAAAATAATCGATAAATATTGTATTTTTATTTTTGTCCATTTCAATTTCCTATTCTGAAAAAAATAAAACATTTTGAATTCAGTAGTTCGCGAACCGATGCCGTTGCAGAAAGGCAATTCTATTTCGCTTCCAACTAATAAAGCTTCAACGAGTCAATCCGATGATCAGCAGACGCATCCGCTTAAAAGAAAACAACCAGTGTCCTTTGATGACACGAGCACATCTTCACACGCAAACGAGTCAAGCGTCAAGGAATTAACAAAAAATCGATTAATTCGATCAAATGACCTTAATCCGTTAATTCAATCGACCACAGATACGCTTTTAGATATGCTCAAAGCCTACGCAGGCATAAAAGAGTGCTCAGATGAAACACAAACTCATTTGAATATGGTAATATTATTTAGTATGTGTAAAAAGCTCATTACTTCATTGCTGATAATCTTACCTTAAAATAGATTTTAGTGGAGCTTTATTCACGTGTCAAGGGAACAACTAAAATCACTAATCGCGGTGAAATATTGAGTGCACTTTATGGACTTGTCGAATGCAGTTCACCAAAAATTCTTCTCGCAATAGCTCGCGTTGTACTTGGATTGAATGTTAGTGGAAGTAATTTAACTGGTGCATGTAAACTTGTCATGTCTGTAGCACGAAATGAAATTAATGATTCCTTATTTATCGATTCTGATGTACCCGAGCTATTAGTTAATGCACTTGGTAGAGTCAATCCAACCGTTGAAGGTATGTGCATATTTATTTTATGACAATATATGACTCATCATGTATTGCATAACTCATCATTGAAAATATCAAAATGTAGGTGAACCTGAAGCGGCAATTTATGGCTATGGCGCAATTAGATTTTTAGCGACTGCAAATATCAACACACTCAGCAAAAAAACAGAAATTACCGAGGGTAAAACAATAAAAGTTTCAAAGCAAAAATCCTTAGCTTATAGGCTCGTAAAGGTAGATAATTAATTAAAATTTATTCATGAATTGTAAATGTTTATTAATTTCTTCGCAGCATGGAATAATTCAATTGATGATTGTACATTTACAAATACTCAACGAATACGGATCAACACACAAACTTTGTGGTCAACCGCTACATTCTCTATTTCAATTATCGGCAGCACTTCGTGTGCTTTCGGGATCACCGATATTCGCTCAAATTATTAAAATGAAACATTCAAGAGCATCGTCCATTGATGAAGAGGACACCCACTTGGAAATAGCAGGAAAACATTTAGTTAGGGCAGCTGAAATTTGCATGGATGAAATCGAAGTGCAAACAAATATTATAAGAACATTGAGCATTTTATCTGAAATAGAATCGTGTTGTGAAAGTTTAGCAAATGATGCAGGTCGATTAGGAATTTTATTCGGCCCAATAGCTTTCAATTATTCAGCATCATGTTCACCAGAGAAAGTGATTGGCGTCATCAGTCGACTCGGCTATATTTTGGGTAACATTCATGCCCGATATGATGAAGCAAGATTGGATTTTTATAATAATGATGCAGCTATGGAATATTTATTAAACACATTAGAATTCTTCTCTAATCAACGTTATGACATTAAAAATAGTAATGGAGATTCAGTTATGGATGTGTTAATAAAACTAATTCGTGTTATCGCGAATATGTCAGTGAATGCTGAAGTTGGTTATGGACTTGGTTTGAGACATCCACTTGGTGTCATTTTACTTAATATTTTATTGGAAGCAAAAGAAATCAAATCAGAAGAGGCTTCTGAACTTGTTCTTGCAACACTTGCAGCATTACATAATTTATCATATTATCAATCATCAGATGAGATAAATTGTAACAATCCGGGAAGCATTATTGAGAGAATGAGAGATATTAGTTCATCACTTGCTCAAATTCTCAATAATGGTGAAAGTCTAGCAAAATCGGAAGCAGCAAGAGTGTTGGGAAATTTAACAAGAAATTTAACCGCACGTCAATCATTCTGCTCTTCAAATGGATTAAAAATTCTTGTAAAATGTCTGCAATCAGAAGACATTGAGCTAGTTACTGCATCTTGCGGCGTTCTTGTCAATTTATTAGGAGATTGGGAAAGGAGAGCTCCATTTAAGGAATTGAATGGAATAAAAATTTTACGAGAAATTCTTCAAAAGTCTGCTTTAAATGAAGACTGGCTATTGGCGGCTATGTGCTGTCAAGCATTTTGGAATTTCTTAATTGATAGTAATAATGTTATGGAAACATTGGGTGAAAGTCAAGGAGATTTATTAGCAGGTGATTTAGCAGAATATTTAGGTAAGATCAAGTTCCTTTATCAATTTTGAGTTACAGAAATTTTTTTCTTCTTATAGATGAAGAAAAAATTTTTCATGGCAGTACTCCTGATTTAGTTTGGGAACAATTTGCACATGTTGCAACTGATCTACTTGAACGTCTTCAATCATGTATGAGCATTACAAATTCTCCAATAAATAGCTCCGATGATGAAGATTTAGCTGCACCTACTACACAAATTGAAAATGATTCATGGGGAGGAAAGTACAAACAATGGGTAAAAGAGTAAATGTTATTTATTAAAAATTATATCCTAATTCTTATTGTTGCAATCAAAAATCAAAAAATATATGTTAATCCTATCTGTTCAAAAATTAAAAAAATAATTCACAATTTAAGTTTCTTTCAGACAATATTAAAACATATTTCGTGCTTCCTGTCGATTTTATTATTAAATTTCAGCCACAAAGAACCACAATCTAAATTACGAAAAAAATAAGAATTACTGCATAAATCGTTTAACAAAACACAGTGAGAAACCACAAATTCTGCAATAAATAATATATTATTTTAAGAGCATTATGACAAACATCTCAATTTTTTTTAACCTCTACTTTAATTTCTAGTTTTTAAAACTTTTTTAATTTAATTTAAAATATTTTTAAAATGATGACGAAATGATTTACGATACGAAAAAAAACTGAAAAGAAAAGAATTAAACAGAGCACACATAAAGATCAAAGCAATGCGACTGTTGAGGTCAAACTTTTAAAATTTGCAATATTTGACTCCACATTGTCTGTAAAAACTTCATAAAATTTATTTGAAACTATAAAAAATTGAGTTAGTGCATGTCAAATTTATTTTAAGAAAATTTTTGAATGAATTATGAAGTATGAAAAAATTAGTTAGTTGGCTTTTAAATAATTCATATGTAAAGTTAAATTTAAAAACTTTGTAAAAATATTTGACATTTCCTAAATTTAGAGCCTCATAACAGTAAACCACACGAATGAATGAAAGAAGAATCCTAATACAGATAGTGATGACCAAAAATAAAACACATGAGCAGAGAGCACAACAGAAACGAAGAAAATCATTAATTTATGAATTCTCCTCAACAATATAAAAGATCTCTCTCACTCATAATGCACCGGAACTAAAAGTTATACACTGGGCCAGCTGAAGGCAGACAGAGCAATATGCGCACTCATATTTCTTCATTAAAAGAGGCAAATGAATTCTCCTCTGAGCAGCATACTCAAAATTCTTTTGAATATACGCGAGTAGAGAGTGAAAGAAAATGAGGTGGAGATGGAAGCATTGCATTGCATTCATCTTTTACCGCGTCATTGAACTAACTGATAACGAAATAAAAAGAATGAAAAGAGTAAGCACAAAAGGAAAGAACCACACTTGAAATCAATGGATTCTGAGTTCTATCAATGCTCAGACATCTCCTTCTTTCATGGCGATCTTCACTCATCTTCGTTTGCCTTTTAACATGAACCACGAAATTGAAGGCAGCTCATTACTTTGAGATTTTTATTTTACGATCGGCAGATAAATTCCTTTGGAAAATTCATATTGAGCGCGCGCGTAATAGCAGACTTTGTGTCTTCACCAACAAAACTGCATCTTTTTTTATATATATACACTACAATTCATCGAGTAAAAAAGAGCACTTTAAAGAGTTGGCAAAAAAATGAGCAATTTTGTGTTATGGTACCAAATCGATTTTTACTCTTGTGATCTGTTTCAACATAAAAGCATTCATGCCGCATATTTTTTTGTGCCCGACGGGGTTCTGATTTTTTTTCATATAAAAAGTACTTCTTTTTTGTATATTTCACATTTTGTAATAAAATAAAATGATGAAAACATAATGTTTCAGGTGTGTCCAGAGAAAGAGAGTGATCTTTTTATTCCTTCTCGTGTGATCTTTCTATGGTAGTGGTAAATTTTTTATTCATGACACATCAGTTTTGATACAATCTTCTTTTAATGCAATATTTTTAATTCTTTGATTCACTTTGTCTGTTTACCTAACTTATCTTGTAAATGATTAAAAATAAATTTCTTTTTTATCGAATTTTTAAATTTTAAAAATATGTAAATAAATTTAAAAATTTTAATATTTTAAAAAACGTAAAAATTTACAAAGATAAAAATATAAAATTTAATTAAATCAAATAGTTAAATGCGTTTGAGTCATTCAACACCATAAAAAGATAGAAATTTTTTATTAAACAATTTTGTGCTCCCACAATTTGTTACGGATCAAAAATACAAACAAATCTAATCGAAAATTCAATTAAACAAATTTTTTTCTCTCATCTCATCTCGTGTTGCGCTTTATGATTATCAAATTGGAAATCAATGACAACAGTTGATTGATTTTTTTCTTCTCCTACTTCATCTCATTTCATTGACAAAGGCCATTCTCTTCAATTCTATTGTAATTTTTTAAGTCCACCTAAGAAGCCCGTTAGAATTAAGCATGAATGAATGAATGAATGAGAGGAAAATAAGTAAAAAATGTCCATGGAAGTTGATTACACTCTTTGGCTTGAAATTGCGCCATATAGAGAGCACAATTTCCGCACTCATTCATAAAATTGAATGAAAGAGAACATTACATTTTAGAGGTACGCATACACAATGAGTTTCATTCCATTCCTAAAAAATTTTCATCATGCTCCAAATTGAGAAAATCGGCTCAAACAGAATATTCAGAGTAGTCGACATAGGTCTAAGCATCAAAAAGAGCTTATCTGCAATGCGATGATTAATTTCCGTCTAAATGAAGAACAAAAAAATCTCTCAAAAGATGAGATCGAGAAGTAAAAAAATTGTTCAAAAATTATGAGCAATCTATAAGCAGCACAAACAGTGATGTGGGCAATGATTTAGGTGGAAAATTAATTATGGCACGGCTCATTTTCATAAAACTGCTTGAAATCTGGTTCACATGGAGGATTAAATATGCTTTCGATAGATGATCAATTGGGAAAAGACAAACCATAGTTCCCATAATTTTTAAAAAGATCAATTGCTCGCCATTCATCAAAAAAGTATAAGCATGAGCATGAGGTATTACGAACTCAGAATGGTATTTATATTTTCTGACCTCATGCGGATCAACTTGCACTCTTTCTCGTAGCGCCTTCAATAAAAACAAATAAAAATACCAATTCGAGAATAATAAAGTGCGCAGACTAATTAATACCTCCTCCTCCTTCTCTTCTTCATTCTTTCTTTTTTCTTCTCTTCTTTTTCTTCTGATCGTGGTTCAGTTAGAGGAAAAAAAATTGATTGCCGCCAATTAATAATAATAAAAATCAGATCCTCACATATTTCTTCATCTCTTCTTTGTCTTATCCATCCAACAACCTCTTTTCTCAACTCTCACTTACATGAGTATGTTTTTTTCCCAAAATGAATCAAAAATTTAATTTTGATCATCGTCATCCATCATGTGTCTTTAGCTGCGTTTTTTTCTTTCTTTTAGTTCTATTTTGATTATATTTTTTACTCTTGGTTCCTTATGCTTTGTAAATGGCTAGCAATTATTCATTTACATAGTAGATTTAAAATTTTATCTAAAAATAAATTTTTATTCAGTTTGGCCAAAATAAAATTTTTAATTTTTAATTTGATTTTTTTAAAAATTTTGGTATTTCTTCCTTTTGGCAAATGTAGTAGTAAATTTACAAAATCTTATTCTCATAAACGCAAGGAAGAAAACTTTGAAAATGAAGATTATTAAGTTAAAAAGAAGATTTAAATAATAATCTAAAATGTAAACATTTAATTTTGAAATCAAAACTTCTTTTAATTTTGCACAAATTAATTCCTTTAAAAATTGATTAAAAATTACAAATTATCTTTTATTACCTAAAATGCGTCTAATTCTTTAAAAAGTTATAATGAGGTCTTCAACTTTTTTCTTAGCTAAGTAAATTAAATGTAGAGCTAATTAGACGAACCATCAATGTAAACTATTTTTCTGCTCCATTCTTGGATTATCGTCAATTAATCAATGCATAAGAATCTTTCACAAATAGTAATCTATCTACATATACACCATGAGAACTTTTTTTTCTTTCTTTTCATCCTTTATTATTATTTTAACAGAGAGGATCCACGCATGTAATAAATTCAAATTTTATCATCAATGGATCGTTTACTTAATGCATAATATATCGTATTATCATTAAATAAAATAAACTCGCCTTGGGCGGAGTTTTTTCAACATCTCTTTCTCTCACTTCTCTTCTCGCCTCAATGCATTGAACGATCAATTTATATGAAAACAAAGATCATGTGAGAAGGAACGAGACAGCAATAGTCACACAAAATTGAACAATAGTTTTCTTTATCTTACAACAATACTGCGTGGTCGGGCATGATTTTCAATTGGACATGAGAGACTCTCATTCAGACCCTTAAACACGCTTGAGCCAATCTATGTACAGTTTATTGTTAGATTTCATTGAGATCGGCACGCGACGCGGAAAGAGGAAGAGAAAAAGATTTTTTTTTGTGAAATATTTTAAGAAGAAAACTTTTTCCGTGTGGATCGTTACGTACTTTTGTGATTTAATGTACATGATAAGAATAAAAAGAATTTAATTAGTTTAAATAAATTAGTGAAATTGGTATTTTACAATGGATATATCAGGAACAATAAGTAATACAAGTGGCTCTCTAAATATGCGACCACTCTTTGCTGGCTATCCATTTCAAGGTACAACTCATCAACTTTAGCTGGATTAATCAAAAAGATCAGATTTAAATAAATATAAAAATCAATTTTCAAATAAAAAGAGAACTTTTCAGCATATGTACCGTAACAAATTACACGACCGTTGATTTAAAATTTTGTGACTTTAGTGCAACTGCTAGAAAAAAAAAAATAGTCGTAGCAAATTATTCACGCCATTCGAAAAAAATATAAGTTTTATGCTTCTGTATATGTGTATGCTGTTGCTCACACATTATAAAAATAATAAAATCAACCCTCTGTCTCATGTGTGTGCTTTATAATTGAAGCCAATTTACAACCTTAAATAGCTCAGCAGCTCCTAGTGATATATCGCTTTCTAGCATTCTCAAAAATGCATCAAAAGATCCAGAACGAATTGATTTCATTGGTTAAGAAATTTCCACGCATTTTTATTTATAAAGCCAGTCACTCTTATACATTTTTACTAGGGGTTACATTATTGTTATTATTATATGATGCATTTTGCAGCTGGTAGTCAAGTCAGCTGCTGATTTCTATCAATCTCTGCCTTAGACATTCTTGATAATGTGCATCAATTTTCTCTGTATTTTTTTTAAAAGGACAAGGCAGAGTAAATCAACTTGGTGGAGTTTTCATTAATGGTAGACCACTACCTAATCATATAAGACTAAAAATTGTCGAAATGGCTGCATCAGGTGTGAGACCTTGCGTAATTAGTCGACAATTAAGAGTTTCACATGGATGTGTTTCAAAAATTCTTAATAGATATCAAGAAACAGGTAGCATTAGACCTGGAGTGATCGGTGGAAGCAAACGTAAGTGAAAAATGACAACATAAGTCATATATATGTCATATTATACTTATGTTTGAACAACTTCACTTTCTAATCGGTAAAAATTAAATTTAGCTCGTGTTGCAACACCAGATATTGAAAATCGAATAGAAGAAATGAAAAAGGAAAATCCTGGAATTTTCAGTTGGGAAATTAGAGAAAGATTGATAAAGGTGTGTAAAATATCAACAAATACAAGAGCATTAAAAATAAATTGTTTGCTTGTCTGCTATTTAATCTAAAAGAATCACTTAATAAAGACTGAGTGAGAAATAAAGAAAGAAAGAAAAATTCAATCAATCAATTTAAGAAGCATTGCTGTCGAAATGCTCTTGTATTTTTTTAATTGACGATTTGTTTTCATTTATGACATGTATCATGTATATGGTGAACAATAAAAGGAAGGAGTTGTGGATCCACCGTCTGTGAGCTCAATTTCAAGGTTGCTTCGTGGTGGCATTAGCGATAGAAAAGAAGATCGAAAGGACTATTCAATTCATGGAATTCTGGGTGGTAAGTCAATTTAAAAAAGACATTTTTATTATTAGAATAATATGTGCATGTGCCTTAATTGTCTGTAAAAATGTCACATCAATGAAACTTTACTTTACTGAAAAAAAGCTGAGAAAAGCTGACAGATTACAAGTCCTTCATCCTCTTCGAATCTGACAACTTTCAGAATAAGAACAGCATTGATGACGCGTCGGCATTTATCAAACAAAACATTGATATTAATATCACTGCAACTGCTTATGCTAAATTATTTTTCTGTAATTAACATTAACTAATTATGCTAATGTTTTCAATCAATTATATTCTTTTCTCTTTCTTCATGTTATTAAGCTCTTATCCGAACAAATTACTTGTCTTTGAATTCTATTCTCCCCAATGTTTTGTTGTGTCAACGTTTTTTTGTTATTTCGCCCCTCATGTTACCTTCTTCACACTTCACATTCCTTTTTCGGCTTCCTTTGAACATTTTTTCACTCTTTTTATTTTTTTCCTCGCCCGCTCTTTTGACTGCATGATACAGAGAAGGATCAGGTTTGCACCTTCATATAGAGAAATCATTTCAAATCCCTGATTCATCATGAGGAATTATTTTCTTGCACAAAAGGGATTTGCATATATGCGAAACAGTATTAATCAAAATTCGGCGATGCTCGCGTATGTGCAAACGAATTGGACAGTTTTTTAAAAGTTTCATAAGCAGTATTCAACAAAACAGCATTTTTATTATTAAATATATTTATATTTCATTCTCGCCTTCTTTTTATTTGAGCGGTTTTCATCAAACGATATATGTTCGTTTATGAATTTTTTCAACTTCCACGTGGTTCTTTAAAAATCATTTTCTTCTTTTCTTATTATGTCGCAAAAAAGAATGAATGAATAATCATTTAGACTTAATTAGATTCAATCGTAGTTGCTTAACTACTACATAAGATAGTCAATAAAATAGAGAATGTTTAAGAAAAAGGTGTGATATTTTTTTGTTAATTTCAATCTTAAAACATCATTTGATTTTTAAGCAAAAAGAGACACAAACGAAGAGATTATTAATAAACTACAATAATCCGACATATGATTTATTTTTGTTCATTTCTAAAAAATTAAAAATGAATATCCATCCTTGATGCTTGAGACGATCGTCAAAAGTTATCCTCTGTCTGGTCTGTTTTTTACCTCTTATTCAATTTTGATAACAGTAGCAATTTTAAAAATCAATTTCTTAATGTGAGGCATCTTTTATTTCTCATCTTATTGAATCTATTTATTTAGGAAAGTTATGGGAGTTTATTTATTTTTACACTTTTTAATTAGCGGCTTCTTTTCTATTAATGGTTTGTTTCATTTCTCAAAAAAATAAAAGAGAGAGAGAACCGAAACAACCACACACATACTCATATTCATACGAAAGAAGGTGTGAAAATCTAATTAAGTCCCATCTATATTACATACATTCTTATTTGTTTCATAAAAAATGAACGAGTGAGAGAAAGAATATTCAATGGATGAAAAATAAGAAGCTGAGATCTATTAGCATAAATTATGATTTTTATGATGATTATTTTCTCACCTTTGTCTCACTCTCTCTCTCTCTCTTGTTCTTCTCCTTCTTTCTTCACTTATTTATACACCGGTAAAATTAGACGATGAAAAAGAGACTTGGTGCATTTCGGTACCACCCTTTTATCTTCAATGCTTTTTTATGACTTTTTAAATCTTTTGTTTTTTACTTCTCCTTGCCGCGTTGTTCTTTTGTCGATGGATATTAAACGATATGAGTGCATGAATTGAGAAAGAAAAGAGTAAAATTAAGTTAGTAGGATGATAGGACCATAACCTTTTGTGCATCAACACAAATCTTTATTAAAAAGATTTATTAATTATATTTATCTTTAATCAAAGGCCGAGGAACTGATTCAGATAGTGAAACGGAGAGTGAACCTGGCATCGTATTAAAACGAAAACAACGAAGATCGCGTACAACTTTTTCTGGTGATCAACTTGAGGCTTTAGAGAAAGCATTTGCAAGAACTCAATATCCTGATGTTTATACAAGAGAAGAACTTGCACAAAGTACCGGCCTTACTGAAGGTAAAATTTAATTTTATTAAATTAATTATAAAAAATTTACGTTCTTTTAATGTTTAGCGAGAATTCAAGTTTGGTTCTCAAATCGTCGTGCTCGATTAAGAAAGCATTCGGGAAATGGAGGAAGTATAAATATGGGCCCACCACCATTAGGATCAATTTCTCAATACCATCACTCTTCATCAATGTCAAATGAACCATATCAAATGATGAATGGCTATGATTTTCTTAATTCATCAGGTCCACATCATCATCAAAATTCATTTTCATCATCAGCACTTGGAAATTTTCAACATTCGCCATTTGCTAATCAATCTCAAAATTTCAATAATGTCACTACCGCTGCAGCTATGCATTTCAATCAAAATCAAGGTAATTTTTTATATGTTTTTCAATGACAATATTTGACCATTGCAAAATTACAGATTATATAACGTCTAATAAACATATGAGTGAACCACATGAAGCGATAATAGCGAAACCTACAAATAGTCCAAATTCTTCATCACCACAAGGAATTACAAATGATCCAATATACTCAAAGCACCACATTGAAGTGAGCAACAATTGGCCAACATCAAATTATCAATCACAGCAATACTCATTATCAAGCTTGTGTCAGGCACCAGCACCAACAAATGTTCCATTAGATTATCACCAATCATATGCAAATTCAAACAAATATTGGTCTTAAGATTTAGAAATAAAATAATTTTTTTATATTTTTGACAGTTCAAATTAACAATAGTAAAATAGTTTTGTAAAAGTTATTATTATTGTGGTGATTCATCTGAAATGTTGATATTTCTCATTTGACGAATGGCTGAGAATAATTTGTGATCTGCATTTATAGTTGTTGTTTGGTAATTTTGTGGTTTCACTTTAAGTAATTGTATAATGTGTTTCAATGAATTTGAAAGCACTAATCCTAATTCTTCTAGCACACTCTCTAAATATTCGATATCTGTGGCCAATTGCTTTGCTTCTCCATCGTTAATTGAATTGATTTGCTTAATTTTATGTTGATATACTGAACAAGTTTTATTTGCAATAATTGACAACAAAACGTCTGCACTTGGAACATTTTCTGCATAACTTTCATCACACAATTCAAGTGCAAGTTGAAGAGGTTTCGAAGGATGCAGTAAAAGCGGTTCTAAATGTTGTGGAAGAAGTAAAAGTTGTTGGCCAATTTCAGTAATGTAAGTAAGTGGCGAGAGACTGAAATCAGGAAGATCAGCAGATGAAGAACTTTGTGCATCACTGATTTCAAGATCTCTAAAGTATACATCGATCGGCGCAAAAATATTTCTTAGTAGCATTTCATGTGAATCTTGTGCAACTCTTTGTATTGTTTCAATCAAACTCTCAAAAATGATCAATTGCGTGGGTTCATTTGATTCGAGACGCGAGACATATTTGAAAAAGTCATTAATGTCACGTTGTCCGACAATTTTATAACAAAATTCTTCATTATTTTTGATCTGCTCCGATTTTGCAAGGATTAATTTTCGAATCTTTGTTTCAACTTCTTCAAGTTTACAATAAAAGTTGCCGATATTTTGAATTAATGAGATGCAAATTTGAAGTAAATTCCAATCTTGTTGATCGGTTCGACTTGCATCCAATTGAAGTTGTGCCTTTTTAAATTTCTCCAAGAATTTAGTTTTAAAAAATGTATTTAAAATATAAATAATGGTGATAATCGAACAATCTTGTGTAATTAAACTTTGTCTTTCAATTAACTGATTAATATAATCAAACATTATAAGAATGGTATTTTCCAAGCTTCTTACACTTTCACTACCACTTGTTTGCATTATTTTTAGGGTGTCGAATTTAGCATCAAGACTTGATTGTTCAAGTGAGGAATATTTTACGATAAAAATGTTGAAGAAATTGAAAATTGAATGAGACAACATGGTTAATTTATCTTTTGGAATGCTAACACCACTCTCTAAAAATTTTTCATTTATCGCTTTTGAAAATTTGACATTTGCTTCAGAAACATCTTGTAAAAGTTCCATTTTTTCGTTTATTCTATTCAAATAGGTATTTATGGTTGTCTCACGTGAAGGATGAAGTGAACTTAGTGTATCTGTAATCAAAGTGATAGTTTCTAATACACCATCACTTGAGAAAACTTCTCTATGCCATCTGATTGATTTTGTCCAATTGGAAAGAAATATCTCATAAAAATCTGATAAGAATCGTGGATTATCAGAATTTTCAACAGAACCACTTATTTCAATCCAATGTCTTTGAAATGAGTCACGTTGAATAGTGTTATAATAATTTTTGATCTCTGCTAATCGATCTATTTTGCGAAACATTTCAACATATTTTTGCGATTCCTCTACATTACCATCAGTTAATGATTTAATGACTAATGATGTCATACTTGCTTCAATTCTATTCTTAAATTCTTCCAATTTTATCTCTCTTTCACTATCACCTGCTAAATTCTTTTGTGCTTCGTAAGATTTTTTCAATCCAAAAAGCTTTTCAACTGCAACAGTTACATTCATGTTTTCACTTTCTAGCAAATCTTCCAATTCAATTGTCAACCGAGAAAAACTATCATTTTGCTCAAGAAAATGCTTTGCCGCTTCAAGCTTAGTTTTTAAATTATCAAGTCTTTCCAAATTAGCCATACTGAAAGCTGTTTCAGTCTTTGAAATATCCTTTTCTAACTCATTCATTTTGTTTTTTAAAAGTACTGCTTGTTGTTTTAGTTTCTTTGCATGTGTAGCAATGATCGGCATACTCGAAACAATTGAAGCTGATGTCGAATCTATTACTGCATTTGATTCTTGCACATGAATTTTTAATTGTGACACAATTTCCTCTACTTTAGTCTAGACAAGATAATAAAGTTTTAATTTATATAAAAATGAAGTCGTGGATGTTTTAATTTTTCGTACCTCTTTCTCATTTTTCGATATATTTTTAAATACATTATTTATCCATTCATATTCATCAAATTCAGAGTCATCAGAGAATGCTGTAAAGTCCTTTTAATAAAAAGAAGCAATTATTATTGTACTTAAAATATAAAATTACAAAATTTACCATTTTAAAAAAGATTTGTCTCTAGCAACAACAACATAAAAAAACTGTGACTACACATTTTGACCCCCTTTAATTTTTTGGTATATCGGCTATTGGCAATGATTTCTGCATTTTCATGCATTTTCTCACTAAAGTTTTACGTAAATAACAATATTTATTAAGTTGATTGTTTTTATTTACACCGAAGAATAATAACAACGTAAAGCTAATTTAAAATGGGCTCGGGAAAGTCTAAAGTAAGTGTTTCAAATAGCTCTAAAAAAGTTAGATAACAATTTCAAGGCAAAATAAATGAAAGAAAAAATCCAAATAATATTATTATTCCAAAAATACTCAATGATTCACGTGTCTTCTTTTAGGACTCGACTACTAGCAATTCAGCAGGTGTTGATTTTAAAAATTTTAAGGTAAATATCTTATTCAATTGAGTTGAAAATAAATGTTTTTAAATCCAATTGGTTAGATTTAAAGATTAATATAAATCACTTTTAAATTATAGGCTCGAGTTGCAAAAATAAACATCAATGGACTTGATCGCACTAAGGACGATTATATTCAGAGAGCATGTAAAAATTTATTTGCTTCAAAGAACTTTCAGGATGTATTATTAGAAACGAATTAGTGAGTAAAAATAATAAAATTGTACAAGACATTAAAATTATAGCCGGTTTAATATTTTTTAGTGCATATGAAAATCTTATGGAACTCGGTATCTTTAAAAATTTGCACGCATTTATTGATACTGATAAATCCAAAGATGCATCACATCATGGATATGTAGTGTCATTTGATGGCGATGAATTACCGAGAATAACAGGCACAATTGGAACTGAAATCGGTCAAAATGATGGTGCATTAACTGCTGAACTAACGTCTCCAAATATTTTTGGTCGAGGAGAACGAGCTAGCATACATTACAGCTATAGTTACATTAAAGCAACTGAATTGAACTTTAAATTCCTTAAACCATTTTATCATAAAAGTCTTGGTGATTACAAACCTGAAACATCACTATCAATATTTCGTCACTCGAATGTATTCCCTTGGTCAAGATTTCGTTCAGATCATAGTGGATTTTTATTAGATTTGTCTTTTTTGGCGCCTCTTTCAATCACTCACAGTTTTCAATATGAATTTGGTGTGAAAGAGATTTATGCAAGTAACAAACAAACCCCATTCTTTATACGTCAAGAATGTGGACCACGATTAAATTCAGTGTTTAGACATATTGGTGCATTTGATTCAAGAGACGAACGAGTATTTCCAACTCAAGGCATTTATATACGAACAACTTCTGAAATTATTGGCGATCGGTTATCAAAATATGGTGCAATGAAATTTGATACACATGGCGAAGTTAATGTACCTTTATTTGCGGGAATGTCATTACAGTTGTGTGGACGAATTGGAAGAATATTTGAAGATGCAAAAGTTATGAAACCATTGCCTATAGACAGTCTTTTCTTCCTTGGAGGACCAACGACGCTTAGAGGATTCGAATTAGCGGGAGCTGGTTCTTATCAAGATGGTGTTCCAAAAGGTTCAAAACTTTATTGGGCTACGGGATTGCATTTATGGACGCCTCTTCCATTCAATCAGTACTTTGGATCATTTGGTGATCTTTTTAGAACACACTTCTTTTATAATTTTGGAAATTGTGAAACTTTATCGTTAGGTAAGTGTGTTTAAATACATTAAAAACAGATAAAACTATTTCTATCTTTTATTATTTAGACAATGTGAGGACGGCTTGTGGAGTTGGGATTGCTTTTAGAATTGGTGAACGAGCACGTATTGAATTTAATTATTGTTATCCACTTAAAAAACAAAAAAGTGATAAAACAGTCAAAAACTTTCAATTTGCAATTGGCTACGAGTTTTTGTAAAAATGTTAAAAATATGCAAAGTAATAATAAAAAGAAATTTATTTGCCTAAATCAAAAATCTCAGAAAATTCTACCTATTTTATTTTTCTATAAATTCCTCTTTTTAACGGTTAAAAAATTTTTAAATAAAAAATTGTTTGTGTATTGCAGTAAAAATTCTGGTAAAAACAAAATATAAAAGCCGCAAAATAAAATTTTTTAATAAAAAATGGATTCTGATTTATATGATGAGTTTGGAAACTATATTGGACCTGATTTAGAAAGTGATTCTGAAGAGGAAGAATATGATGAACAAGATGTCGATGTGAGTATTTAATATTTTCTTTAAATTTCCAATTTTTTCGATTAAAAACAACATGGAAACGTTTATAGGACGATGCCAATGAAGAAGATGAAGCTGAAATGGATGTCGATGATGAAGAAAAAACATCAAAAGCTATTGTTTTACATGAAGATAAGCGTTATTATCAAACAGCGTTAGAAGTTTACGGTCCAGATGTAGAAACAATTGTTCAAGAAGAAGATGCACAGCCATTAGATAAGCCACTTATTGAACCAACAAAAAAAGTTAAATTTCAGCTTAAAGAGCAAGATTTACCACAAACTACATATTCGATAGAATTTCTAAGTGATTTGATGGATATTCCAGAACTAATTCGAAATGTTGCTCTAATTGGTCATCTTCATCATGGAAAAACGACTTTTGTTGATTGTCTCATCAAACAAACTCATCCGCAATTTCAAGATATGGAGGAAAGAAATCTTAGATATACAGACACATTATTTACTGAGCAAGAAAGAGGTGTCAGTATAAAATCTACACCAGTTACACTCGTCTTGCAAGATGTCAAGGAAAAGAGCTATTTAATGAATGTTTTTGATACACCGGGACATGTTAATTTTTCAGACGAAGTAACTGCTGCAATGAGAATGGTTGATGGTGTTGTACTTTTTGTTGATGCAGCTGAAGGTGTCATGCTCAACACTGAAAGATTATTAAAGCATGCAATTCAAGAAAAACTTGCTATAACCGTTTGCATCAACAAAATTGATCGTTTAATTCTCGAACTTAAATTACCACCACAAGATGCATATTTTAAATTGAAACATATCATTGATGAAATCAATGGATTAATCACTTTATATGGTAATACAAATCCTCAACTCTCTCCGATTATTGGAAATGTATGTTTTGCAAGTTCACAATATGGTTTCTGTTTTACTTTGAAATCATTTGCTAAACTCTATACTGACACTTTCCCTGGTGTATCGACAACTGAATTTGCTCGAAGATTATGGGGCGATATGTATTTCAACAGTAAAACTCGAAAGTTTTCTAAAAAGCCTGCTCATAATTCAGCTCCGAGAAGCTTTATTGAATTTATTTTGGAACCAATTTATAAACTTTTTGCTCAAGTTGTAGGAGATGTTGATGGTACACTTGCTGATACACTTGCAGAGTTAAACATTCGAATTACAAAAGAAGAAATGAAATGCAACATAAGACCACTTTTACGACTCATTTGTAATCGATTCTTTGGTGATTTCACTGGTTTTGTAGATATGTGCGTTGAACACATTTTATCACCAGCTGGGAATTCTAAAAATAAAATCGATCATATTTATACTGGTCCAAAAGAAGGCGTGCTTTATGATGATATGCTGAATTGCAATCAAGATGGAAATTTAGTCGTTCACACAAGCAAAATGTATCCAACAGATGATTGTAACATTTTTTTAGTTCTTGCTCGCGTTATGAATGGAACTCTTTATAGTGGACAAGAAGTACGAATTCTTGGTGAAAATTACACACTACTTGATGAAGAAGACTCGCGTATTGTAAAAGTTGGCCGTTTATGGGTATATGAGGCTCGTTATAAAATTGAATTAAATAGAGTTCCAGCTGGAACTTGGGTTTTAATTGAGTCAATCGATCAAAGTATTGTCAAAACTTCTACTATTGTCGATGCAAATGTTCAAGAAGATTTATACATCTTTAGACCACTCAAATTCAACACACAGAGTATCATAAAAATTGCAGTTGAACCTGTTAATCCATCTGAATTACCAAAAATGCTTGATGGTTTGAGAAAAGTGAACAAAAGTTACCCACTTTTATCAACTCGTGTTGAAGAGTCTGGTGAGCATGTAATTTTAGGTACTGGAGAACTTTATCTAGATTGTGTTATGCATGACTTGAGAAAAATGTATTCAGAAATTGACATTAAAGTTGCCGATCCAGTTACAATGTTTACAGAAACATGTGTAGAAACTTCAGCAATCAAATGTTTCTCAGAAACTCCAAACAAAAAGAATAAAATCACCATGATTTCGGAACCACTCGAGAAAGGATTAGCAGAGGATATTGAAAATGAAAATGTTTCAATAAATTGGAGTAAAAAGAAAATTGGTGAATTCTTCCAAAAAACATATGATTGGGATTTGCTTGCGGCACGTTCAATTTGGTCATTTGGTCCAGATAATTGTGGTGCAAATATTCTTGTTGATGACACATTACCATCAGAGGTTGACAAATCTTTATTGCTCTCAATTAAAGATTCAATAGTTCAAGGATTTCAATGGGCTACAAGGGAAGGTCCATTGTGTGAAGAGCCAATTAGAAATGTAAAATTTAAAGTATTGGATGCAGTGATTGCAAACGAACCTATACACAGAGGAGGTGGTCAAATTATTCCAACTGCTCGGCGCGTTTCATATTCTGCATTTTTAATGGCAACACCAAGATTAATGGAACCATATTTATTTGTCGAAGTTCAAGCTCCAGCTGATTGTGTATCATCTGTTTATACAGTGTTAGCGAAAAGACGTGGACATGTGACACAAGATGCTCCAATACCAGGTTCTCCTTTATATATTGTCAAAGCTTTTATTCCAGCAATTGATTCGTTTGGATTTGAAACGGATTTGAGAACACACACTCAAGGACAAGCATTTTGTCAATCAGTCTTTCATCACTGGCAAATAGTACCAGGTGATCCTCTAGACAAATCAATCATCATTCGACCACTTGAACCACAACCAGCTACACATTTAGCACGTGAATTTATGATTAAAACTCGTCGACGCAAGGGTCTTTCTGAAGATGTCTCTATCAACAAATTCTTTGATGATCCAATGTTGCTCGAGTTAGCAAAACAAGATGTTTTATTAAATTAAGTAAATTTTCATTTAAAATTTCAATAAACGGTCACTTTAATATTTAAAAAACTAAGCAATTTTTTTTGGTCTAAAAAAATTTCATGTTGTTCTTTCTTTTCCTTCAAGTTTTCGTTGCAGAAAGAGGTGTGCAGCAAAAATTTAGTTAAAAATGTCGTAAGTTATCCTTATTCAGACATTTTATTATTTTAAAAGTAACAATAAGTAAGCAGAAAAGTTGAATACATTCAAGTTTTTATTTAAATAACAATATTTTACATAAAAATAATTGTAATGTTTTAATAACCTAAAATTTCTGCCTATAAGTTGTTACGTTCTGCAGCTATCAAGCCAAGGATTTAAAGATAATATTACTTTGCTTTCTATGGAAAGGGCTGCAAAATTAATATGGGTTTTTTCGTATCTTCAATTATCAAAATATATTAAAATAATTGATTACCAAAAAGACCATACATTTTAATCATAAAATTTTATATATTAATACTCTTTCTCTTTGTTTAGATCAAAAGTATCAAAGGATATTCTTTATGAATGCGTCAATGAAGTATTGACAAAGTCTCAAGAAAAGAAGCGTAACTTCTTGGAGACTGTTGAATTGCAAATTGGATTGAAGAACTACGATCCACAAAAGGATAAGCGTTTCAGCGGCACTGTCAAGTATGTATAAATAATTATAAACCTTATTGCGAGAAAATTTCAATAAGGAAGTTGTACAAGAAATGTGCAACGGACCTCAACTCAGGGTCTTAAATAAATTGAGGAGGATAATTTTTCGCTAATTATTGAAAATTATCCGACCCATAATTTAGGTTGAAGCACATTCCACGTCCAAAAATGCAAGTTTGCATTTTGGGAGATCAACAACATTGTGACGAAGCTAAGGCAAACGACGTTCCTTTTATGGACGCTGAAGCTTTGAAAAAACTCAACAAAAACAAGAAGTTGGTCAAGAAACTCGCCAAGAAATACGATGCTTTCCTTGCTTCAGAATCATTGATTAAACAAATTCCAAGATTGTTGGGTCCAGGTTTGAACAAGGCTGGTAAATTCCCTGGTTTATTGCAACACAATGAATCAATGACTCAAAAAATTGATGAAGTTAAGGCAACAATCAAGTTCCAAATGAAGAAGGTGAGGCTGTTGTTAGTTTTTGTTATTTTATTTAACTTATTTGTATTTTTAAAAAGGTCTTGTGTCTCTCAGTCGCTGTTGGTCATGTTAACATGACACCTGATGAGCTCGCTCAAAATGTTCACTTGTCAATCAACTTCATGGTTTCGCTTTTGAAGAAGCACTGGCAAAATGTGCGTTCACTTCATATTAAATCATCAATGGGACCACCACAACGTCTCTATTAAAACACTTGCATATTACTGTGTTTTTGTATCAATGAAAAATTAACAATTTCAAATAAAATCTAGAAATTGAACTGAAACTAATTTTATCATAGTTTAACTGTCATTTTATTTTTAAACTTAAGTATAAATCGTATAAAAATTCTTTGGAATTTTCTCCATCAATAAATTTATTTAATTAGTTTAATTTCTAGTCATAAGAAAAAGATAATGGAATCTTCAGAGATTAATTTAATTTCAGCAGAAGTTGACGATGATAAATTAAAAGACGTACTTGAAAGTTTTATGCAAAAAGTAAGTTAAATAATAGTAGTTAATTTTTTCATTTTTTTTCCTTGTAAATTTTATTCTCTCTTTCTAGTTTGGCGAATCATTTAATCTTATAAAATTAACAACAACCGGTCAATGGACATTATTATGGAACAATCTTTTTGATATACTTCTTAAAACACCAACTAAACTTCAATTGCAATGTTTACAAACCATTCGAATTTTATCTCGAGACAAAACATATCTCAATGAAACAATCAATGAAGAACAATTTGACTGTCTTCTCGAACTTGCTTCAATAGGTGCACAAAATGCATCATTATCTTCTCAACATTCACCCGAAGTGCAAACTGAAGCTCTCAAAATTTTATGCAATCTTGTTTTTCAAAGTCCCAAATCTCAAGAATTTTGCTTGAAAAACTCTGCTGTTGAAGGTATTTTGAAGCGATTAAGAACATGTAAAGAGCAATATGTTGATTATAATATCAAGTATTTTGATATGAAACTTCTCTTCCTTATAACCGCACTAACGCCAAATGTTCGTATTAAAGTAAGAGACTTCGATGGACTGGTTTATCTCGTCGAAACTCTTGATTTAATGATGAAGAACACTACTTCTAAAGAGTTTGAACAACAAGATATTAATCTTATTAATGAGATTCTTAAAGTTTTATTCAATATTACTGTAACCGGACCGACAAGTGTTGAAAGTGAAGAAGATGAGGATCAACATTTACAACGACTTGCAATTGTTCTTCACGATCTTTTGCAATTTGATGCAAAACAAAAGGAAAACAAGGAAGAGTATCACTCAAATATTGTTAATTTACTAACAAACATTCCAGTTTCATGCTATTCTGAGCTTGTACCATCGTCGACTGAAGAAACTCCCAAACATGAGATCTTTGAAAATATTGATATGCATGCGATTGTCATCCTATTGAAATTTCTCGAATTGAGATTAAACAAAATTTTTGGTGCGACTGCATCAAAAGATTATGAACAGTTACCTCCAATATTAACTGTCATCATTAAGAGTGTTAGATGTACAAGCACTATTCGTAGATTTGTACGTTCAAAAGTTTTACCTCCCATGAGCTGCAATTTTAAAAAGCGTCCTGAAGAAGGCACTACATTGAGAAATCATCTTTGTAAACTTCTTACTTATCCATCTACTCAAATTTCTGATCTCGTTGCTGAACTTCTTTTTGTGCTTTGCAAGGAGAATGTTGGTCGAATGATAAAATATACTGGGTATGGTAATGCTGCTGGACTTTTTGCAAAAAAAGGTCTGCTGGGCGGACGAACAAGTGAGAATCAACAGCAGTATTCAAGTGACAGTGAAGATAGTGACACTGAAGAATATAAAGAATTACTACATGGTATTAATCCTGTTATTGGATGCTATGAGCCACCAAAGAAAAATCCATTTGAAGGAATGTCTGAAGAACAGGTATGTGTATGCTATAATTGATATTAACAAGTTTACATGTATATATAATTTTTATAGAAAGAATATGAGGCTGAAAAGTTGGCAAATTTGATTGATCAACTTGATAAACAAGGTATAATAAAGCCTTGTAAAATAAACGAAGAAGGAAAGCCAATACCGGTCAATCATGTTCTTGAATTACAATCAGAAATTCCCGAACAACAGAGGGATTTTAAAAAGAAAACATAATAAGCTGATAACTTTTCTAGCTTCTCACAATGAATGCTTAAGAAATATGCCAAAATCTTCTAGTGAAAAAAAGGAATTAAGCAAACGCTTTGCTGCTCAACAAGACGAGTTTATATGGAAAATTACCAAGAGACAAATTTTTTGCTAACTTTAATAATCCTGAAATTTTAACGTGTATTAACATAAAAGCATATATGATATACATATATAAAAATTCTATTTATTATAAGTGTTTTCAATAAATTTCCTTTAGATGAATTATATTGTATCATTATTTATTAATGTAATTGCTATCGTCCATGAAAGATGAATTGCCATAGATCGTTCAAAAATACTTCCACCTCTTTTGTTTATAATATTTCGAGCTAAACTTAAGGTAGACTTCTTTAAATTGTTTGTTAATTGTGCAATGTTGAGACTCATGATTTTTAATAAATCAATTGATTTTATCCTTCTTTTACACATAAGATCATCTTCATAAAGCTTCATTAATTTTCGATAATTTTTCGAATCAATTGAAAATTTTGCTATAATTTTAGCCAAATTGTGACAATAATTAATAGTCGTCGCTTTAGACTTTAATTCTGAGAAAGTTTGAATAATAATCTTCAAATCAAATATATATAAATCGTCATCAGTCAATTCATTTAGCTCCCTTTTTGAAGTCCTTATAAAATACAAGACTATCCTTTCGTATTCTGCTGTTGAAAAATTTTTGCTATTTTGATACCACCATTGAACAAATTTTAAATCTATAATCACGTTAAATCTTTTAAAGTACTTCAAAATTGTTGATGATGACGTCTTTAATAATCGATTATCATTTTCAGTTGATATATTAACAAAATTTGATGTGTAAAGAGTTATTAGCATTGCAAAAACTGCATTATCAAATTGAATTTTTCGACGCTTGATGATTTCTAAAAAGTATGCCAGCATGCTTAACATTTCTCCTTTCCCTTTGACATTTTTCTCCCATTTTAGTTTGATGAAGCATTTAATTATTTGAAGTGTGATTGTGTTTCCATCAGGTTCATATGTTTGTACTTTATGATTCTGATAATTAAAATCTCCGTAATATGCAACATTTTTGAAATTTGATTTTAGTTCCTTGAACATCTTATCATCATTATCACTATTATTGTGAAATATTTTTGTTAAATAGAACATTATCTCGCCAAATAATACACGTGTTTTGAAAGATGCTAATTCATATTTAATCGTTTCCGTGATGATCTCCTCACCATTTAATATGAAGAAACGGTTTAAAATTAGCAATTTTATATTATTTGAAATTTTCTCTGAATCAAGCATATAATAGAAAAGATTGCAGAAGCATTCGTAGTTAAAAATGCTGATATTTGTATTAACAATGAATTCTATCATATCCATAAATTTTTCTGCTAAAATTGAAATAATGAGTTTCTCTTCTCTTGATTGATTTGTAATTGTTACGATTTGAAGCATTCGACTAAGTACATTTGATGTAATCAGGAAGCAAACTTCATTTGCAAGATAATCGTGATTGACATTAATACGCTGTATCATTTTAATAATTTTTTGATACTGATATAATTTATCACGTTCATCAAAATTTACTGTAGATACTATATCCAAAATTAAATCTACATAATCAAATGCCAAAATGTAGCTGACATCTGTTTCACACACTGAATATGCTGTTAACAAAAGACAAATCCCTGAAATCTTTGTTTTATCATTGAAATTTACACCATTAAGTCGAGCTCTGTAAAGTTTATTGAACTTAAAATATTAAAAAAATATGAAACAATTATTAACAACTTACCTTTTGGTAATAATAGATACAGTAGAAATAATATCATTTCTATACGATAGTCGATTTTCTTGTTCATTCAAAGGAAATGAATTTATTAGACGCATGTATCCACGTAAAATTTTGAAGAATTCATATTTGAAAAACTCTTCATATTCAGAAAGATGACATATTATTTTGTTAACTAGCTTAATTGTATTTTGTCGTCTATAAATCAAGAGTTCAGGTATAAAGTGACAAATCTCAGCTTCAATTAACTTTTTACAGAAATAATTTCGATTATTCAAAACTTCTTCACCATTTAAAATTTTAATAATTTCTAATAAAGCAAATAAGTTGTTACGTATATCTTTTGATTCCAACTGAATTTTCCATTTAGTGATGATATTTAACGTTTGAGACATTTAGAAATGATATTAAGACTATTGCAATAGTGAATATTTTATAAAAATTTATTTTCAAATGTTTTGCGCAAAAATTTAAATAACGGACTATTTTTAAAAATAAGCAAAACAAAAAATATCGAGCAACTGAAGAAAATTTAGCGACAAAAAAATGGATCAAGTAAATATTATTTTTAGTGTGAAATTAGTTTGAAATAATCTCAAATATATAGTTATTTAACTTTTTTGTGCATTACTCAATTTAAATAAGTAAAAATGCAAACCCTAAATACAAATTTGAATTAGAAATCATTTTGCAGAAATATTGATGTTTCTTATTTTTTTCTTCAGGATGTTTACACATATATTAATCAATTAAGTAATCCTGATACGCGTGAAAATGCATTATTAGAGTTGAGTAAAAAGAGAGAATCAGTCTCTGATTTAGCTGTTATGCTATGGAACTCGTTTGGAACAATTGGAGGTGAATGTCATTTTTACGCATAAGTGCATAATATTAAATTAGAAAAAAAATTTGTTTACAGCATTATTACAGGAAATCGTAAACATCTATCCTTCGATAACACCACCAACATTGACTGCTCAACAATCAAATCGAGTTTGTAATGCTTTAGCACTTTTGCAAAACGTTGCTTCTCATCCAGATACCCGCTCTGCCTTTCTTCAAGCTCATATTCCATTGTTTTTATATCCATTTTTACACACCTCATCTAAAACCAGACCATTTGAGTATTTGCGCTTGACAAGTCTTGGTGTTATTGGAGCACTAGTCAAAACTGATGAACAAGAGGTCATAACGTTTTTGCTTACCACTGAAATTATTCCATTATGCTTACGCATCATGGAAAGTGGATCCGAATTATCGAAAACTGTAGCAACCTTCATTTTACAAAAGATTCTTCTTGATGACAGTGGATTATCATACATTTGTCAAACTTATGATCGTTTTTCACATGTTGCCATCATTTTGGTAAGATATGTCATTTTCGTTAATTCAATTTTAATTGTTATTCTTTTTATATTATTAATAAAGGGAAAAATGGTAATATCGTTGGCAAAAGAACCATCATCACGTCTCTTGAAACATGTTGTTCGTTGTTATTTACGTTTATCCGACAATTCTAGAGCTCGTGAGGCTCTCCGTAGATGTTTACCTGATCAATTAAGAGATGCCACATTCAATCAGTGTTTGCAAGAAGATCGATCAACAAAACATTGGCTTACAATGTTGATTAAAAACTTAGAATCTGGAAATGATTCAATGCAAATACCAGCCACAATGGAGTAGTATGTCAGCATTAATTTAATTATATAAATATTTTATGTGGCAGTAGAAAACATTTTTCTTACAATTCAAACAACTCAATCTGATAGATTAAAGCTTTGAAAAAAAAATTGTCACAAGCATGCACACACACGCTCTTGAGAATAGATCGAAGAATAAATTTTATTTTTCGATATTTATACAATACTTTTAATCTCGATGAAATTTTCTGTAGATAAGTATAATTTTAATAAACAATCTCAAGAGTATTTGTGTTATAATCTAATTTTTATATTTTAAACATAATAATCATAATATACTTAACGAAATAATTTTAAATAGTTTTTTATTATAAAAATGAATCACTCACTGATTAACAAAAAATATATTATTGAAGTTAGCTAAAAAATTACAGTTCTGTGTGAGCATATTTTGTTGTCACCTGTTGTTCACCTTCATTAAATCTCTGACAATCAATAGGGTATTTTTGTTGACATCTATATGGATCATTTACACTTGCAAATAATGTCCAAAATGGTGTTTGTGTTTTTTCACTGATAAACCATGAAGCTGCATAACTACCGAATTTGAGAACTCCTGATTTAAATCCACCGAGACCGAGACCAAGCTTTTCATTTGGATCGTGTGAATTGATTTCACACAAGACATAACGGTCACACTCTTGATCAATAGTTGTGGCATATCTATATGCGCGATGAATCTTTAGAATCGGTTCAATGATCTAAAAGAAATTTGTTAAAATGTTATCAATTATCACATTTTATATTTGTTGTTCATATTGTAAATGTGCCATGAGTTAAAAAGAAATTACCTCTAAATTTAATGTATCAGTCAATTTATTACTAACTTCTGTTGTGTTCATTTTCTGTAGATATTCTCTATTCTTGCCTAATTTTGATACATCTTTTATATAGCTTACAACAGGTTTAACATATGGCATTGATTTTACATGAATATTGAGATGCTTTTTGACAGCATGGTCGATTAAATTTGATAGAGTCTCTGATGGCTTAGTGATATCAAAATGAGTATTTTTAGGAAAACCCTGCGATTGTAAAAATCCATTAAGCATCATTTGACCAGTGGCAAAATAGCTGTAATTATAATAAATTAAATAGAACATTATCTCTATAAATTTTTATGTGTCAGATAATGAAACAATAATTTTTGACAAATTATGCAAGTAAAACGCAAAATAATAGATAAAATAACAAAACAACACACACACACATGATAAAATGAAGAAAAAGCAAGCAAACAAATAAAAGAGAAAGAGAGAAAAGTAAGAAAAAACCAGAACGTAAAAATAATTGTGAAGAAGTTTTACAGTTAAATCTTTTCTTTTCTTCACCATCATCATAATCGTAGTCGTTCAAATAAAATGCGAGTGAATAAAAAAAATGAATAAGGTATTGAACCTTTTGTTCTCGCTCATTCGCTCATTTACTTGTTCGCAATAATCAGTTGATAAAATAAAATTCAAATAGAGATTATTGTCTACACTTAAGTGGACTTAACAGTTAAAATTTAATGACACACTTACCTGCGATATACTTCTGGATTTGCAAGATAATTTGCCCATTCTGCAAGATATACGACTGCTTTTTGAATCCATCGTTTACGGAATGATTGATTTTGTAATGATTCAAATAATCTGTCATAATCAACTTTTCCATCTACACCTAAGAATCCTTTAAAAACATTATCTAAGCCAATTTTCTTGTAAATTGCATCACTCAATTCAGAATTTGCAAAAAGATCCCAAGCTGTATGAATTTTTTCTAAGAATGGTGGTAAAATTCCACTATGATCTTTATGTTTTGCCTCAGTTTTTTCCATATCTGCACCCATAAATGAGCTCAATGTTTGTGCAACCATTGGCAATAAATTCAATAAATTATCTCCAGGATGTTGTGGTTCATCACGTTTATAAGGATTAGATTTTTCGCCTTTATAATTTATTTCATTCGTTTCAGTTTCATCAGTTTCTTGATTGTTGTAATTAGATAAGAACGTCGATGCAAGCGAAAGAATAGTTTCCATTCCACTGCCTTCGTTAGATCGTTTGCTTCGTTGATCACCACCACCTGAATTAGCAGCAGCAAACATTTGAATGACGTTACCAATAATTGATGGATCAAAACCACTATTTCCACCGTTGCCACTATTTGCAGCTAAAAGACTACCTAAGCCTGCAAGAATTTGAGCAGTGCCTGATCCTGATTGTGATGATTTACCACCATCATTTGCTTGCATTAAATTGCCAACAATCGAGGCTATTCCTGCAATTCCGTCAAGTCCACCTGAATTTCCACCTGCTTGTCCCTGGCTTAAATTTTCAAGAAATGATGAGGCCATATCTAAAAATGGACTCGATTCTGATTCAATATTACTATTAGGTCGCTGCGTGCTAGCGGCAAATACACAAAAGTGCATTGATATCATCACTATAGTTATCACTTTTAGAGACTTCATATTTTTACGATCTGATTTAGACTAAGGTTTGAGTAAGACTGCCAGCAATTCTTTTACTCTTCTCTTCAGTCAGGCAAGAAAAAATAACGAGCATGTAGTATACAATTAACACACATACAATCATAGAAAAAAATGTATTTTCATCAAGAATCGGATATTGTTAGCATGTTCTTGTTGTGTGTTTTACCTCAATTTAAAGCGAAAATTATTTAATTTTCGAAGAGGAAAGAGAAAAAAGAAGAGCAAAATTAAGAGAGAAATGTGAATTACTCAGTTCATCGATTGTAAACAGGTAGTGTTAGTTAGTAGGTAGAAAAAATGTGTAAGTACAGAAATTCCATCTTGATGAGTATGGCGCTGTTTTTTTTAACTGTAAAGTTATTTCATAATTTTACTGACGTGTTCTTTTCTCTCTCTTACTCTTTGATTTTCTTTTTATTTCCTTAATTTTTTAATGAATATTATAGCTTTTATATTTAGAGTATTGTCAATAGACATAATATAATATGTCTCATAATTATGAGAAATAACAGAACATTCTAACTTGTATGTTCTTCTTATTCATCAACCGGTTTATCTTTTCTTTCCTTGACCTAATTAAAAAAGAAGAATTTAACAGTCATAAGCACATTTTTAAGTGATTTTAAAAATGTTCGAGTGATTGTAGTGACCGGTGAATTCATGAACTAAAAAATTCCCTCTCTCTCTGTGTTTCTTCATTCTCTTCTTCTATCTCGAATAATCAAATTGATCAACAAACTGCGTCTCTCAACAACAGTCAATATCAAAGTTATTTCCAGTTGAATTGTCTACAACTTAACATCTTCTTTGAAAAATGTCTGAATTGAGGTATGTAAGAAATTGTTTAGAAAGAAAAACAACTCTTTACAAGTGCAAAAATAAAATGTGCGAATACATGTGACAAGAGAAAACATCAGTGTTATCAAAAACAACATAATTGAAGCCTATAAAATGTTCATTTTATTATAATACTTATGGAGAGGTCATCAAATGTTATCTCATCGATTTTTCTATTCATTTTAAAATTTTTTTTGATCATTACTGAAAAGATCTAGATTTAGATTGTTAATTTATCTATTTATAGAGACGGTTTGTTGCTGGGATTAGGAAATCCCTTATTAGATATATCTGCTATTGTAGACAATGAATATTTGGCAAAGCATGATCTTGGGCCCGATAATGCAATTCTAGCCGAAGACAAACACATGCCAATGTAAGTGAATTTAAAAATTAATGAAGAAATCATTGCGCGCGATCTTCAATATTAAAGTTGTTTTCTAAAATACACTTTATTATTTATTCCTTTAGCTTCACAGAATTACAAGAAAAATATAACGCCGAATATATTGCTGGTGGTTCGGTTCAAAATACACTTAGGTAAGTAAAAAAAATAAACGAGTTACTGACGTACTCATCTTACGTCACATGTATACATTCATATTTTTTATGGTAATGTTTCCATTTTTAGAGTGTGTCAATGGATTTTAGACAAACCAAATGTTGCAGCGTATTTTGGATGCGTTGGACAAGATAAGAATGCTGAAATTTTAGAGAAAAGAGCTAGAGCAGATGGTGTTGATGTTTGCTATCAAAAAAATGAAGAGCAGCTGACTGGCAGATGTGCGGTACTTATCACAGGAAAGCATAGAAGTCTTATTGCTCATTTAGCAGCTGCAAATTTCTTTTCTGAAGATCATATCGACAAAAATTTTAAATATGTAGAAAATGCGGAATATTTCTACATTAGTGGCTTTTTTCTCACAGTCAGTCCGCCTTCGATTCTGAAAGTTGCCAAGCATGCAAAAGAAAATAATAAATCTCTCCTGATGAATCTATCAGCTCCTTTCATTTCACAATTGTTTAAAGAGCCTTTAATGCAAGTAATTCCTTATATAGATTTATTGTTTGGCAATGAATCAGAGGCACTGACATTTGCCAAAGAGCAGAATTTTGGAACGGAGAATCTCAAAGAAATTGGCTTTAAAATGGTTTCTCTTCCAAAAGAGAATGAAAATCGTCCAAGAATTGTTATTTTAACACAAGGCTCACATCCTGTACTTCTGTTCGAGAACAATACTGTTCGCGAATTTCCTGTGCAAGAAATTAAAGAATGCGATATTGTGGACACAAATGGTGCAGGTGATGGATTTGTTGGTGGCTTTTTAAGTCAATTTATTCAAAAGAAATCTTTTGACGACTGCATAGCAGTTGGAATTAGAGCAGCACGAGAAATTATTTTTAGAAGTGGCTGCTCAACTGAAGGAGAATTTAAATTTTGCTAATAGATTAATTAGACACCAATTAATTTTTTGCATTAAAGTGGATTATGTTATTATTGATGAAGCTTTTTATATAAAGAAACTCGAATCGATTAAAAAGATTATACAAATTGAATGAAAAATAAATGTGAAATTCCCAAATATCTCTTTCGTCTCTTCTTTATTTCATTGCACTCAGCAGAGAGAGTTGTTGTTGTAATTTTGTCAAGTTTTCACGATGTTTATCTTGTTCTTTTTCGATACTGACTAATCGATCATTACATTTCTGTAATTCCTTACTTATAAAGTCAATTCTTTTGCTCACATTTTGTTTGCTTTCTGTAAGACTTTGTTTAACTAATATGGGTCCGATCAATTTATAAACATTATTTTTATCCTCATTTAATTTGTTCATTTCCTCAAGTACATTTTGATTTTCATTCAATTGACCATCAAGTAACTGTCTTTGTTGCACCATCTTTGAATAATCTATAAAATATTTTAAATTTTAAAAACATTCGGCTTTAAATTTAACCTTTTTGGGGAATTTTATTTTTTTTACCTTTCTGAGTGGCTTTGAAGCTATCAAGCTCAATTTGCAACTTCTTTTGTATTTGCGCTGCTTGTGCCTCCATTTTCAAAATAAATAAATTGCAAATAATCTAATTAAAATAAATTTTATAAAATTCAGAAAAATTTCGACTTTTTATTCTTGCAATAAGAACCTCGCTTTATTGACAAAAAATTTAAAAGTTTTTAACGGAAATAATACATGAATACGATTTTGTTAACACTAAATTTTCTTATACTATATTAATATTTAGTTATGTTACTGATTTAAAATCATAAATTAATATCACAAAATGCCTTGTATCATTAATTCAATATATTCAAGAATGTTCATAAAAAATCATCAAATAAATTAATTAAATAATTCATTCTATTGACGCAAAATTTATTAATTTTTGATGGAAAATACTATCATGTATTTAAGTAAGTCATTTCCAGCTTGTTGCATTATAATTGTCATAGTATATTTTCCATTATTTAATGGCTCTACTAATTTTCTTGAAAATTTAATAGAAAATTTTTGAACTGTATATCTACCCTAAAAATGACGTAGGAAACTTTTTGATAAATTTAATGAAAGAAAGTCATCAATACTTACTGAAGGAAATGGACAAGGATTATTTTTCGGCATATTACTATTTCTTGAAAGTTTTGGCCAAAATTCTGTTTCAGTTCTTATAAACTCACAAAATGGTTTTATCGTTCTCAATATAATGGCATCCTTTTTATGCAGCTCTAAAATAACTAACTTTTCATTTGCCAAAGAATTTAATAATGTAAATGAACCTTTGAAATAAAAAAATTTTTTATCTCTACTCCTTGTTAGTCTCATAGATCCATAATCAATTACTTTTGATTTTTCTTTTGGCCAATAATTAAGTTCTTCAAAATAAATTTGACGACAGTAACAATCAATTATTAAGAGCAACCAAAAAATTAATGTTTTCATTTTAAACGACAGTTTGATATTAAATTTTAAAAGTATTTAATTGAGTGACAACGTGTTAAAATTTTAGATGAATATCGTATTTTAATTAGAGCTTTCACGTTTTAAGTATTGATTTATCTACTTTATTGCATGCATGTGATATGAAATTTTAATAGAATGACATTGTTTAAAAATATAATTAAATACACTGCGTAAATATCTTTATTAAAATCATTTATTTTTATTTCAAATAAACGTATGTAAACACATGCTCAATTAAAATCAAATAGTTAAATATGTATTCGAACTAATTGATGCTAAAACTTTTCCACGTTCAAGGAGAGATATTTTTGTGTTGTAATTTCCAATTGGAGCTGTTAAAAATTTGCTTTCATCAATTGTGTAATTTTTAATCCAATAGTCTCCCTGAAATAAAAATTATGTATGACGATTTTTTATTTTTTTTAAAAAAAAACTTACAGAAGGAAAAGGACATAAGTCAGTCATTACATCTGTTGGGATGTTACTCTTTTGTATTAAACCAGGAATTATCAAATTTTCTTTTTGTAAAAATGTACAAAGTAGGTCTTCTCGTTTATATATTAATGAACCTGTGGTTTTACTTTTTATTTCCAGCAAAATCTATTTAATATAAAAATGCATTTTAGCTTCTCAAGTCATAATTATCATTTACCTTTTTTTCATTCCCTAAATTTTGTTTAATTTCAAAGTTTCCACTTATCGAATAATAATTCTTTTTCACTTTTGTTACACGTAGAGTTCCAAAATCGATATAGTCATTGTCTTTTAATTTTGGATCTGATGCTAAATCTTCAATTTTTATTTCTCTTGCAATGACATTTGCACATGCAAATATAAGAAACATTCCCATAGAAAAATTATAAAGGCTCATTTCAATTCTGAACCGAACTGTGAAATAACAGAATAGAATTCCACATGTATTTTTATAATTGATTTATTGTCATAGATAAAATTTCTCTCATTGACGTACGATTGAGCTCTTGATAAATTAAATGGTTTTAATTTTTTTTACGAAAAATTCAATTAAAAAAATTTATTAATTTATTATTTCTTATGAAAATATGGAATGTAAGCATCAAAATTCGTGAACCGAGGTACCAATTAAATGGTACCTAAAAGATAAAATCAAAACGATCTACCATCAGCAAATAAAACTGGCAATTTACAATTAAAATGCTAAGATAGTTACGCATATTTTTAAGAAAAATTTAATTTATTGGAAATTTTTGATTTTATGACCCTAATAATGACATTGCAAGTTGTTCAACCTCGATCAAATTGAGTTTTGAAGCAATATCTTTTTTAGGTTTTTTAGCTTTAGGCATTTCTATTTCAGATTCTAAACTGGACTCTGATGCTTGACGTTTCTTTTCATACAATTTTTTAGGTAATTTGTGAATAGGACTTTCATCACTATCATCATTAAAATCTTCATCATTTCCATTTTCTTTTGCTTTTATTTTGTCATAATCAGGCAACCATGATATATCTGGTTCACTTCCACTTTCAAAATCATCTGCATCGTCTTCAATCTCATCATCACTTTCTTTCTTTTCAGCAAGTTTCTTTTTCTTGAGTTTCTTCTTTTTATCTTGATGTTTCTTTTTGACAAGTTCCTTGAATCTCTGTCTATCATATTTGTCCTCTTCACGCAGCAATTCTCGGGCTTTTTCGATATCAATTCCACCTTCATCTGCTTCTTCGTATTCTTTAGCTAAATCAGATTGTAATTGTTTAGCTGTATTAACAATTATTTTTCCATCATCGTCAAATTGAATTTTATTATTTGGGATAATTTTCTTTTTGAGAAGCTTTTTCGCAAGTGCGGCTTTAGTGATTAATTTTTCTTTTCTAGCAGCTTTAATTTCTTCCAGAGTTTGACTTTCATCATGATCTTCAATATCATGGTCTTTTCGTTTCAAACGAACCAAACCTGCATCATCATCATCGCTTTCAGCCATTAAAGCACTCAAATCAATTGATTTTGCTTGTTTCTTTTTATCTTTATCTTCATCTTCTGATTGAGTATCTTGTTCATTATTCTCATCTATTTCCTCACCATTAAGCTTTTTCTGTTGCATTTCTTTCTTTTTTCTTAGTCGTTGTAGAAATCTCACACGAGGTGTAACGACAAGTCCGAGAGATTTTGCGTACTCATCAAAATTTATTGCTTCTATATTGAATATCTTTTTATTTTTCATAAGATAAACTGATTTAAGATAAGCAATAAATGCACGTTGTGCTGATTCTTTTAATTCTTGTGATTGTGCGAGAAAAGCCTCCATTTTTACTCTTGGTGAAAAGAGTCGTTGTGGATCAATTGAAATTTGATTTATAGGTATTTTATTGGCTTTTAGTTCTTCAAGCATAGCTGGTTCTTCAGCCGGGGTTAAAACTAATAAGCTTTCACCTGATGCATTATGTCTTGCTGTACGACCAGCTATAAAAATTACAAATAAACAAATTAACATTTTCTTTAATTGATATAAAATATTTAACATACCTCTATGAATGTATGCTGTAGCATCTTCAGGGCAATCGAGTTGAATAACCCAAGAAACAATTGGAAAATCTAAACCACGTGATGCAATATCAGTTGCAAAAAGCACAACTTTTGATCTTTTACAAAATTCATCGTAAATTGCCATTCTTCTGTCTTGATGAAGAGTTCCATAAAGAGCAAGCAAAGAAATTCCAGGTCGTAATCTACTAAATATTTCATAAATATATTTGACTTGCTTGCAAGATGATAAGAATACAATAGATTTTTGTTTCAAATGGCTTTTGATAAATGACCAAAGCATTGTAATTTTATCTTCTTGATTTATAATGACATAATTTTGTTGCAGCAAGGTAGGTGTAGTAACTTCAGATTTCTCATGAGGTGCAATATAAATTGGAGAATTGAGACTCAATCTTGCTAAATCTTTTACAGACTTAGTTTGTGTAGCAGAAAAGAGAAGAGTTTGTCTCTCCGGTGGTAAATTTTCAATAATTCCATTCATAGTTTCTGCAAATCCCATATCTAGACATCTGTCAGCTTCATCGAGAACTATTGATATAAAAAATTAGATAAATAATTGAAATGAATATGATCATATTTTACCTAAAATTTGCATAGATGTACAATTAAATAAAGGATTCTCGTCCATATGTTGTAAAAGTCGTCCAGGAGTACAAATTATTATATTGACTTGATCCATACGGCATTTTTCAAATTTTAAATTCTTTCCGCCAATAATTAATCCACTCGAGAAATCATGATGTGAACCTACTTTCTTCAATGTTTCAAATATCTGATAAGCAAGTTCTCGAGTTGGTGAAATAATGATCTAAATTTAATATGAAAATAATAAAAATGAACTTAGCATGAGCAAGATTTAATACTCACAGCTCCAACTCCATCGATTCTCGTCCATTTCTTGATGTAAAGATTTTCCAAAATTGGAATAAGAAATGCTATATAACAGTCAAAAATCAGAAAATATTATTGATATCAATTTTTGAAATATCCTTACCCAAAGTTTTGCCGCTTCCAGTTTTACTTGCACCAAGTATATCGTTTCCTTTTAAAGCTTGACCAATCGATTGTTTTTGAATCTCAGTTGGAATTTTATATTTGTTTTCTTTTAAGCCTTTTCGCGTTAAACTTGATAATGGAAAATCATCGAATGTTTTAATGTCAGAACTTTTTGGCATATTTTCATAAGCTTCTTGAAGTTTTTTAATTTCCTCATCTTCTCGCACATGGCGTTTTATTTTTTGCTTCGGTTTTGATGGTTTGTTCTTGCCAAATTTATTAATTTTATGTGAAAATTTCTTTTTGTTTTTAAATACCATGCTTTTATTGTTTTGAAATTTTAACATTTGAAAATTCCGTTAACATATTCAGTTTGTCTGACAGTTAAAATTTTAAACGTGATTTGTTATTTAACACATGTTAATTAGAAAACTACTCATGGTACATATTTAAAATCAAGGAAGATAGACACGGTGGCAAAACTTGCCTCTTTTGCCACTCAAAATTTTTCAATAAAAAATAATTTTTTCTAAATTCAAGCTTTGATGAAAACTTGAAAATCAATTTTTATTTTTAAATATTCATGAAAAATAGTCTAAAACATTTTAAAGCAAAAAATATCAGTAAAAAAGTTACTAAAAACTCGTTAAAAGTAGGAAAACGAGACTGAAAAGTGTCCGCCTTAAGTCGGATTACTTTAGCGCATTTTTGGTGCCAAATCAGTGTATGTTGACAAATTACAGACTTATTAGATTCGTTTGAGAAGTAGATTTACAGTTTAAAATAATTTGATCCAAATAATTTCAAATATAGGCAAAACCATGTTTATAAAATTTTGATGCATGAAAGTATGGCGAGCGCTTTTAATTGATGTTCAACTTACCAGAGTCAGAAACCGTTTACAAATAACTAAAAATCAACTTAAATTTATTCGATTATATATTAAAGCCTAATCGATTAAATTTTAGTTGAAAATTTTAATTGAATAAGTTTAAGTTGATTTTTAGTTATTTGCAACTAAAATACCAAACGATTTCGGACTCTGCAATTTACAGAATATTGCAATAAATTTTGTTGACTTGAAAATAACGGTTGAGTGATATTCAAAATATTTGAAGTTCCAATATTTGCCATTGGTGGCGCTGCAATCTTTTTCGCAGCCTACTTCGCTTTGTTTACATTTTTCAATTTGGAAATTTAAATTCGTAATTTCCCAATTAATGCAATCAGTGACAACATTCTAATAAAGATTGCCGCCAGTAACTCGATAGCACAATTCATTTAAAATAAACTGGAAGTCTCTAGCTATTGTAGTTTTCGAGATCTCATCCCTCAGCCAGCCAGCCAAAGTGAAGATATAAGCGGCATTGTTGTTCCAAAAATGTGCTAAAAATGAATTTCAGAAAGTCAATGTCAAGATTCAAATCAATGACCATCGAATTGAAATTTTTTTTTTTTTTCGCATTTTATAAAGTGGCAAAAAATTTGCCACTCCTCCTTACCACTTTGCCAGGTTGTCCTTCTGTTCTGAAATATTATAAATTGAATTTTTACATTAAAAATTTAAAAGATTCCAATCTGAACATTTTTCATTTTCTCTCAATTATCATGGCTATTTGTAAATGCGCTTAAGAATTCTAATAATTGACTGCGTGTTTTCTCTTTTAAATTTTCATCGACACTGTCGAATTACGTTCTGTGAAAATAAAAAATTGCTTCTCTTCAAAAATTATTTAATTTTCGTCCTATTGGACGACTTGGATTCAAGTTTATTAGACAATTCGATACTTTATCTATAATGGCATCAAAAGACAATGGTTGTTAAATAATTTAAAAGTAAAATGTAGTTGAAAATTGAAAATGCGACTCTTTTATTTACAGAAAAATTACCACAAAATGATGATAAAGATAAGCAATCATCTTCTTCGAGTGAGAAAAGAGAGCAAGAACTTCCTGAATCGGACAGTTTAATGGACAAAATTGCTCATTTTTTTTCTGACAAACTTCATTTAAGTTCAGCTGCAGAAGACGATGAGGATGAAGGCGGTCATGTTTTGCAAAGTGCCACAATCTCTGCACTAATTGATGCATGGAAGCGTGGATGTTTCAAAAAAATTGTGACTATGGTTGGTGCTGGAATTAGTACTTCCTCTGGCATACCTGATTTTAGATCCAAAAATTCCGGACTATATGCAAATTTAAGCAAATACAACCTACCATATCCTGAAGCTATTTTTGAGATTAACTATTTTCGTGAAAATCCTCAACCGTTTTTTAAATTAGCCAAAGAGCTCTATCCGGGATCATTTAAACCAACTCCAAGTCATTATTTCATAAAATTGCTTCAAGACAAAGGATTATTGCTTAGACATTATACACAAAATATCGATACCTTAGAACGAATAGCTGGAATTGATGAGGAAAAACTTGTGGAAGCACATGGTACATTTTATAAACACCACTGCATCGATTGTCAAGAAGAGTATTCAATGGAATGGGCAAAAGAAGAAATTTTTAAGGATAATGTACCAACGTGTACAAATTGTAATGGCGTAGTAAAACCTGATATTGTATTTTTTGGGGAAAATTTGCCAGAGCCTTTTTATGTTCTTCCTCACAGAGATTTTAAACAATGTGATTTATTAATCATCATGGGAACTTCTTTAACTGTTCAACCTTTCGCCTCTTTAATTGATTTCGTAAGTGATAGTTGTGTGAGACTTTTGATTAATAGAGAAAAAGTTGGCAAGAATAGTGGCGGTGGATTTTTACGTTCTATGATTTTCGGTGAAGGCTTATGCTTTGACTTGCCTGGTAATCGACGAGATGTTGCATATGAAGGTGATTGTGATGATGGATGTTTGTATTTAGCAGATCAATTGGGATTCGGTGATGAACTTCGAGATCTTGTTAAAAAGGAGCATGAGCGAATTGATATAGAACTTGGAAAAATTAAACGAAAAGTATCGACTGATGATCAAAGTAAAGATTCATCAGATGAAAAACCAGAAGAGGAGCAAACGAAAGAGAAATTGTTGAAAAATAATGAAAATTCGAGCAAAAATGATGTTAAAAGTTCGATTTAAATTAACGAGTTACCATTCTAAGCAATGTGGGTACAGGCAGAGTTGTTAGGTGCGAGGTGCGAAAAAAAATTGAATTTTTTAAAAAAATTATTTTTTTTTTGGTTATTTAGTCATGATAATTAAAAATAGCATGGGAAAATATTTTTTTTGATTTTTTTCAAAAATTTTCGATTTTTCCGGGCCAAAAACTGTTTTTGATGTACATTTGTGTTTTTTTTTCATGTTTGAAAATTCATAACTTTTGACCAGTTTATCAGAAAAATATGATTGATACCTTTTTAAAAAGGTAATTTTAAGTCCTTTCTAACGATATATTATATGCAATATAAAACTAAATCTGTGGTCACAAGAGCACCGTTTTTGATGTCTCTTCATGATTTTTTCGAATTTAATTAGTTTGAAAATTCAAAAAAACTTCATGAAAATTATTTCAATGTCTTAAATATTTGATATGGATTTTTTTGATACAAAAAATTTAAAGTTTTTTTAGAAAATGATTCCCTACAAGAGTACACGTCCTAAACCATGTGCTGCCGGTCTAAGAAAGTCTTTTTTTGGAAAATTTTAATTTTTTTAAATTTGTAGTTATGACACTCATAAAATAGCATAACAAAAATATATTTAGAATTTTTTTCCAAAATTCCGATTTTTCCGAGCCCAAAAACTGTTTTTTTACATGCATTTTCGCCCATTTTTGTATTCAAAAATTCAAAACTTTTGACCAGTTTATCAAAAAAATATGGTTGATAGCTTGTTAGAAAGGTAATTTTAAGTCCTTTCTAACGATATATTATATGTAATATAATTCTTAAAACTATGGTCACAAATGCAGGATTATTGATATTCCTTTGTGGTTTTTTGGCATTTAATTAGGTCAAAAATTCAAAAAAGCTTCATAAAAAATTATTTAAATGTCTCAAATTATAATTTTGCATTATTTTTACTCAAAACACACAAAGTTTTCTCAAAGAAGTGATTTCCTGGAAGTTTGCACACTCTACAGCATGTGCTGCCAGTCTGAGATTGCCTTTATAAAAAAATTTTTTAAAATTGCTTGAAATAGCTTTAAAATGATAAGAAATGATATAATATGCAATAAAATTGATTTTTCAGATGACATTTATAAAGAAAAGTGTTTCTTCAATTTTCTTAAAAATAGCAAATTTTCTTAATTTTCTTAAACCTAAGTTATGATTTAAAAATGAAATTTTATCTGAAAAATCAATTTTATTGCATATTTTATCATTTTTTGTCATTTTAAAGCTTATTTGAGCAATTTTAAAATTTTTTTTTATAAAGGCATTCTTAGACCGGCAGCACATGCTGTAGAGCGTGCAAACTTGCAGGAAATTATTTCTTTGAGAAAACTTTGTGTATTTTGAGTAAAAATAATGCAAAATTATAATTTGAGACATTTAAATATTTTTTATGAAGCTTTTTTGAATTTTTGACATAAATAAATGCCAAAAAACCCAAAGGAATATCTATAATTGTTCATCTTGTGACCACAGGTTAAAGTTAAATATTGCATATAATATATCGTTAGAAAGGTCTTAAAATTATCTTTCTAACAAGCTATCAACCATATTTTTCTGATAATCTGGTCAAAATTTATGAATTTTTGAACACAAAAATAAGCAAAAAATGCATAAAATAACAGTTTTTGGGCCAGGAAAATTCGAAATTTTCTAGAAAAAATCAAAAAAATATTTTTCTCATGCTATTTTATAATTATCACGACCAAAAAACCACCGGACAGATTTTTTCGACAAAAAAATTTTTTTCGCACCTCGCACCTTCGCACCTGAGGTGCCGCACCTTTTTTCGCACATAACAACTCTGGGTACAGGTTAAATTTAATTGCATTCTTAAATTCACATTTATATGTAAGATACAAATATCCTTTATATTCATTTAAAAATTATATAACTTATCTAGGACGTCCATATTAGAGAAAACAAATTGTATTTTATAAATAATTTATTATTATAGATTGAAAAATTGAATTTATTCGGACTTTGCAATAAAACTTATAGATACGTTAATAAACAGACTTATGTTAAATTTGATTTATTATATTTGACATAGTTTTCAATGTTTGCCAATTGAAAATGAAATGTGTTTCTCCATTGATTGTAATAATGTGCAACGTATTGATTATAATTTTCGTATCCCGAAGCATTTTCTTCAAATGTTCTTGATAAATTTTGTAAATTTGGCTGACTCTCTTCACATATTGACTTCTCTTCATCAAACTCAATTTCATCTCCAACTGACTCTTCACTTTCTTGTTTAGAATAATCACTTTTCGATGAAATGGATTCTTCATATTCTTCATCAAGAGGATTTCGTTTGAAAATAACTTTCCTAAAATCGCTCTTTGGTGATTCTTGTTGTTCTTCAGGTGGCAAATTTTCATTTTCATTTTCACAAAATTTTTCATAGTCATTCAACAAAATAGATGCATCAAATAAATTTGAATTTTGTTCATTTTGAGTATCATCAATTAATTTTTTGGAAATATCAAGAAGCATCAAATTTCTCTCCACAATATCATCTTCCGATGTTTTTTCTTCAAATTTTCTATTAGAATCAATTTTACTGTTTTTATCTAATGAGCCATTATTACTACATTTATACGAATCAGCACCATTATTTCCAATAAGCATCTTTTCAATCTCTTGAAGTAAACTTTTATCTTTATCATCACTATTTTGTTCAAGATTTGTATTTTCATCGATATCATTTACTACTTCTACATCAACTCTCTTTAATTTTTCATCTTGTTTAGTATTATTAAAATCCCAGAAGTTGTACGAAACATTTTCATCAGGAAACTCATAAACCAACGATTTACTACTTCCGATTTCGCCCAACATTTTCTTGAACTTTTCTTTATCTTTTTCACCATTTAAGAAAGTAATTGCTAAACCGAGAGTTCCAAATCGACCAGCTCTTCCTATTCTGTGCAAGTATGTAAAACAATCATATGGTAGATCTAGATTTATTACTAAATTAACATTTTCTATATCAATTCCTCTTGCCATAAGATCGGTTGTGATTAGTACTCTACATTTAAATTTTGTAAGTTTATCTAAGACTCTAAGTCTTTTTGTTTGCTCTTGAGAGCCATTTATCACTTCATTTTTCCATCCCAACTTCTTTAAATAGTTTCCATAGGATTCAGTTCTCAGTTGAGAATCAGTGAATAGAAGACATTGCTTAAATGATACTTTTGTAAAAATTTTCTCAAGCTCTGCAACCTTCATTCGCATAAGTTCAATATTATCAGTTTGCTCTTGTAATTGGATAGCAAATTGTTTGATTCCAAGTAAAATTGGAGCTTCATGTTTTGGAGTAATGCCTATAGGATTTTTCATAAATCGCTTAATATGTTCTTCAAATTGAGTTGAAACAGTTGCAGTTGCAGCAATAATTTGCAAATCATTATTCTCTCTGACTTTTTTTAATATTGATTGTACATCTTTAGCCATTTGACCGCTTTCGAGTAATTTATCAGCTTCATCAAGTACAATTGTCTTTATACATGTTGTATTGAAAATTGCATTATTAATTAAATGCAATATTCGTCCTGGGGTACCTAATAATGTAAAAATGACATTTTTTTTAAGAGCTCATACATGTCTTAATGTTAAATAAAATTAACTTACCAATAACAATTTTGGCGGTTTGAATTCGTTTACGATCATTTTTCATATCAGTTCCTCCAATAAATTCACAAGCTTTAAAATACTTCATGTGTATACCTAAACTTTCAAGATTATTTGTGATTTGTACAGCAATCTCTCTTGTTGGTACAACAATTAAAGCTTGAGGAAACTTAATATCTTCATCGTATGTTTCAAGTAAACAAATTGCAAAACTCAATGTCTTTCCTGTGCCGGATTTTGATTGTATTATCATATCTAATCGACTTCTTGCTAGAGGAATAGTTTTAACTTGAATAGGTGACGGTTTAATGTATTTCATTTCATGGAGAGATTTTAAAAGTTTTTCCGAAAGCAAGAAATTTGAAAATAGATAATTTTGCGAAACGAGCACATCAGCGGTATGAAATTTCTTTTCTTCTTCATCCACCATTATTGCTATAATTGATTACTAATATATTTATTATCAATCAACGTCTTTCTACAACAATAATTAAATATCTTTTGATAAACTTTTTTATTTTGTAAACAAAACGTTTTGTCGACACTAAAAAAATTTTTTTTCGCAGAAGTTAGGATCCCCTAACATTCACCTCACTGAAAAAGTCAGTACTCGCATAAAAAGTTGAGAATAAGGAACAAAATATACATTCAGTGTTTATTCTTACAATAAATAAGACACAAAAAGAATAGCTAGTGATTAATTATTAAATAGAATGATAATATCAAATTTATAAAGTAGATACCAGTAGATAAAATTTCTTTTTGTTATTCTTTGTTTTAAATTTTATTGTTTTGACATACATTTTGCTTATCGAAAAAAATGCTTCGCATAAAAATATTTACACTGTTTGTTATAATACTTTTAAATTTAAATGTGTTGATTCATTGTGCCATAGAAAATAATGGGAAACTGATTGCTGCGTCGATTGTGAGTATTTTCAGCTTTGACTTAAGTTAGCATATTGTTGGTTTCTTTTTTCTTCAGTACAATATCTACTTCCTACTTGTATGCTAAAAATATTTTATTTTTTTTTGTTTAAAATTAGATATTTCGACATGGTGATAGGACTCCTGTGGAACCTTATCCCAATGACCCATATAAAGACCAATCACTTTGGCCAGCACATTTCGGTCAATTAACGAATGTGAGTATATATAAAAAGAATATTATCCTCTTCTTTTATTTAATATAAATAGCATATAACAATATAATCGAATGAAAATTCATTGCTAACAAATTTGTTTAAAATATGGGCCATTAAACTCAACATTGTATGAAATCATCCTCTTTATTATCAATTTGCAAACACTCAACGTCACGTGCAGCTCAGGCCTGACGACATTTGTCACTTAATTTGTTTTGAACATTGATATGCATAATCATCATTTGTTCACACAAATATTCATTATTCAAAAATTTCTTCTTTATTTCTGTTTGCATAGACTGGCAAAAGGCAGCATTTTGAACTTGGAAAATGGTTTCGTGCACGTTACAATAGTTTAGTAAGCGATAAATATAATCCTGATGAAATGCTTGTACGTTCAACAGATATGGATCGTACGCTCATGTCGGCTATGAGTAATTTAGCAGGCAAGGGTTAATTCTACCTTTAACTGCCAAAACAATTCTAATTTTAATATTTTATAGGCTTTTATCCACCAAAAGATCTCGATATATGGAATGAAGAAATACAATGGCAACCGATCCCAGTTCATACTACTCCAGAAAAACTAGATGAGATTCTAGCGGCAAAAAAATCTTGTCCCGTTTATGATTATGAATTAAAGAAGCTCTATAAATCACCAGAGTTCAAAGCCTACGATCAAAAGTACAAACCAATCTATAAATATCTGACACAGTATGCAGGAAAAAAAGTTGACTCGATTCAGAGTGTACAAAATATTTATTCGTGTTTGCACATTGAACAAATTTATAATTTTACTTTGCCCGAATGGACAAAGGAAGTATTTCCTGATAAGATGTTTGAAATTTCTGGACTATCATTTGCTGTCAAAACATACACACCGTTACTTGCACGTTTAAAGACAGGTCCATTATTGAAAGAAATTTTAAATCTCTTTCAAAACAAAACTGAGGGAAAAAAGACAAAAAATTTATATATTTATAGTGCACATGATACGACGGTTGCAAACATGCTAAATACGCTTGGTGTTTTTAAACTACTCGGCTATCACAATCCACCTTATACATCACATATTTTATTTGAATTAATTGAGAAGAATAACGATTACTTTGTTCAAGTTTTTTATCGCAACACAACTGGTGATCCTTTATTATTAAATCTTCCATGCGGTACACTATGCCCTTTGAATCAAATGTTTAAAACATATAAGGATGTTTTACCGATAAATTGGGAAGAAGAATGTCAACTTTCTCTTCTTCAAATGCCTCTTGATATAAATGTTGAGAACTCATTGAGTTTGATGACTATATTTAGCTTCATTGCATTAATGCTGTTTGTTGGTGTGATTGTTCTATTTATTGCAACAGTTTATAAACGTCGTGATTATTTGAGTGAAGATAAATGGAACAGATGGGGCAATGAATGGAATTGAAATGATTCTGTATTTAAATTTAACATCTCAATCATAATGGTATTGCAAGTTGTAGTGCAAGAAGCAAAAAGTATTGGCAGAGAAAAGAATGGTATTAAAAATGTGATTGGATTTTTAGATTGTGATTTTATAAACTTGCAATATCAAAAAATGATGATGTGTTTTCAAAGAAATTTTTGAGACTGTAATCTTTTTTTTAATTTTTAATAGCTTGACTTTATTTTTAATTTTTTGATAATACAATTTTATAGTTTGTTTTAAAAGATTAACTTTTTCATTTTCTCAAATAGTTTTATTTTCTTCTGAATATCAATTGATTTTTTGTGAAACTCAATAAAGAATAAAAATAGTTATATGCTGAGATGACAACAAAAAATATTATTTAAAATGTCTTTTTTAATGTTTTACTTGAATATGAAATTTGCATGAGGGCATACTAACAATTTCAGCTGTTACAATTGCGTTAATTCCTAAGTTAGCCAAAGTACCTCGAATGAGTCCACAAGTAAAAACTACATGAGCAGGTGCAATATCAAGATATTGAGATGAATTAGAAATTTGTTTTAGGAACCTGAATGTGTTATCTTGTAAGACATAAATCCCTTGATGATTTGTCCTCAAATTATCAACTTGCTTTTTAAATACACTCGACCAAAAATCAGTACATATGAATTTAACTGTATCTAATTCATCTTTAAATCGTGGCATTTCTCTTGTTAGTCTTTCTATTAAACGGTAGCCCGTTGAAAAACCAATATATTCCAACGTTGATATTTTAGAAGATTGTGTCTGATTTGTTTCATTTTCCTAAAAAAATTAAATTTTAAATTTTAATCGATAATATTTTTATTAAAAATTTCACCTTTTTATCATTTACACAATAATTTACAAGCTCGAAATGTAAATACTCTAATAAACCTTCATCTGCCATTATTTTACTTATTTCTTCAAATTTTTCTTTTCACTAAAATAATCAAAACAAATGTATGTACAGTGAGATGCCCAAGAATTGAGTTACACGAAACATAAACAAAGAATAAAGAGATGTGAGAGGATTTTTTTTCAACATTTAAAAAGAACAGTAAAAAATATAATGATGAAAGTCCTCTTTGCTACTTTCTTTGTATCACAAGAATATAATTCTTTTAAAATTTATTTAATATTTTCTGTATCATATATATAAAAGTCTTAATAAAAAAAGTTATTCCCATTCAATTTCTTTCATTTCTCTTTCTTTTATGATACTCTCTCCACTCTTCTCTACTATAAATTTTATTCCCACGTTTTGCAGCTTCCTCATTATTTCTTTTTGCAGTTGCATCTCTTAATTCCTGCTTCGTTTCTTTATCAAGATTTTGCATAAAATACTTTTCTCGAAAATCATAATTGTGTTCCTTGATTACAATTTCGCCATGATCGCTAATTTTCTCATATGTTAGTAGTATTCGTGAGGTTTCAGATATTAATTGCTGTCTTGATTTTGATACCAATTGCAATGCAGTGTGTTCAGGAAAAATATTCTCTTCTATTAAATGATCTGCTATTGGAAACCACATTACTAATCTACCATTCATTTTTAATCGACATGCAGCAAAATTCAGCAAGTCATTATACAAGTTATTGATATCATAACTTGATAATGATGGATAATGAATAGCATCTTCTGTCATTGCTGTGAATTTCATTCGTCTCTCCTTCTTTTCAATTTTTGACATTGCCTCTCTTACTCCATAGGGTGCTGAAAAGTTTTAAAATTAACGGAAAATATAAATTTAAATTTTTTAACAAACAAAACAATTTACCGAATTTTTGGTTCTCATATCACATTAAAATATTCGTAATTAAAAAAGGTTTTTATGTTAAAAGGGACAATATAAAAGAAAATAAAAGGCATTCACAATCGAGTCATTGAATAAGCATTAAAGAAAATCAAATGGCTGACATTTTTGGCAAATTAAATGCATTCTTAAACAAAGGTAAAATTGGGATGATTTGTGAAGAAATTGTTGATTATTTTTGATACTTTTCAGATTCTCAAGACGATTCATTTAACTACGATGTTAATGATAGTTCAAACGATAGTCCCATTGTTTCTACAAAGTCACAAAATCAAGCTGATGTGATAAGCGTTGAAGATAATTTAGATGATTCTTCATGTGTTCAAGAATCAAAAAAACCAGGCAGAAAACGAAAAGCAACACAAACATTAAATGATCCAGATGAGAGTTTTGATTTGACAGGAGATTTCTACGAAAAAGATTCTTCTTCATTTGACCATAATATTAATATAGGAAAATCTAGGAGAAAATTAGCTGATGAAATTTGTGTAATTAATACTGGCCAAGTTGATCTATGTGATATAGAAGAAGATACTTCATCAGTAGAATTTAGTGGTACTGGTAGAGGTAAGCGTGGGAAAGGAAAAAAAACTCCTCCTAAAGTTCGTAAACCACGTAAAATGTCGTATAAAAAAGCTCTTGAGATTATTAAACAACCACTTCCAGATATAAACGCGAATAAAACAAATACGATACAAGTGCCTTCAACTATTCCATCATCATCATCACGAAGTATCATAACAAGATTAACTGATCAAAACTTAGATGCTGTAGATTTGACTGGTGAATTTGTAATGGGACCTCAGCATAGCAAAGCTCCGCTTTTTCAAAATAAAACAAGTGAGGCAAAGAAGAGCAAACAATCAAATAATGAATCAATTGATAAAAATAACAGTATGATTTGGGAGGAAGATGATGATATTGACTCAATCAAAATTAATGTTCGAATTAAGGATTCTGTCAAAAAATTTAAACATTACTCAAATCGTCGATTCTATGATCTTTTCAAGATAATTGCTGAAAGTGAGAAAGTTCCAATTAGTAGTGTATTCTTTTATCTCAATGATAAGCGTATTTATCCAGAAGATATGCCAGAAGAAATTGGTCATAAAATTTCAACAATCTATAATTGTACACTAATGGACTCTACAACACTTGAAGTAACAAATCGGAAAGACAAAATTGAATTAAAGTTTCAATCTGATAAATGGAAACGACCTATTTCATTGAAGGTGTCTCGAGTTGATAAATTTTCGAATTTTCTTAAAAATTTATATGAACAAATTGGTTTCACACCTAAGCAAATTTTCTTATGTTTCGATGGTGAACCGTTAGATATTGATTCAACTCCAATGGAAAATGAGTTAGAAGGTGGGGAAATCATAGATTGTCGTGTCAATATATAACTTCATATTATGTTCACATGTTATTCACTATGAGTTCCAAAATAAATTATTCGTTAAAAAATATAATAAGACTTTTTTACTTACGATCACAAATGATAGAATCAAATACAACTCTTTCATGTAATGAACAATTTGAAAAATCACCAACAAAGACATCAATATATTTATCTTGTAAATTATACTGCTCTAAATTTGCTTTGACACTCTCATCTTTATCTCTTGTTTTCATAAATGCTCTGACCGGTTTACTTTGTGCATGAAGAGTCAAATAATCGATATCAAAGCCAAAAACATAACTTAAGATGGAATTATTGTTTGTTCATGTAAAAGAAATAGATTATTTAATACATTAAAAAATAGAATTATTAAATAGTCTACCTTCCAAATAATGCACAAGATACTAATAAAGAACCCGTTCCGCAGAAGCAATCAAGCATCAAATCGTTTTCCTTACATAAGCCTTGATTTGCCATTAGAAGTGATAATTGTGCATCCATTGAAGTATTTCCTATATATTTACGATTTTTTAATGAAATTTTACTTATTAAATCTCTACGCCCGTCTGCAATCCATTTTCCAAAAATGATTTCTTCTAACTTGGGTTCATTATTTTTTAAGCCGTGATATTCAAAATATATCATAGTGTTATCTGGATTGATTAAATCAATTGGTCCTAATGCAGAATCCAAATAATTCATGCTTTCAATTTTCTCAATCTTTTGTGCAAGTTTCAAATGCAAGTTATAAGTCTCAACTATGAACTTAAATGACTGCTTGCTATACTCTTTATTAATGAATTGAACATAGTTTCGAGCATTTTCGTGAAATTCATCTAATGTTTTACCACTGCAATATAATTCAGCAACAAATTTTAATGATACAGATCGACTTGCAATTTTCTTTATGTCACTTTCACAACTTTCAATTATCCAATAAGGTCGATTTTTTGGCTCTACATTAGGCAGTTTTAAACTGATATTGAATATTTTGATAATTGACTCTATTTCAGCAAATCGGAAATCGACAAATTCTTGCGCAAAAAGCAATAAATAATTTTTTACAGTTTGCGACATTTTCCTTTTTTAAAATTTGTACACACATGTGTTTAATACTGAAATGATATTAAAAGTATTCATGCGGCAGAAGGGGACACTTTAGCGCATTTTTTGGTGTCCAGATCAGTGAATGTTTTAACAAATTACAGAGTTAGGGTAAAAGATTTAATTTTGGGCCACTTTTGTAAGGTTTCAACAGAAAATGTCTGAAATCTCTTTAAATACATAAATTAACACAATGATTAAGATTCGTATATAAAGCTAAAGCTTTTCCCTAATATTTAAAGACATATTTGAGAGCTAGAAGTCTTTAATTATTGAGTTATTGACAAAAACGAAACCCAATTTAATTTTGGGCCAAAAAATCTATTTTTGGGCCACTTTTCAGATTTTTAAAATAATTGATTTCTTCACTTACTTTTAATGATTTGACACTTAATTAACTCTTTTCTTTGCATTATATAATGTTTTAAACACTTAAATAAGCAGCATTTCGTTTAATCAAGGTTTTATCAATTTCAAAGATTTTTTTTCCATATTTACAAAATTTTCATACAAAAATTTAGTGGCCAAAATTAAATCGGAATTTAAAATCAAATTTTTGGCTTTATTAAATATTTCTAGCTAGATATTTCCTCATTAAAAAGTGTGTGAAACGGTTTAGTGCTTGTGAAGTATCAAATATGAGTGATAAAGTGATTATTTTTGTGAATAATTAACAAAATATTGAAAACAATAAAGTGACGGAAAATCAACAAAAATCTTGATTATTCAAGTATTTAACATATTCATTTAATTAGCAAAAACTATTGAATGATGCTGAAACTTAACATGTAAAGTATATTCAGTGTTAAATAACGAATTAAATAATCACTCAATCATTATTATTAATACATTAGAAAAGATAAAATTAAATATTTTAAAATGTAAACAAAAAAGTGGCCCAAAATTAAATCTTTTACCCTATTAGATTTGTTTGAGAACAATTCACACTTCAAATATACTGATCAAAATAAATAAAATATAAGGGAAATCATATTTATAAAATTTTATTGTATGAAAATACAGTGAGCGTTTTTAAAGGATATTCAATTTACAGAATCTTATAAAAAATTTTGTTGTTTTGAAAATAACGGTTAAATAATATTCAAAATATTTGAAGTTTCAATATTTGCCGTTGGTGACGCTGCAATCGTTTTTGCAGCCAACTTCACGTTGTTTACAAATTTCAATTTGGAAATTAAACCAGGCAAGGACACTCGATAAAAGATCCTGAAAGATCCCGTGAGGATCCTAAAAGATTTCAAAAGATCTTAAAAAATCTCAAATTTTTGTTTTGGTAAAATTCGCATTTTTCGATAAAATAAATGTTCTAAAGTACACAGGAATAACTTTTGCCATCCCTTATTATCTTTCCCTAGTAGAATATTACAGTTTGAGGCTGTATTTTAGCTAAAATTATAAATTTTATTTTGTTTATGTTCGAAAAATTTCGAAAATTGTAAACAAAAAAATCAAATTAAAATTTTGTTAGTTTTTGCTTGATTTCTCAATTGATTCTTAATCTAAACGTTTAAAAGGAGTTAAAAACACAATAATAGATGCTATTATGTAGTAAGAAGAGCAAGAGAATGTTTTAAAATGACAAAAATTTACAAAGATTGAAAGATTTGAAAAGATCTCAAAAGATCCTAAAATATCTAAAAGATCTTTCAGTGTCTTTGCCTGGAAATTAAATTTGATATTTCCTTAATAATAACGATACTACATTAGTGACAACATTCTAATAAAGATTGCCGCCAGCAACTCGATAGCACAAAATAAACAATAAACCGGAAGTCTCTAGCTATTATAGTTTTCGAGATCTCAGAGAGACAGCCAAAGTGAAGATATAAGCGGCATTGTTGTTCCAAATATGCGTTAAAAATTGTAAACAAACTCCCAGATAGTAATGAAATGCTTTGTTTTCTTTATGCTAGTTGCATATTTCTTTTTTCTTGACATTTTTATTATTCTCAGTTTATTAATAAAATTATCATCAAGAATTATAGTAGAAGAAAATGAAAATTAAAAAAAAGATGTAGAACAAATAAAAAAAAGTCTAATATATGTATGGACATCATTGCATAATAGTAATAGAATGATGTCAAAGCATAAATCTGAGATGAATAATATTATTATTGTTAATTATAATTTCATTCAGTAGCACATTATTATTGAATTTATTAAATTAATTTTTTTTGAATCTTCGTCTGCTATTTTGTTGCGGCCCTTGGCCTGCGTAGATATTATTTAAAAAGAAATCCTCTTGTGGCTCACTAAAATTAAATTTAAAACATTATTTTTAAAATGCATTAAAAAATAAAATTAAAACTTACTGCACTGGAGTGTCTTTCTTTCTTTCACGATCACCAGATGCAGTTGCTGTTTGATTCTGATTCTGTTGATTTTGATTGCCACCTAAAACAATTTTATATTGAACGACACAGGAATTTGCTTGAAGATGTGATAATGCTCCTCGCTGACATAAAGCCCATTCTAAAATATTGAAAATAAAATTATATTCAAATTGTATATAATTTTAACTTACCAGTGATATCATAAACATTTCCTTCCATCAACGCTAAATATTTCCAGCGTAATCCAAAGAAACTTGTTTCTGCCCATATGTCACCTTCACGAGCTGCATGTCTTATTTTACATGTGCTACATTCACGCGCAGCAAAAGGCTTTCTCCCAGTTGGTTTACGTGGATGTCTGAAACAACATGATGAACAGCGTATTGTATTGGCAGCTTCAGAAATTTTCGTTTGTAATTGAATTAAGAGATCGTTCAATTCATTAAAAGCTTTTTCAGTATTTAATGTCTTTGCCAAATTGTCATCATATAATTTTCGACTCTCCTACAATAAACATAAAGTACATTTTGTAAATTTTTATAAAAGAGAGAAATCTATATTTTCTTACAGGTTCTCCAATTAATTCAAATGATCTTTGTAAAACTTTGAATGCTTCCTCAGCACCAGCTTGCTTATTCTTGTCAGGATGAACTAGAACAGCAATTTTTTTATAGTGTTTCTTTATCTGTTCTTGTGGACAATCAGGACTGACACCAAGTATACTAAAAAAGAAAAAAAAGATAGAATTATTAAAAATTGATGACATAAGAATAATTAATTTAACATACCTATAAGCATCTTTTTCTTTACAATTTAGTAAAGATTTCATTGCTTCTTCGGCAGTTTTTGGAAGTCGTCCATCTTTATAGTAGTCTTTTGCATTCTCACCATTTAATTGCTTTTTAAACATCCAACGCCAAAAAGCCCATTTTGATTTCTTATCAAATTTACTATCAAATCTTTTCCATAGGTTTTTAATCCATAATATAAATGCCCTTCCTGGATTTCCTCTCAGTTCTCTACGTACATATGAAACACCTTGCATTGCATATTGATATCCTAAATTCAATCGATCCCAAAGAATTCCTACACTCAAGTAACCGACATCATAAATGAGCATCCAAAGCCATTTGACGAAAATTAGAAGATATTCGATGCATGAAGCAATCAATTTTTCTAGGAACTTGCTTTTATGTTTACGATTTGAAGATTTGCTTGAAATTCTTTTCTGATTTCTTTCATTCTTCTTTGAAACATTTGTGGTGGATGTTGAATTAAACTGCTGTTGTTTGTTCTTTTTGAAACTTTTAATTTTTTCCACTTTATGGTGCTCACCATGATAGACGTTTTTATGAATATTGTAATAATCATCGGCATTTTCCATTTCTTTATCATCTTCATTATCTGAATCAACTGTGCTCGAGTGTTCTTCTGAATCTGTATTTGAATATTTATTCTTCATTGCTTCATTGCGAGTAGATATCGATGATGATTTAATATTGAGCGAATCTTTTGTTTGTAGTTTCTTCTTTTTTGAATTCTGCGATTGATTATTGTTGATTTGAGAGACCTGTGGTGGTGGTGATGATGATGATGATGACAATTTTTCAACTTTTACTGGCGTTGGTTGTGTCTTTTTAATTTCCGAATTAACAATATTATTGTTGATAGTAGTATTTGTTGGACTCTTTCGATTCTTGTCACTCGCATTACCATTGCTGCCATTTTCCTGATGTTTCTTTTCAAAATTATTGTTATTTGTTACTGCTGTTGACGATTGATATTTTGTCTTGTTTATTTTATTTGTCGTTATTGGCAATGTTGTATTGGGACTACTTGAATTAGAATTTGGATGGCTACTAGAAACTGTAGTTGGCCCACTTATACCATTTTTGCTAACAACATCTGAATAAGATAATTTATATGGCTTCACTTCGACCACAATTCTTTGCTTCTTGCTATTATTACCAGAATTATTACTGCCAGTGTTATATGTTGTTGTTACAGTTGGAGAAGATACAGAGGGCGATTTTTTATGAGTGGTAACATTGTTGGAAGTCATTTGTGACTGCTGCTGTTGCTTTGATTTTAGTGGAGGCATATTAACTTGAACTTTATTGGAAGCTCCATTTTCTAAATTGCTATCATTCTCATAGGAATCATAGGAAGTAGTAGTATTGGCATGCTCTAATAAAGCAGGAATCGAAATAGAATTAATCGATTCTTTTGATAAAGTATTAAAAGCAGAGTTATTATTATTGTTATTGTGACCACCAAATGTTCCAAATTCAAATTTTCCGGGCCCCAGATTTGATGTTACTAAATGATGAATAACTGAATTGTTGTTACTGTTTTGTTGCTGTTGTCTGTTTATTTGAATTGGTGGAGGAGGTGGTTGAAATGGGATGTGAGTATTCGGTAAAAAGTTATTAAACATATCAACATTATTTATAAATACAGGAGATGTTTCCTGTTGTGGCTGCTGCTGTTGCATTTTACTTCGTTCAAATAACTGATATTCCTTGTGATTATCGCTGTAATAAATCTTTACATATGGTCCATTATTATCTCGCAAGAAGTGCACATTTTCAGGGGTATTTGATGTAGGAGATGCTTGATTCGTAATTTCCCTCTGCAAATCAAAACCGTGCTGCATTGGCTAAAAATTTATATTTTTTATATTATTTTGTATATAAATTTAGGATTTTTACTGGATCTCTTTTCTCAGCAAGTGATCAAATTTTATAATTATTATATGTAGTAATAACAAATGCTAACCTGATAATGATTCATATAAAATTGTTTGTTTGGGTCATTTGCAGACATCTGTTGTTGTTGATGCCAAAGATTCTCGTGTGGCGTTTGATTATTTCCGCTTTCCATTATGAATTTTTTGTACAAACTTTTTTGATGATGTCGTCGTACTTTTCTTTCAATCAAAACCTTTTATAAAACCACTCCATTTATTAAGACATTAAAATTTCGTGAGCTTTTTTTAAAAAATCAAGTAATAATAGATATTTTGAAAATGATTAAGGACAGTTCAAAGTGATGAATGTACAGATTTTGAATTAAAAATCTAAAAATTTATTTTTGTGTAACTCTAAGCGCTCTACACTTTACCTCTGTAATTTCAAATTGGGTTGTTACTTGAATTTTTTATGTCTTTTGAAAGAAATCTTATTTTTAAATATGAAAGTATGTGAATGATGTAAAATAATTTTAAAACATATATTCTGACACATTTTTATATATAGAAACATTTAAACAAATCATTCGTTTAATCTAATCATCGTAAAATAGAATTTTTCATATTAGTTGATTATAACCGTCTACAAAAAATTTGAATTTGTATCAAAACAATACAAAGTTTCTTTATTTACGTTTTTAAAAATTTCAAAAGATATTAATTTTATTTTTCAAATATTCAAGTATTATAATGGCAGATGTAAAAGCAAAAATGGCAGAGAGAATGGCCAAGTTAAAGAGTCTTCATCAAGCAAGGAATGAAGCTCGAAATCAAAATCACAATGAAGTAAAGAAAGAAGTGGAGAGAAATTCTCTTCCTAAAAATTGGGAAATAAGACAACAAAAAGCAGAATGGCTTATTAAGGATAAAGCAAAGCGTGAAGCAGTTGAAGAGAAAGGAATTGATTATGAACGAGTAAAATTATTAAATGTCTCTGCATTAGAACAGGATGTAAGTATGAATAATTTGATTAAATATTAATGATACAGGAACATTTCTCCTTGAATTATTTCAGAGATTAGAAAAGTTGAAGAAGAAAAGAAAAGTTGGCGATCAAGGATTTGCAGACTATGAGACACAAACAGCAAGACAATATCAAAGATTAATTAAGGCAATGCCTCCAAAAGATTTACGCAAATATAATGAACAGAAACAAGAATACGGAGAAGATTATTATTCGGCAAATCCTATACTTGAGGGAAAAGCTAAAGATTCAAAAGAAGCAATTCAAAGGATGGTCGATGATCTCGATGAACAAGCTGAGAAACGTAAAAACTTTTCACGTAGACGAATGCACAATGATGAGGCTGATATTGACTACATCAATGAAAAGAATGCTCGTCTTAATAAGAAACTTGATAGATATTATGGAGAATATACTAAAGAGATTCGTGAAAATTTGGAAAGAGGAACTGCTATTTAATTTTCATTATTTTATCTTAATTATAATTTTATGTGTAAGAATAATTATTCTATTATTCAATAAATTTAGTATAAAAATGAACATTATCCAATTCTATTTTATTTCTTATAAAATATCTTTAGAAAAACGCCTTTAGAAAAAAAACCCAAATGTATGGAATATTACCCAAAAAGTGTTCTCTTTTAAAAAATTTTCTTCTAGATCATTCTATAAGCTTCATTCATTAGATTATCTTTTGTCATTTTATGCCTAAAATTCACATTTAACGGAATATTTTCTAGACAATTTTCGGAATATTTTTTGGAATATTGACACATTTATCTTGCATTTTATTTAAAATAACATAAAGAAGCAGCTGCATAAAATAAATTTTAAGTGAAAATTGTAAATCGTCTAAAGTAGAATTGAGAGAAAGCAATGGGATAATATATTGGGATACCTTTTTTCAGCAGTAATAATCCAAAATGTCTGACTCGGAAATGTCAGATTTTAAAGAAATGCATTTGTTGGAGCATTCTGGCAATGTAATGAAACATACATTACAATTTTTTGAGAATAAGCAAAGAAATGATGAAGTTGTTGGTAAGTAATGCGAAAATAAGAAGATATCGATTGTTTGTAAACAAAAAAATTCCCTCTTTCAATTTCTTTTAGAAACAGATGAAATGACTGAAATGACATGTGATTCTGGTAATTATAGTCAGTGCGAAAGCAATGAAAACACCACCGAAATATTTCAACAGCAATCTTCTGAAAATTCTGACGATTCCGAATACAGTGATACAGCATCAAGCGAAGACGAAGAGGATGATGAAGAAGATGATGATTTAGAACTAACCAGTTGGATACATAAGAAAATTGCAATGGGGCTAAGTCCAAAAAGTATTATTCAACGGTTAATACACAGCTTCAATATTCCTGAAAATATGAATGAGGAAACTCTCTTCAGAATTATCTCTCTCGCTTTTACACCTCTTCGCAAACAACTTCAGCACGTACAAACAGTTGAACACGCCACACAGCTTATTCGGGATTCTAAAAATATCATCGTACTTACAGGAGCTGGCGTGTCTGTGTCAAGCGGAATTCCCGATTTCCGCTCAAAAGAAGGAGGCTTATACAGTCGCATTGCAAAAGATTTTCCATCTTTGCCTGATCCTCAATCCATGTTTGACATTAAATTTTTTTATGATGATCCGCGACCTTTCTATAAATTTGCACGTGAAATTTTTCCTGGACAATTTAAACCAACACCATCGCATCATTTTATCAAGCGACTTGAAGATTCAGGCAAACTTTTGAGAAATTATACGCAGAACATCGACACTCTAGAACGAATAGCTGGTATCAAAAGAGTTGTTGAATGCCATGGGACCTTCCAAAATGCAACTTGTACAAAATGTCATCATCAAGTAAACAGCGATGCTATTCGTGAAAAGATCTTGAAGCAACAAATACCAGTATGCAATATTTGCAATGAGTCATCAACAGAAATTAATATTGATGAAGTTAGTGATAGTGAAGAACTCAAGAAGATTGTTATAAATGGAATATACAAACCTAATATTACATTTTTCGGTGAAGATTTACCTGAAATTTTCCACGAATCAATTAACATCGACAGAGATGAATGTGATTTGCTCATTGTTATTGGTTCATCGATGAAGGTTCGTCCAGTGGCAGTGATACCCAATTTGCTTCCAGCTAATATCCCACAAATTTTAATCAATCGAGAACCGTTACCACATATGAGTTTCGATATTCATCTTTATGGTGATGCGGATCATATACTTACAAAATTGAGCAACTTGATTGATGGTGAAGGCGAGAAAATTAAAGAAGTTGATTTACCAGAGTTATCTGTAAAAATGACAACAACAACAGCAGAAGAATGTAATGAAGTCGAAAATACTCAAATATCTAAATTGCTCCCTTCCAATTCGTTTGCAAAAATCAGCCCTTCACATTATATGTTTGAGGGTGCAGATATTACTTTGAGAAGTATTAAAAAGTTTTTCAATTGTGACAGTTCCCATTCATCTGAAAATATTGATTCTCAACAAACTTTAAATGAAGAAGAAGATCATGGTCCTCCAACAAAGAAAATTAAGTTAGAAGATTAAGTTATATATTTTATTTAATTAAAACAAAAAAAAGAAGCAACAAAAACTATTTTTTTCTTTTCCTTTTTTCAATAAATCTCCTTAAAAAGAAAGATCTTTTTTTATTATTCATTAGTTAGTTCATAGTAATAATAGCATTGATGATGAAAAATACAAATTGCAGAAAAAATTAATGGCTTTCTCCCTTCTTTCCAGAAATACGTTTAAAATCATCCATTTTTGTAGTAAGTATAGGTGCTCCGATGAATTTTATATCTTTCAGAACAGTTCTATCACTTCCACTTTGATTATCAACTATGAACATAACAATATTTTGGACGTTTTGAAATTTTACAAACCGTAAATTAATCATTTTTTCTTCACTCAAATCCTTAGGATTTACTTCAAGTTCTTGTATAGGAATTGTAGAACTTAGTTGATCAAATGAACCACAATTAGGTTGATTAATAAAGAGTTTAATAGTTTTAGGTCCATGATCAGTAGGTGCTTTCATGATGATTGAGTGAATTTTGACAGCTTGATTAAATTGGAAAGAAATGATGAGTTGCTCATCACAATCAGATGCCAAATAGCCATCGCCAAACATACTCTTGAGATTATGTTCATCATCTTCATTCAAACATTCACTCATATCCTTCATTATAAACAACGAAAGATCCATCAAGCCTTGTCCATAATCTTTTTCATCACCACCACCATCGGCATCAGAATAATGCTGCTTAATTTTAGCTTCAAGACCACCAATATCAGCCCCTGTGATTTTGTCAATTTTACTTTTATTTCGATAGAAAATAAATGTCGGCATAGCACTAACTCCTTGCATTGCGGCAGTTTCTTGACATTTATCGACATCTACTTTAAGAAAGATTGCCTTTGGATATTTAGTTGGTAGTTGATTAAAGAGTGGTGCTATTGTCTTGCAAGGACCGCACCTATGAGTAAATTATTAAAATTTTTCATTAAAGAGAAATTATGAAGAAAAAAACATCAGAATGAGTTTGCAAAATTTTAATTTCATTTTTTTTTACCATGCTGCTGTAAAATCCACAACAACTAATTTAATTCCAGCTTGATGGAGTTCAGTTTGAAAATGAGCTTCATCTGTTATTTCTCTTACACTCATTTTAGTTTCTTATTAAATTAAACTTTTTTTCTTGCTTGATTCTTTTTGTGAATGTTGTTTTTATTTTTGTGATGACGACTTATTATGAAGGAAAGATGACTACGATAATTTGTAGACAATTTTCATGCATTAGCAACTTTTTTATTTGTTTAGAGTATGAGTATTTCATTCTCAGTCATTGTAAAATATCATAAAAATTATATTAAAAATCAATTTTTAGAACCGTCAGATTTAAATTTTTGAAAATAAAAAACTTGTTAAAATTGAAAACTTAGAAAAAGACACATTATTTTAAATATTTTTCTGAACTTTTATTGAAAATCTATAGTCAATATTAATTTGCAGAATCAGCCATTGATTAAACATATTAAAGCTTCATTTACTATCCATTTGTGACTACACCTTATTTTCTCCAAAAAACAAGACGAAGAAGAATCTCCTGTACATTTTTAGACTAAAATTATTCTTAGTGAAAAAAAATATAAAAAAACATTCCAAAATCAACTAGAATCTCAACAACATACAATGCCATCCAATTCCAACTCGGTATATCAACCAACAACAGTGACCAATACCTTTATTGCGCAAACATCGAGCTCTTCGCGACCTTTAAATTTTAATGTTCTCAAAAGACCATGGGTGAAAATTTTACTGTTAATAGGTGGTTTATTCTTTTTGGCTGTTGGAATCGTGATTTTTGGTTTGGGTACAATTGATTTTGAAGACTCTCAGTATGTTGTGCCCAATGAGCGAAATTTTGACGTATTGCTCATCATTTTTGGACTCTTTTTCGCAATATTAGGACTTGTTTTACTAGGTAAGTTGCTATGACTCAATATGAATTTAGTTCGCTGTCAATTAACACTTTTGTATTATTCATTCTAATTTTATTTCTTTGTATTATATGAAAAACTTTATCAGGTATATATGTTAAAGTGATGGAATTTTGGCGTCATCACTGTATCATCTGTCCATGCTCGAACAAACGAAAGCATCGACTTGTGCAATTACAAGGACACAATGATGGAAATCATATAATGGCACTAAATCCCTCAACCGATCCACTCGTGTCTCACACACAATACGAACTATCCGTCTCAGATGCGCCTATTGATGAAGAAAGAAAAAAGCTAATGGAAAATAAAGAGTTTAGCATTGCAGAGGAAGGCCAAATGGATCCTCGAATCATCTTGAAACCGTCTCAATAAACAAGAAACAAAAATGCAATTTTTTCGCTTAAGTAATCCTTTCTTAACTTATTAATTTATGACTAACAAATGAAACAAAGCAGTTTTATTGAAGAAGAATAATAAAGACATCATACCATGATAATATATTACTAACTAAGAATGATAAATAAGGCTACTTAAGTGAACTATTTTTTGTTATGAAATTAATCCAAACATACATCACATCATATAAACAAACACACACACAAAATCATTAAAATCATGCATTTATAAATAATGATTCATGTTTTTTTCTGTCGTAGAGCATGCGCTTTTTTAATAAAAAAAAAGTTTTCCCAATAATATACACGCTATACTATACCTGCATTTTCTCTCTTCTCTTTACCTTCGCCTTGACTGTTTTCCTCTGGGTCTACTCGTAACACGGCATTTCAAGAACTTTCGAGAGCATAAGAAAAGAATTTTTTTCGCTATATATGGCAAGGGAGAAATTTCGATCAAGTAAGTATCTTCACATGCGAAGTACATATAATGAGTTTGTGTGATTTGTTTCGCTTGTCAAAACATATGGGTATCATGAACAAGCACAATGAGTTGTTTTTTCTTCTCCTCTCTCACATTATTGAGGGCCTATAAATATTCTATTAAACTGTTTTGAGTACGAATCAATTTATGATGAGTAAATGTAACAGGTGGGACTAATTGATGGACTTTTGACTATTTTTAAAAATAAATTTTATCATATTGAAATTCATTTTCCAGTTCTATAAAATGATCATATCAGATTTCATACGCATGCATTATTTTGCGGTCATGGACTTCCTTTTACCATTGGTATTACATAATGTTCAATAAATTCACATTAAATCAACAATTTATTGAATTTTAAGAAGAGAGATTTACAATTGGATTTTTGTATAGTCTCATCACAATAAATAAAAGAAAAGAAGATAAGATTGTGTTCATATTATGTGAAATTGAGTGGAATAAAATTTGCAATTCTGTAAAGATTTGTTATTGCATAATAGATAAGTGTGTACAAAAATGCATAAAACATTTTTTTATTCTCTCTTGTTTATTATTCTCATACTTTACATAGAATTAGAATGCAATTGTCTGTAGCATGTATGTGTCACACTTAAAAACACATTTTTCTAATAGATTTTTGAAAGCCACTTCTTGTTAACAAATTTCTTCTTTCTTATTATTATTGTACAACCTATAAAAAAATCCTCAGAAAATGATTGTTATTTTAAGACCTTCGATAATGTGTTTTCATATTGCACTTTCATTGTAAAAAGAATGAATGTTAATCTACAAGAGACGACAATGAGAGTGTTGTTTGCTTTGAAAGTTAATGTTTTATGAATAAACAATCTTAAGCTCAAGAAAGAAAGAAGAAGAAAATAACATGGAAAGTGTCCGTGTGGTAGCAGGGGACACTTAAGCGCATTTTTGTGCATAGATCAGTGTATATTAACATATTTCAGAATTATTAGATTCATTTGAGAAACAGATTCACGCTTTAAAATAATTTGATCGAAATAAATAAATAAAAATACAGTAAAATTCATGTTTATAAAATTTTGATACATAAAAGTACGGCGAACGTTTTTAATTGATGTTCAGTTTATAGAATTTTCTAATGATCAATTTTATTGACTTAAAAATAACGGTTGAGTAATATTCAAAATATGTTCAATATTTGCCGTTGGTGGCGCTGGAATCGTTTTCGCGCGCCAAAAAATTTGTTTACAAATTTCAATATGGAAATTTAAATTTGTAATTTCCTAACTAATGCAATAAGTGACAACATTTTAATTATAATTGTTCCCAATAACTCGATAGCACAAATCAAATACAACAAACCGGAAGTCTCTAGCTATTGTAGTTTTCGAGATCTCATCCCTCACCCGTGAGCCAGCCAGCCAGCCAGCCAAAGTGAAGATATAAGCGGCATTGTTGTTCCAAAAATGCGGTAAAAAGCTAATGTGATGAGTCTCAATTTGAATCCGTCGGATCATTTTTTGTGTTTGTTGACCACTTTCTTTTATGTTAGAAAATAAATTTTATTAGGAAATTTATTCGAAGAAGTTTCCTTTTATTCTTTAAGAAGGAAATTTAACAATTATCTTCCTTTTCTTTATAAAATTTTTGACATGTGCATAAAAATTCATTCAATTCGAAATTAACACAAATCGTTAATAAATTAAGTTGTTTATTTTAAAAACTCCTTACTTGATCTCAATTGAATTCACACTCAAGTACTGTTTAATCTGAATTGAAGTGTGCAAGCATCATTACCACCTATAGTGTGATTTGCAAACAGAATGTTTTAATTTTTTATGCTCTAGTCAAGCCAGTAAAAAATAGAAATTCAATGTTGAATATATTCTGCTTTAACTTGCTTGCTTACTTATACAAAAATAGAAATCAATTTGCATAAATAAAGAAAAACAGTTAAACAAAGTAGGAAAGCAAAAAAAATGAATTGAATGCAAAGAAGAACCGGAGGTGAACAGAAATAATCTTTTATAAAATAAATAAATAGAATTTTTTAGTTACTTACTGATTGAAAATCCTTGATAAGTCTCTAAAAAGAAAATAAACACAAAATTCACTAAAAACCTAATTTTTTGTATTCTCATTCTCGGAAAAAGGAAGTTAATTAGGAAGCACTTGCTGAACTGGAAAACTTACGTTGAAAAAAAATTGTAATTTTAACAATACACAACTACTAGCGCGCTTACAATTTTAATTCGATCAAGCACTCTCAATAGAGGCAAAAAGTCGCTACAACAACACACAGCAAGCAGTAGCAGTTCAGTGAATTATGTTTGAGGATTATTTTGTTTCCAAAAGAACGCACTTATATAAGAGGACTAAATTTTATATTTCTTTAACTGTAAGCATTGTGAAAATGTATGTAATGAATTAAATATGGTTACATTATATTGGATGATGTGAATGAATGAATGGTGTGCGTTGTCACAGCCGGAAACAATTAGTTTTTCTCTCACTCTCCTTCGTTCGCTCGCTCTATTCAAAATCAAAATATTTTCTCTCTCAATAAGCACAATTATACTCATGCCAATTATTTTTACGCTCAAGAAAACTTTTACTGTAATGGCACAATTAAAATCATAATTTCAGTAAATTTTCTTTATCATTTAAAGGAAAATTGCATGCAGGAAAATTAAGAAAAATGTTTTCAAAATTTTTATTTTAAAAATTCAGTTTTTTCTTTAATTAAAAATTTAATCAATAAAACAGCACAGCAATATTTTAAAATAACTCACAATATAAATTCAAAGCCATTCTGTCATAAAATATTTTTTTAGAAGCTTAATTAAATCATCTTCATTTGATGTTTCTTAATATATCAAAAAAAAATAGCAAAGCGATAGAAGACACAATAATTGTTTTATAAATGCTTTTTGATCATAATTTAATCAACCGTCACAGTCATTCTAGCACCCTTCATGTAGAAAAATACTAAGAGGGCTGACTGATAAACTAATATGCATTTAATGACACATAATAAATTTGATTATTACGACGAGTATCGAGTAAAAAGTCCCATCGAGGGAATTGAGTAACAACACAACACAAATATATAAAAGAATATTGCTGATGTAGGGTTTCAGCTAATCCTCCTCAATAGACATATCAAATGTTTCCCTTATATCTTTAATTATCAGGCTTTAATAGTTTGTTAAGTTTTTTATTCTGCTTCTTTTCCTTTTCTGTGTCCTTTTTATTGTTGCGGATTGTATTGTTATTTCACAAGAATAAAAATCAAATTTCTTTGTGAAAAGGTGATGAATGAATGAAGATTTATTTTCTCTTTACTTTTCTATGCTTTTTGCTGCTACTGCTACTGCTGCTCTATGATGATGAAAAAATGAAAAATTTCTGAAAGCCACGCCTTCATTTAAAAGGAGTGGCTTTTTTTATACATGTTTTTCTTTACTTTCTTCACTCTCGCACTACATGATGCTTATAATTGTTTATTTAAGCAAAATTCATGCCAATGTGTATTTATGAAGAAATAAAAGAAAATCAACATTTATTTAAGGAGAGTGAGAGCAAAAAATTATGAAGAAATGTGTGTACTCTTAAAAATGTCATCGAAGACATGTTGATAAATGCTAGTGATCGTAGCAAAAGCAAGAAATAGATTTGAGATGTTGGACTAGACATTATTTAATATTTATTTGTATAAAATTTATTTTATAAATTTAGCCCATTTCTTAAACGCATACACACACTTATTACTATTCTTTTCTTTTCATTCGTTGTTTATTTTGTTTATTTATGAAAAAATATTGTTGATTTGTGATGGAGAAATAATAACAATAATAATGTATACATTGTGTGTGCGAGAGAGAAGAGATGCTGGGGTTCTTTTTTACGCAGCTTCTTGGCATTATAATCTGAAGAATTTTATAATAAAAAAATTATTATATATTTTTAAAACGGTAAAATTTCAAAAAATTTCAAATTTTTTTGAATTATTAAAAACTGTTATTTCATAAAATTTCAAATAATAAATAAACTTAAATCAACTGCGTGAAACAAGGCCCCTCACTTAGATTGTATGTGAGAAACATAAAAATTTGTCCAATCGTTGTGCTGTTCATTTTATATATCCTCTGTTTGGCCAAATTATTTATCATGCTTGTTTGGCTGCTTTGCTTATGTATGTTGATGTTACTCTTGTTTGAATCAACAAAGCGAGCTATTAAAGAATGGTATTTTTTGTTGTTTTTGAATAACAAACAGAACAACAACAGAAATATTTACAAAAGCACAAAGTGTTTACTTAAATCGTATTTTTTAAAAAGTATTGATACACCCATAAAGCATCAGCCACAAGTCGGTCAATAAATTTTTTTTTTTTCGTTAGTGTGACATTTCAAAATAGTAGTAGCAGCAGCAGCATCGTCTCGCTGCTTTTTCCTCGGGATTTTTTAAAAAAAATTTTGCTCGCTTGAAAAAATTTTCAATAAAAACATAAAATTGAACTTTTGTGAATTTTTTAGTGAAAATAAAACTATTAATAAATATGAAAATTTAAAAAAGAATACATTAATAGAATGTCTAGTTTTAAAATAATGAGCGAAAAGAAAATTTGTGACTTAACTGAATCGAAAAAAACTGAAGAAATAAAATCAAGTTCGAATATGTCACCACATTGTTCTTCATCGTCAGCTTCATCTTCGTCACCCGTCGTATTGAACAATCCAGTGACTGCAACTATAGCAGATAAATCGATGGTGCCTAACATTAGTCAGCAAGCATTAGATATTTTTGAGAGATCAAACAATAATTTTCTTTTTCCATCAACTGGAGGTGATGTCAATGAAATGTCATCAGCTGAACGTTATCGACTACAATTCTGTAATTATGCATTATTAGAAAGAATGAGAAATCAAACAAATCTTGGACTGCAACATCTTTATCAACCATTTAGTGAATGCAACTCACAATTAGCATTTTCATTCTTTCAAACGCGAGTTTTTCAAGCTGAAGAACCAAAGCCTCAACATTCTTATATTGGATTGATTGCAATGGCAATTCTAAATTCACCTGAACAAAAGCTTGTACTTTCTGATATTTATCAGCATATTCTCGACAACTATCCTTACTTTAGAGCACGCGGACCAGGCTGGCGAAATTCAATTCGTCACAATCTTTCGTTAAATGATTGCTTCATTAAAGCTGGTAGAAGTGCAAATGGAAAAGGACATTATTGGGCAGTACATCCTGCGAACATAGAAGATTTCAAGAAAGGTGATTTTAGAAGACGCAAAGCTCAGAGAAAAGTAAGAAAACATATGGGTCTTTCAGTTGATGAAAATGAAGCCGATTCTCCTTCACCACCACCACTCACTTTCCCGCCGCTTATTCAACCACCAAATTATCGACTAAGTTTCTCTGCCGATCCTCAATGGAATACAAAATTACTACAAAATATGTCCTCAATTTACAATAGCTCAGCGAGAAAAAGACAATTTGATGTAGCTTCATTGCTTGCACCTGATAATGATGAATATTTGCGGAACAATTTTATTTTCAATAGTAAAAGACATCACTTAAGTCAAGAGACTGAAGACGAAGATATTGACGTGGTTGCACATGACAATGATGAACCAAAAGATTTAAATAGACTCAACAGTAGCAGTGCAAGTATTGAAACCAATCAAAAAACACCATGGAATCATGGTCTTTTCATGACTGATAATAAAATCCTTGCTACACCGTTCTTAATAAATAATGAGAGCATATCTGAACAGTTTATGAAGAAATAAAAATAAATTCTGTGTTTAAATAATGCTTATAATCAATTTAATATATTAAAGAATGAAATGGATGAAGATTAATAAAAATAAAAGCAAAATTTAAATTTATTTTTTTAGTGCTTTTGATAAATTAATATAGCATCGAAAACCATAAATAAGTAAAAAGATTTTCTATTGATTTCAAAACGTGTGCATCTTTTTTTTATTCTAGGAAATATAAAATATACAAAACATTCAATATTTAAGTAATCATCATTCTTAACTCTTCAAAACTGCTAATTAGATCAGTAAGAGTTAATGTTTCATAAATGACAAATCATAATAGGATTTTCTAATCATTTTCACACTAGAAATATCAGCCTAATCTTGTTACACAACTTTCAATGTCAAATTATTTTAAAGCTGCCACAACAATAAATTCCATTCTTCTACAATTTTATTTCAGCAGGATATTTTATTCAATTTTCCATTAAACCTAGATGTTAGATGTGTCTAAAAGCCATCTGTTCAGTAAATTAAAAGCAGTTAAATATAGAGAGAATGTATACAACAATGAAATAAAATCATATTGAGTGTTCTTTCATGTTTACACTCACCAAAGGTATGATTTTACTATTAAATAAATTGCCTCATAGTAGAGTGTTTTTAATTCAATAAAATTCATATTTAGAGAAAGAAGAAGTGTTAAGTTGAACATTTCATATAGTAAAAGAAATAATTACAGGAAATCGATAAAAGCAATGGAAAAGAGATAAAACAACCGAAAACAAATATTTTGTCGAGATTATATGATTGAGAATCGAGAGACAATGATTTATTGCCTAGCCTATTTTTCACTCTATTATTACGCTATTTTTCAAAATCGAATGAGAAACATAAAAAAAATTCATTCTACGATAAAATATGCTGAATTACGAAAACTATTGATTAAAAATTAGCCATTTTTTTGGTGTTATCAATCAGATTTGCATTTAGGTAGCTTTTCATTATTTTTCTTCTTTGATGTGTGTTTGATGTTTGCTTTTTTGTGTGCAATTTTATGAAATTTGAAAGCAATTGAAAAATCATTTTTATTTCACCCGACGGTGTACAATTAATTTTATTAATCAATTTTATTTTCAAATATGAATTTCAATGTCAGCAATTAAATATTCATAAAATATGATTTCTATTTCATAACATTTAAACACGCCATTATAAATTTTTCAACAAACAATCTCTTTTTTCTAAAACCACAGAAAAATATTTTGACTTTCACACAACAACGCCTTCAAGCGCTATACATACAATTTATTCCTCAAAAGAGCGCAGAGTGTCTTTTTTCACCGCCATTTTTGTTCATTTCTGAGTAACAAAAACTTTTTTTTATTTGGTTTTCTTTTCAATTTATTGCATATCAAATTTACTTAGCACCATTATCATCATAAATTTGTTGATATTGCTCTCATTCAAAAATAAATAGATTTCCCACAAAAAGTTCTTTAAAAGAGTTTCATTGTATGTAAAACACTTCTAAATTGCTTTATGATCCCTATTCTCTTCCTTAAGCGTTGTTTTCAGTTGTTTTATTTGAAATTCTAGAACTTGATGAAAAGAAGAATGAAAAGAAATTTCTTTTTTTCTGAAGTGGTCTCTCGATATGTGTGAAAAGTTATCGACAAAATCTCATCTCGGTTATTTTGTAAATATTTTCATTTGATCTTGAATAAGAGAAAGAATGAGAAGCCATCATCAGGTAAGAAGCTCTAAAAATTCATCGTAAAAATAATAATTTGATAGTTAATCCCGGAACGACAAATTAATTCTTCTTTTTCTCTCTACATAATGTAATGGAAATTGAAACGCGACGATAAGAGTATTTACACATTCATCCTCATCTTTAATAACTTTATTCCTTCTTTGTGCAAAAGAAAATAAAATTAATTTCAACAATAAAGGGATTTAACTTGAAAACGCTCGTTCGATACAATAGAGATGGGACTTAATGTTTTCATGGTCCTTTTATATTAAGTAACAATACGATTAACAAGGATCGTTTTCTAATTTTCTATTATCCTTGCAACCACAACTTGTAATCCGAGTATCACTCATCTCATGGGATTCCAATTCTGTAATATATGTATTCGCAACCCTCAATATGCTCGCTACTGCTTCTGTTCGAGATTGCCCTCGAGTATTAAATTATTTTCAAATTGTTGTAATATTTGATGTTCAATACAATATAATTATGTAATGTGTGATGTACAAATTTTGATGTACAAATAAAAAATAGAATTTTAAATTTCTAGCCCTCGCTATTTTTTCGTGTCTGTGCGCATTTTGGGCCATTTTAAATACAATAAATACAAATAGATGAATCGAGGGATGAAATTTTTCAGCTTTTATATCGATGAATGACTTTTATTTAAATTTTTTTCTCGTCTATTCATGAAATATCAAATGAATGAATGAAATGAATGTGATATAGAGTTGTGCATGCATAAAAGAAACAAAAGGAAAAAGAAGAAATGTTGGCAAATCAATTAACACCTCAAACTACGCTCGACACAAGAGAGGAAAAAAATTGTTCAAGCATCACAACATGTTTACAAGCACTTGACTTTTCAGGTCCATTTCGCATTAGCTAGTCTTAATTAGCGCTTTAAAATTCAAATTAAGCAGATTTTAGTTGAAGTTTGACAGCTTTTTAGAGAGGATTTTTTGAAAATTGAAGTTTTCCTTCAAAAATTTCAAATGATTTTAAAATTAAGCCTAAAATATTGACATTATGAACTTATGGTCAAGATTTGATTAATGATTAAACATTTATTTAATTTCAAATAGGAATTGAAAAAAAGCATTTATTTATTGAACAAATAGGTAGAGATGTTCAATAGATCAGTGATTAAATAATGCTATATTTATGATTTAACTTATAACAGAAGAATATGATAAATAAAAGAATTGCAAATTGCAACAAAGTTTTTTGATACAAAAATCATTCAAAGCCGCTTTTAAAATTAAAACATGCACTTAAATTAAAAGGTAGACTTTTGGGTACACTGATCTATTTTTAAATGATAAAAATCTTTTGTTTTAAATTTCAAAACTATAAAGTTCCGCTACAAACAAAAACAAAAAAAATGAAAAGTCATTTTTTAAATAAATCATTTTCTGCAAAAAAGAAAATATCAGAAAGCACAAAAGGCCTTTTGTTTATCTCTATCATGAAATTATTCAATATGTACCTGTAAATAAACTTTAAAGTTATTCAACACATCCATCACACAAAAAGCATGTTCATGCGCCATAAAAGAGAGATCTCACGAACACATTAAGTTAGTGGTTTCATACAACAATGGAGAGCGCGCGAGAAGGAGAGAAATACCATTAAATACCTACACAATTAATTTTATTATTATTTTCTAATGTTTATAAATAAATTTCGGCTTGTTTTCTCATATACATGCATTTTCATTTTGATCAATTCGTCCTCATCATTGTATCAAATGTCAAGAATCAAGAAGGGTATAAAGAAAAAAATTATATGTTGTTTATTCACTTTTACTTTGAGAATCATTTTATTAAACATATCTTTCAAAAGCATAAAATAAAACCAACCAATTACTCAGCACAATTTTGTGTTCTTAGTCGTCGCTCGCTTAATAGCAGTACCGACAAGATCAAACACGCATTGTTTTATATACAATGGGTGGAGAGAGATGTGCTTGTGATATTTCTTGTGAATAAAAGGAATAAAAGAAGAAGGAGGATTTTATACAAATAAAATTCTTTGAAAAAAGAGCAATCATATTCAATTGACCGTTGAGAGCATGTGCCTGAAACATACATGAGAAAAGCTATGCGTTTAACGGTTATTTATTTTTCAAAGTAATATTTTTTTTCGCATCAGTTTGAATTTTTTAAAAGAAAATTTCTAATTAATTGGAGACTTTAACGCATTTCTCATTTCTTCTATTATTAATAATAGCCCGAATGATATAGGAATCTAAAATATAAACATTTCATGGAAAAAGATCTAAAACTTTAATTTATAACAAATAAATTTATTTAAAAATTTTGAAACTCTTGTTCAATTTGAAAAAATTCTAAACAAATTTTCTTTTCGAACTTTTGTGCAAATAAAAATTGATAATTATAAATTTGAAAAGCTAAAAAAAGTTAAAACTATAAAGTAATTACAGTTTAGACAAAGTGCATTTATTTACTTATTTTTTTGCAAATTTTAGATGCTAATTTTTTGAAAGAAGAAGAAAAATTCATCACTTCGCGAAAATTGAAAATTCTCATTTGGTAATTTTAAATTGAGTTCGAGTAGAAAAGAACGCCTTAGATATAATTAAGGAATCAAAATGCCGAGTTCAGATCCATTGCCACCGAAGGAAAATGCAATTTTTAGGAAAATCCTGGTAATTTAGCTAATTTTTGAATGATTAAGATTTCTCTCTTCAAAACACAAACTCTTATTTGCTCACAACAGCCACTGACCACTGAGAAATAACTATAAATTTTAAGTGATCTATATTCTTATATGTCAAATGTGCAAGATAAAGTTGTTGTTTATAAAATTTTTTATGAATCCAATTATTTTCCATATAAGTATATTAGAATGTGAGGTTATGCTCTTTCTCTGACTTTTTTTTAACTTCTTTTTATGTAATTAATTTGTTAGAAATGCTATGAAATGAAGCAGTATAAGAATGGCCTCAAATTATCAAAGCAAATTCTTACAAATCCCAAATACACTGAACATGGTGAAACACTTGCAATGAAAGGCCTCACTCTCAACTGTCTAGGTCGAAAAGAAGAAGCCTATGATCATGTTCGACGCGGTTTGAGAAATGATCTGAGATCTCACGTTTGTTGGCACGTTTACGGACTTCTTCAACGATCTGATAAAAAATATGATGAAGCAATCAAGTGCTATCGTAATGCATTGAAATGGGAAAAGGACAATATTCAAATTCTTAGAGATTTGTCATTGCTTCAAATTCAGATGGGCGATTTGGAAGGCTATCGAGTGAGTATTATAATGAATTTTTATCATTAATTAATGGGTTATAATGTTTTTATTTATAGGAAACTCGTCATCAATTGTTCAAATTACGTCCATCACAACATGCTTCATGGATTGGTTTTGCAATGAGCTACCACTTGCTGAATGATTTTGAAATGGCAAATAGTATTTTAGAAACATTCAGAACATCACAATCCGTCGAGAGCTTTGACTATAAGCACAGCGAATTTTTACTATATCAAAATCAAGTAATACAAGAATCAGGTGATTTAGATAAAGCATTCAAACATTTAGAAGAGCATCAAGGACAAATTTTAGACAAAATTGCTGTTAAGGAAACAATGGGAAAAATTAGCCTTAAACTCAAATATTTTGATAAAACCGTTTCAATTTTCATGGATCTTATTCGACGAAATCCTGATAATTCAGAATACTTTAAGCTTTACTTGGAGGCGCGTCAAATCACTGATGCAGAGAGTATCATTAATTTTTACAATGAAATGTCAAAAGAGTATCCATCCTCTTTGTGTGTTAAAAGACTGCCATTAGATGTTGCAACAGGCAATGTCTTTGAGGAACTTATTACAGAATATCTCAAGAGAAATTTGAGAAAAGGCGTACCGCCACTTTTTGTCAATATCCGCTCGCTGTATAGAGATTCGCAAAAGGTTGCAACGATTGAAAAATTGACATTAGAATTTGTCGCTAATCTTAATAGTACTGGCCATTTTACCAAAGATGATTCCAGCAATGGAATTCCTCAAGAACCTGCATCTGCATTATTGTGGACTTATTACTATTTAGCACAACATTATGATTATCTGAAAAATACAGTGAAAGCATTAGAATATGTAAATTTGGCAATTGAACATACACCTACATTGATAGAACTGTTTGTGATAAAAGGCAAAATTTATAAACATGCTGGTGATGTTGAAGAAGCGTACAAGTGGCTTGATGAAGCTCAATCTCTCGATACAGCTGATCGTTATATTAATTCAAAATGTGCCAAGTACATGTTGCGTGCGAATAAAATAAAGGAAGCTGAAGAAATGTGTGCGAAATTTACTCGTGATGGTGTATCAGCAATGGAAAATTTAAATGAAATGCAGTGTATGTGGTTCCAAACAGAATCTGCCATGGCTTATCAAAGAATGAATCAGTTGGGTGAAGCTCTTAAAAAATGTCACGAGATAGAGCGACATTTTTCAGAAATTATTGAAGATCAATTTGATTTTCATACATACTGTGTGAGGAAAATGACATTACGTTCATATGTTGATTTACTTCGATTAGAAACACGACTTCGCGATCATCCGTTTTATTTTAAAGCAGCAAAATGTGCGATTGAGGTGAGTTTCTGTTGATATTTTGTGATCAATCAATTAACGAGTTTTTAATTGATTCATAGGTTTATATTAAATTGTTTGATGAACCCTTAAAAGAGAGTTCTACTGCAGAGGAAGCAAATTTAGGTAAATTCTAATACAAATTATTAGATGCAATGTTTTTAGCAAAATTTCTTTTCTTGGATATTTCAGAAAATTTATCACCAGCTGAACTGAAAAAAATGCGAAACAAACAGCGTAAAGCCAAGAAAAAGGCTGAGGTAGAAAGTGCTCAAGCAGCAAAAGCTGAAAAGAAAAAGGAACAATATAACAAGTCAAAACAACAACAAAATCAAGACAATGGTGATCCTGAAGCTCCTTTATTGGACGAATTGATACCCGAAAAACTTGAACGCACTGAAGATCCATTGGGAAAAGCAATCGAATTTCTTAAACCATTACAATTGCTATCAAAAAATTTAATTGAGACTCATCTGATGACTTTTGAAGTGTACTCTCGTAAAAACAAAATTTTAATAATGTTGAAAGCTTTAAAGAAAGCATATGCAATCGATCCAGAATCTGCCGCACTTCATAAATGTTTGATCAAATTTACAAAGTTATTAGAACAGACGCTAAAGGACGCCGATGAAATAATGAAGCAAGTTCTTTTACATGAAATCACCAATGAATTACCAATTCTTCAGAAAAAACCTGTAGAGATTAATGAGGACTTCCTTTCAAGACACAAACATAGAGCTGATGCATTAATAGCTGCAGCAGAAATTTATTATGATCAATCTGATGATAATCAAAGTAAAGCAATTGATTTGTTGAAATCCGCTTTTAAATTAGGCGATATGAGTTTGGAGGTACGTTGATAACGATAACGCAACATATTTTTTGGAGGCTAAATAAATATCTGACGTTTATTTTTTCTTTTCTTTCTAGCATGCTCTTCTAGCTTATAATCTTCTCTTTGTTGAAGGAAAACTTGGTGAATTAAATCAGGAAGTAAAGTTAGAATTTAAGAAATTGTTTAATGACAAATATCCTTTTGTCCCTTGCTTCAAACTTGAATCGTTATAATAATATTGCAATTGTATTAATTGAAAAATGATTTCAAAATTAAAATTAATAAAGATTAAAAAATGATAAAAAACTAAAATCATTATAATGATCACAAACTTATAATGGCCAATCAGAATAAATTGTTTTTTCAGTGATTATCACATATATATGTATAATTATATACACACACAAATGTGATAAGCAGAATAATTGAGTTGCTACTGAAAGATGATAAGTGCATTTAAAAGAAAGAACCATATACAAAAAAGGAAAAAAGGCATTCAATAGATTAGGTTGAAAACGAGCGATTTATTTGAACTAATAAAAGAAGAATCTTTAGATAAGTAATTTTACATCATGTTAAAATAAAGTTGCTTTTGTGTTACATGAGCTTTTTATTAAAGAAAAAAAAATTAAAAAATGCATTACTTAAGTTTCTAAATGTTGTTGGTGGTTGTTTTTATGGAAATATGTTTCTTCTACATTTTTCTTTTTGTTTTGTATATTTATTTTGTATTGTATGTGGTTTTTATTATTTCTTGAAATTAATGACTTAAAATTTCTTATTCGTTATCTGATTCCTCATCCTCTTCCTCCTCAACTTTCTGTTTCTTGGCGTTCTTCGGTGGTCTTCCTCGACCTGTGAACAAAACAAAATTGGCGTCAAATTTAACGCATTAAATACACATGATCAATCTTTTTTCAGTTATAAAAATATGATGCTACTTGCCTTTTCCGGTTCCTGCTGCAGCTTTAGCTGAGTCGTTTGGTCGTTTTGTAGTTGTTTTTGGAGCTGCGGCATCTTTGTCTTTAGCTGGTCTTCCTTTTTTACCTGGTTGTTTAGCTGGTTCCTTAGTTGCGCCATTTTCCTCTTTTTTAGGAGATGTTTCATCCTTTTTTGGCCCATCAACTTTAGCCTGAACGAGTATTTTTTTAATAAAATATCACTAATTCACTCACAATGCATTAATAAATGCCACATTATCTTACCTTTGGTGGTCTTCCACGTCCTTTCTTAACTGGTGCGTCAGACATTTTTCTGTATATCAACGAGGAAAAATTTTTATATTAATTTCAAAAATGGAGAATTATTAATGGCGACTTTTGAGAAAATTAAATTACTACTAAATTACAACAATTTTAATTACACTTTGAACGGAATCTATACCTATTGGCTGTTAATTTTACGAATAAAATTCAAGAGTATTTATTTAAGGTGTTTTAATATATTTTTTAAAAATTTTCGCGGATTTTTCCGATCTTACTCTACTTCGACAAGCAAGCAAGCAAAAAAATACAGGGTTGAGTAGTTTATATATTCGAATATTTTTAACCGTTACGAATTTCGGAAAAAAATTTTTCGACAAAACACTTTATTCTGATCAAAATAGAATAGTGTCAAGAAGTCAAATGTAATTTTAAATGTACTAAGAGAAATTTCGAAGTTGTTTTGAGTTTGAAACAATTAGTTTTGAATGATTAAATATCTACTATGAAATTGAAATGTCTTTTTGGTAAATTTAAATTCTTATGCGCATTTTTCTAATTTTTATTTAATAACCAATTTTCTTTATGCATTCATCTAATAGGGCAAAATTTTCTGTAATAAAGAAGTCTTAATAAAATCCATGAATTAAAACTAAGAAATTTGCTTCTAAAAGTTAAATGTAGCCAAAAATATTATATTTTAAATTTTAAACCATCAAATTGTTGTTAAATTAGGAATTATAAAATAAATAATAGACAAAGTGAAGTAAAGAGAGAAACTTCTAAGAAAAGAAAACGCGCTTGAAGTTGTAGACTAAATTGTAAAGTGTTTATCCTCGTTTTTAGTTGAACAAAATTAATAAAATATCAAATTAATTGCACAAAAATGAGCTCTCAACGCGCTTATATCTTATCTGATGGCAATGGTAAGCTATTTAAGCCCAATAATCATTCATTTAGTCAAATATTTACATTGAAAATTGGGAAATTAACACTGCGTTTGCAAAATTAATTTATTCAATTCAGGAAAAAAGCAACTTATTACATCGTCAGGAATTCGAAAGGATGTTCACATATCGCAACAGCAACAGGCAAGTTTTAGCATTTTAATTATCAATTCATCGAAATTTCGTGACTTTTCAATCACAACTAATCTTCTCTCTAATGAAAAATTTAAACCCCCTGCAGATTCTAATAAGCAACACAAGCGATAGGATACATTATCAGCCTAATTCTTCTGTAGCATCATCTCGACGAAGGTATGTACACAGTTTTCTTTCAATCAAAATGTAGTGTTAACATTTTTGCTATATTTTCATACATATATAGTTTTCCTGCAAATTCCACACCGTCAAATCTTTCATCACTGAATAAAAAAAATGATAAAAAGCGGGGCGAAAAGCAGGGCAAAGGATTGCGGCATTTTTCTATGAGAGTATGTCAAAAGGTAAAAGAAAAGGGTGTCACAACTTATAACGAAGTTGCTGATGAACTTGTGCTAGAAGAATGTGAAGATGTCAATGGCTCGTCATCATCAAATGTTCAATCCTATGATCAAAAAAATTTGCGTCGTCGAGTTTATGATGCTTTAAATGTTCTCATGGCCATGAATATAATCTCAAAGGAAAAGAAAGAGATCCGATGGATTGGTTTGCCAACATCATCTGCACAAGAATGTGAAGAACTTGAAGTACAAAATCAACAAACTAGAAAACGAATAGAAGAAAAACAGAAGCAATTGCGAGAATTAGTTTTAAAGGTAGAATCAAATACATTTTAATTCATGTAGAAAATAACATTTTATTTATTTTTTAGCATGTGTCATTAAAAAGTCTCATTGAACGAAATAAAAATTTGGAAAAGCAAGGAATTATTCCATCAGCAACTTCAGCTGTTCAATTGCCATTTATCGTCATCAATACAAATAAAAAGACACACATTGATTGCAATATTTCAAATGATAAACGTGAATATTTGCTCAAGTTTGATGATAAATTTGAGGTACAAGATGATATTGAAGTATTGAAGCGTATGGGTCTGTTATTAGGTATGGATAAGGGAGAATCGTCAGCCAGTGACATTGATAAATTGAAGAAAATGGTTCCTAAAGCTTATCAAAAGTACATTGAAATGTATGCCAATGGCTATTTGGCTGCATCAGAAACTCATGAAGAAACATTAGATGGGGAAGAGGATTGGACAATGGTTGATCAAACGCAAAGTAGTTTTTCTCAAGAAGATTCCGAAGAGTTGATTGCCTATGAGCCAGAATATGTTGAGGAGATTGAGTATGGAGATGGCAACTCCATAACTGAAAATTATTCTTAAGTAATGTATAATCCAAAAAGTTTCTTTTTTTTTAAATAAATGCACACTTAACAGAACTTTAAAAGAAAAATAAAAATGTTTTAAATTTTTCTAAAGTGTTTAAAGTATGTAGTAACTTAAATATTATTTTTTTATTATGTCACGATTCTTAATGAAAAAATGGCTGATTTTACAATAATTGATACAATGATGGTTCGTGAGAAACTGTTGTTGTTTTAAAAATGAAATTAAAAATACTTTTTTTTTGCTCATATCAGAAATATTCTGATTATTTTTCATCCTTCTATAATTTATGTGTGTGTGTGTATGCTCCAAAAAAATTATTTTAACCCGCTGTTATATTGTTGTTTTTATCCTTAGTATATGACTTCATAAACTGAGGCCTTTTTGTCACCAGATCCAGTAACAATATATTTATCATCAGCTGATATATCACAACTCAATACTGATGACGTTTCTTTAGACTAAAACGAAGAATATTTACATATTATATTTTTAAAATAAAATAAAATATGAATATTTTACCTGAAAGATACTTGCGCCATAAGGAGTTTTCCAAGCATTCAAAAGATTATCTTTACCAGTCGAAACGAACCATTTGCCGCAAGCAGCAAATTTAAGACTCAGAACACAACTTTCATGTAAATGAAGCTGATACTTTTCAGACTTTTGAGCATGCAATACTTCGACATTTGAATTTTCCATCCCGACTGCAAGCCAATCACCTAAAAATAAATTTTTTTATTATAAGTAAAATCAATTAAAATTTTAATTTTAATGCTTACCAGTTGGACAATAACCCAATGAAAAGATTTGAGATGAAAAATCATGCTGTTGCAGTTGTCTTCCTTCACGAAGATCCCATGATCTTACTGTATTATCTAAACCACCAGTCCATAGTTTCGTACCATCTGAACAAATGTCAATACATGATGCACCATCAGTATGTCCTTGAAATCTATAATTAAATAAATTATATTTAAAAAAATTTTAAAATGAATAGAAAAAAAGATGATAAACTTACTGTCGAACTAAAGTGTTACTTTGTAAATCCCATACTGCAATATTACCATCGCTACAGCATGAAAAGCAGATCTTAGAATCAGGTGAGATAGCTAAAGCATAGCATGCAGGTGCATTTGAAGTTAATTCTGCTTTAACACGTGGAGTTGGACTCGCTAAATCCCAAATACTCAAATTAGACGCTTCACCACCAACAATAAGAGTGCGTCCATCTGGTAGCAATTTAACAGATCGAATATAATTATCTCGTTGCTAAAATGAAGCGAATATATAAAAAAAAGTTAATTAAATGATGCATAAATTATTGAGAAATAATTGCGATATGAATTACAGCACCATTCAACTCACCAAGCAATCAAGTTGGCTAACGGGATTTTTATTTGATGGCTGAGAAATATCCCATACTTTTACACATCCTTTACCACCAGTATAGACATATTTTGTTGGATTTGAAATTGTTACAGCGCACACAACTTCACCATGATTTAACGTGTTGATTTGTCGAGCTCCTCTTGGAATTCCACTTCCAATTAAAGCATCTGGTGGAAAGGGAACGGGTTGAAGATGTCCTTCTGCATTTACATGGAAGGAATAAGCTCTGTAAAAAATGATATAACATGAGTTATTTCTTATATTTTTGTTTGTAATATTTTTTAATAACTTACGGTTTTCCAGTGAGATTTGGACCACCGAGTGAAGGCGCTCGCATTTGTGAATCAAAACCCATTGGTAGTCCACGATAGCCGGGATGTCCAGGTGGAAGAACTGCAGCAAAAGCTGCTGCTGCTTGAAGATCATGAGGACTACCATTCATTGGATTAATATAATTTGGTGGATAGGCTGATGGTGCTTTAGACACCACCGATTTTGGAATTCCTCCATTGCCATTTATTCCAGGAGTTAATGGCTTATCTTCTAACTTAAGTTTCGTATTTGATGGAGTTGTAGAACCATTTGATGATGAACCACGATCTGATGAATTAGATCTTGGTGAATTCGGCGCAAGATTTCTTTCATTCAAATGTTCTGCTTTCTTAATCAAAATACCGTTCTCACGCGGCGATATTGGAGTTCCATTATGTGGAGGATGTGATTGAGATGAGGCAGTTACAGGGCTCGATAAATTTATATCTTCAGAGCATGCATCATCAACGACCAAATCTTGATCAGATTTTTCACCATCTGATTGATGACCAATTTCCTTTTCTTCCTTCTTTATTTTCTTAATTTCCTGAGTAGTGATTATATCTGAACGTGCAGGAGATATTGAATTCATCTGAAATAAATTTAATTTTATTAAATAAGAAAATAATTTATTTAGGTATAAAAACTTACACTCCGTGCATGTAAACTGTTATCTTCATTTGGACCACCACCACCAACTTTGTTATCTTCTGAACGACTATGCATCATAAGTTCTTGATTTTTAAGCAAAGCAGCTGCCGCTCCACCACCACCTTGAATTGGAACAGGCACATTATTTAAAGAAGCAGCAGAGGGATGAAGTGGAATTGGTAATGCACCACCTCCTGGTATTGGTTGAGCATGCATTTGTTGGAGTATTCTCGGTAAATCGCGTTGTTGCTATAAATATTATTAATGAATGTTAGCAATTTAGATAATAATCTCTAATTTATGCATTTACCCCTATCACAGCATTTAATTCTGACATTGTAATTTGCTTAGCACGCTCAACTGCTGATAAGACTTGTTGCTGATGTTCTTGTGAGAGAAATGGCACCAATTGATTTATTAAAGCAGTTAATCTTTTTGAAATTTCCGTCTGAAAATTTTTATTTCATTATTATTAATATCAAGTCATCAAATATTGAATGTATTATCAATTTTAACTTACTTGCTTATGCATTTCCACATTTAATCCATAAGACATTTCATAATACTGTTTTAAAAATGTATTAATAATAAATTTAGAAATTATAAACTAATTTATTCATACTCACCATTACATAATGTCGTTGCATTTCTGTCTTCTCTTGAGCTAACTTCTCGCATTCTAATTTTAAATTGTGATACTGTGATTGTAAGAAATTAAACTCCTCCTTTATTCGTTCACAATTTTCTGTAACTGTAAATTTAAACGGCTGTGTTGACGATTGAGGGCCCTAAAATTAAAAATTATTTCATACAAATCTAATTATGAGAAAGGATCATTTTCTAAGAAATTTTATACCTGATGCCTCGGAACTGAAGCTGCTGCTGCGTTTGAGTACATTTTTTTTTCCTTGCGTTTATCAAACTTGATGAATTGTTTTTTCCTCTTGATTTTCTATTCTGCTATGCTTTTATAATTTCTAATAAATAATTTGTATTGTTAAAACATTCAACACTGTTTTCATATCAATTTTATCACTCAAATTCCTCTTTGTATCCACTCATTTTCATTAATTTTCACTGAATATTTCGAAATATCCTAAAAGAAAAGATCCATAAAGATCCAATTAGCTTATATAGCAATTATTTGATTAATTTTATAAATAGTTTTTAATTAGAATGAATTGAAAGCAAATTTAATGGAACTTTGAGTCAAATAGGATAGCAAATCGGCAAAAAAGTTGCTAAATATTACTCGTGTGCATTTTTGCCGTCGAAACAAACGAAAATTTTTCTATTTTTCACATTTGTTGTTATTTTAAATAATTTGACTCGTCATTCACTCACGCATCATTTTTATTTCGACATTAAGAATTAAATTAAACTATTACCGCTTACCGAAACCAGATAAAAATTCTATAAATTCAATTTTAGCGTCCTAATCTTTTTATTTTTTATTTTATTGATGCATTTTTCGAACTCCTGCAATTAATTCGATTTTTAAAAGTTCGTTAGGAATTTTTAGACATTTTTTTTCTACATTAAAATTTTATTTTTGGGCAATTCCTTGAGTAAATAAAATTCGAAAAAACGACGTTTTGTTCTACTTGTTTTTATTCGAAAATTACAATTTCATTTTATTTTTTATTTCTCGTAATAAACTTAATATATGCATAATTATTAAGTTTTTTTAGTAACATACAGTGAACAGTGTGTTGCAATATAAAGAGAGGAGAATAAGAAGTAAAATTGCATTAAAAATGATTTTTAAAATTTATTTATTAACTTTAAAAACGTTTTCGAATTTTCACAAAATTCATATTTTGTTACAGAGTAATGCTAACTCAAAAAATTGCCTTTTTATTTTTTTTAAGTTGAAAATTTTCGCGATAAAAAAATTTTTAAATCAAATTTAAGACTAATAAAAACCATGAATTTTAAAAAACTTTTCATAATTTAAAACATTTAAAAAAGTATTTTTCGTTTAAAATTTCTTATCAATGTATCTGACCCCCTTATTTATTTCGAATTCTTTATAATTCTTGTATATTTGTTTGCTACTTACTTTAATAATTTTATAAAAATATTTTTTTCAAAAAAATGACTTATGATGTGCCTAACTGCAAAACTTTTTTCATACTAATTAGTAATTAGTCAATATTTGTTTTGACTTTATAATTTTAATAAGATTAATATTTTACCTGAAAGTTTTAAAATAAAATAATAAATAATGCATTAGAATTTTTATTAATTAATTTATTTTAAGCAATTTTAAATAATTTTTAATGATTAAAATAAAATTTTACAGAAAAATTACTAAATTAAATATTTTATAAAGTAGTAAAACAAAATTTGAAGAGAAAAAATTTCTAGTGTTATTTTTTATTATGTTTTTAAAATCAATTAATCTTCACACCATAAAATGTTATTGATAATGAAGTCAAAAAGTTAAACAAACATTTCAGCTTTTCAACAAACAACAACACCAAATTTAGTCAAAAGTTGTTTTTATACCATTTATCAATAGCAAATATCAGCAGGGGGTCTCTAATCCAAAACAAATCCAAAAGTTAATTTAAAATATTAAAATATTTAATTAAGATGACAATAAAAAGCAACAGAAAGGAAACTTTTATTGATTTATATCAAGGCATCTGTTTAATCTCAGAAAAATGAAAATTTATCAAGAGCACGATCAAGTGCGAGAAAAACTTGATGTGACAAGTGTATTTTTTACGAGCAGCAACAGCAGTAGCGAATACAATTAGCAATAATTAATATTGATTCAAACAAGTGAATTAAGTCTCTCTCGTGAGCAATAATTTACACTCGACAACAGCAACAGAGTACTTAAAATAAAATAATGAATAATAATTTTTCAGTTAATAAAAATATTTTTATTTGAAAAAGGCAAATTATTATAAAAGATATTTTTGATTGTTTCACTCACTTGCGAATGCAAATATTATAAAAATTTAAAATCCCCCTGTTGTGTGTTTCAACTAATTAATTCAGTCATGTTTTTGAGTATCTAACAATGAATATTTTTTGTTCATTTTGCGAAACGAAAAGAGAGATAAATAGTTTCATTAATATGATCTAACAAATTACAGCTACGAGATAAAGATTAGATTAAGAAACGTAAGAGTGTAAAGATTTTAGTGTAGCAACTGTAGAAATTTATGACGAAATTGACTCTAGTTCAATATGGCGTTGTTTTTTTCCAATTATTTATTGATCAAATTGACCCTTTAGATGCTCCTGTTCAATTTCATTCATACTGGACCATCGTCCTCCTCTCATGTCATATATTACGACAATCAATAGAGAGCAAGAGAGAAAAACGTTTCCCTGACTTGTCCTTGCCCCTTCTTCAATCAATTTCTTCTTTTGAGTCACAATAAAAAATTTTGTTCAATAAATATTACTCGCGAAAAAGAGAGCGAGGAGAGAGAAAAAACAACGCCGTATTTCGTATTCATAACAAAAAATGTCTTTGATGAACATGGACAATAAAGTCTAAAGCAAGCGGATACGAAAAAGAAGTTTAAGAAAATTTAAAAGGAAAAAAAGTCTTTTTGGAATTATGTGATAATGTGTTAACAGCTGTTCTATAATGTTTAAAGTGTGTAACTTAAAGGTAAACTCATAAAAAAATAATCAGTCTATAACTTAATTTCAGTGACATTTCTTCTTTCATACACAGTGATTAAAAAAAGGATGGTTCTTAAACAAAATAAATCGTATTATCTGGCGATATTTATATTAACTTCCCACTTGAATTTTGCTTATTCTATACAACGAAAAGGTAAATAAAATAAGAAAATTCTCTATATATTAAAATTTGCATATTGTGACAAGTGAAAAAATACATAATTTGACCGTGAAAAAAATTTTAACTCCGGAAATTTCACAATAATTGTAACTTGAAGGCTTTAAACTCTCTTGTGTTGTGTGATTTTAGGAGTGCTAAAAATAGTCAAAAAAATTTCTTTCTCTTTTTCTTACAACGATAACAAAAACAACAACAATGAAAAATTTTTTTAGAGAAGATCCTTTTGAAATATTTTAAGGGCGCAATCAACTGTGATTGCAAATTACTTAAAATTATCAAAATTGTTTATCATCAAGTTGTCAATTAATAAAATGAAAAAAATTAAAGTCATGAGATTGAATGACATTGAGCCCGCAACATTAATTTAGATTTTTGAAAGATGTAACATGAAAAATAAATTTTCATTTTTTGACGACCTTCAGGCTCTCACTCACTCACTCGATATTAAAATTCGCGGCAAAGCGACGACGATGATTCAAGAGATTGAAAATTTTTGTATGAATCATACAGAATGATTTTCAAGAGTTTTTTTGTACGCAAATTGAAATTAACGACTTGGGAAAAAAGTCGTAAGAAGGGATTTAGATAACAGCAAATTACACAATTTTAAGTAAATATTGAAAGAGAATTCGAGGAACACTTTAGAGTCATACAACACAACGCTTGAGCTCACATCAATTCATCCAATAATAATTCTCATTTTTCATTCTCGCTCCATCCACAAAAAAAGTGAGATGAAGAAGAAATAAATGAGAAACTTTTATGTATTGAGCATGCTACTGCTCATGATGACATATCTCGGTTCTATTTTTAGGTGAAATTGGTTTACCAGGTGATCGATGGCCCTGTCTAAACGAAGGAGAGGAAGTCTCTCCTAAGACAAATATTGCTAATATGAAATGCTTTCGATGTATATGTCAGGTAAGAATGTTATATCCGAAGATTGATATCATAATGTTTACTTTTCAAAAGGAAAATTTCAAACAAAATAAAATTTCCAACTCTTTGAGCTTCATTTTCTCTTAAATTCTTTTTCTTTTATGAAAAATTCAATAAAAGTTTAAAAGCTTTTAAAATTCAGATTATGTAGTTTTTGTAACTTTAAAAAAATTAGAAAACTTTATGCTAAAGTTCTTATTTAAATATTTTTGATCTTCATCAATCATTCAATATTTAAGTAAAGAAATCAAAAATTAAGAGTTAATAAGAAATTGCCAAACCTCGATAACAAAGTCTATTCACAAAGTAAAAATTACGTTCTATTCTGAATAAGTAAGTAAATTATCGAGAATAGGCTATAAATAATTTCTCGCAGAATATTTATGAGGGCTCAAAATACTTTGTCGTTTCTAATTACACACAAAAACATACAGAGAAAAACTGCATGCAATTAAATTGACGAGACGCAGAAATTAAAATGTCAAAACTTACTTTTTCCTTTGTTTCATTTATTATTTATAGAATGGATTTGTAGAATGTGAAAGAGAGAGCTGTCCGGCTGTTGATGATTGTTATGCTGTGAAAAAAGCTGAGGATGGTTGTTGTGACAAGTGTAAAGGTAAAAATCACTTATTCACGTTTGCCACTTGTTGCTTTATACATTTTCTCTATTTTTCTATTTTAAGAATGCGTATTTAATGGAAATGTTTATCAAAGTGGCGATGAATGGAGTGATTTTGATGATCCATGTTCTACATTTAAATGTATAGCTGGTGTTGTGACAGAGAGTACGAAAAAGTGTTATACAGCTTGTACCAATCCTCTTCAGCCACTGCTAAATCAATGCTGCCATTCATGTCTTGGTTGTTATTTAAATGGTCAAATTGTGCATGAAGATCGTCATGTCACACTTAGTGAAGATCCTTGTGTAAAATGCCAATGTAAAGGCAGAAGATTGACATGTGAAAAGCAAGCATGTCCTGTGCTTCAATGTCCTCAAACTTTACAATATACACCAGAAGGAAAATGTTGTAAAAAGTGTAGAAAAACTGTCACTTATACTTCTACAAAAGGTAAACAAAATCAATGTTTCATTGTTTCAATGTTTTATCCCAATGTTTTAATATTATTAGGTGGTTGTCTTTTGAATGGAATTTACTATCAATCACATAAAGATAAAAAGATCAGACCAGACGCATGTAGCGTTTGCACATGTTTTAATGAAACTGCACAATGTCAAAAAACCACCTGTTCTGCTCTCGATTGTCCCTCTGATAATCAAATTATAAGACCAGGTGAATGCTGTCCTGAATGTAAACCAGCTTTAATCGAGTATTCGACATCAACTTGCACTTATAAAGGCATAACATACCAAGTAAATTGTAAAATAAATTTATCAATATTAATGATTTATCTTCAATTATTTGTTGTAGAATAATGAATCATGGAAATTAGGTGCATGTCAAACATGTATGTGCAATAATGGTGAAATTCGTTGTGCTAGAATTCAATGCCCAATAGTCAAGTGTCGTTCAAATGAATTTTTGCAAAATATTGAAGACCAATGTTGCCCAAAGTGCATTGAAAAATCGGTTGTATGTTCAGTGTTTGGTGATCCTCATTTTAGGACGTTTGATGGAAAGTTTTATAGTTTTCAAGGTGCATGTAAATATCAGTTAACAGCTGATTGTGTAACGCACACCTTTTCAATTCGTATAATAAATGATGGTCGCATAAAGAAGCATTCTAGTTACATAAAGACGATTACATTGAAAATGGCTGACATAAAAATTAATTTAGGTCAACGATTACGTGTCAAAGTTAATGGAACAAAAATTGATAGTCTCCCATATAATGTTGATAAATCAGTGAAAATATTCAAAACGCTCAATGAAGAATTAATTGTTGAAACGCACCTCGGAATCAAAATTATTTATGATGGTTATAATTTTTTGCAAGTTGAAGCACCATATACTTATAAACAGAAACTTTGTGGATTGTGTGGAAATTATAATAATGTAGCTCGCGATGATTTGACAACAAGAAGTGGATTAATGGTACATGACAATGATGTAAAGAAATTTGCTGAAAGTTGGCGAGTTGGTGGAATGAAGGTAAGTTTAAAATGACTGCATGACAGGAATTTTTTTTAAAAACCTAGGGTTTGGACTTGAATGCAGGCCTGCGTGCAAGTTGCATGCAAGTTGACTTGTAGAAAATTGTTCTAACTTATTCAAATTTTACTCAATTCGCTTAAAATTTGGTGAGTTTAAGTGAAATATATTTTTATATAAGTTATCGAAATTTAAACTAAATTGAATAAAATTTAAATGAGCTATAATCATTTTGTGCAAACCTGCACTCAAGTCTGAACCCTTTAAAATTAAATTTTTAATTAAAAAAATTATTTTTTCGTTTTTTTTTGTTTACATTAACAGGCATGTTCACGAAAGCCTCATGATGTGTCACATTATCCTCAACATTGCATAAATAGTAAGAAAAAAACTATTGCCAAATGTTCAGAACTCAAAAGTCATCACATATTTGAAAATTGCAATACAAGGATAAATTCGGATAAATATTTTGATTTTTGCAAATTGGACATGTGTGATTGTTTGACACAGTCATGCTATTGTGAAAGTTTTACTGCGTACGCATATGAGTGTGAGCGAAATGGCGTTCAGTTATTAAACTGGCGTAATGCCGCAAATTGTAGTCAAATTACTAGAGAAAATGCCATAAGGAAAAGAAAAGCGCGCAAAGGAAGAACAAAGCAACAGAATCATGAAAAGCTTAAACTTTCTCATTAACAAAATTAAACTAGTTACAAAAAAGATCTGAATGAAACTTTTAATTTATTTTAAAACCAATCAACTCTTATATGTCATGGAATTTATGAAAGAAAAAAAAAATTAAACACTATGAATATTTAGGAATACTCTTATTGTGAAAAAGACTCTTATTTGGTTCATTCTGTAAAAATTTCTGTTAGTTTATTGTGCTTCCCTTACTTAAAAAGTGAATTTCTATTCTTTTTTTACAAATTATTTTTAACCTTAAGAGCAACTTAAAAATATGACTTCATAAAATGAAGCATAAAAAATCATTTAATATTCAATCATCACACAAAACTCGCTGCTTTAAATTTTTTTATTTTTCACTTTTAAATTCAGCAAGTATTGTTAAGTTTGCTTCCATTTTTACAATTGTCAGTCGATACTTTTGAATTAAATTTTAATTAAAATTGTTTGATTACAATTGATAGTCAATCTCATGTGTATTTTTTTAATTATTATTTTAATTTTTTGTGACAAATTGAGATTTTTTTACACGCAAGCAACCTCTAATTATGTATAAAGTTATATTTTTTCATTGACACTAAAGCAATCGACTGACAGCTTAAGATTGGAAATTTTATTATTTTTTTATTTCGCCTGGTGCCTTAGACATTTTGTGATATGTCAATAAACTTAAAGAATTATTTAAAACAAATATTAGAAGATGAAAAAGAAGATTTTTGCAACGAGGCATCTTGGAAATGATTTTAAAACAAAAAGATAAAGAAAGCCATATGAACAATAAATAAAAAAAATGAGAACGACATTTGAGAAAGAAATTATGGAAAATTATATCAATTATTATCATGTGAACACATTGCCGAATTTTAATATTTTTAAAATGTTTTTATTTTAATATTTTTTAAATTAAAGCAACAAATATGAATCATAAAACACAATTTTATTTCAAGAAAATTAAAAGATGAAATATTCTATAATTTCTTTATTTACAAAGAATAACAACAAGTATTCATTTATTAAATTGAAATTGCAATAAAATACATACTCGTCTCTATTATGATACAATAAATTATTAATTGGTACATAGATTGAACAGAAAAATGAAAGAGAAAATAATTGAAGAACCATGATAATTTATTCCATATCTTTAAAACAAAAATTTTAAAAATTATATTCCTTATTAATTTAACACAAATGAAATCACATAAAATGATGATGAAGAAAAATCTATTGTATCGTTTTACTCTTGAATATTAGTATTATTAAATAATAATAATAATAATAATAAAAGTTTACCGAAAATGCTTGACATTTATTCCATGTACTTTCTTTTATACTTCTTTTCTTTATTTTATAGCAATAACGATTGTCGACATTTAATAAAAGTAGAACTTTGAATCATTTTTATTTCCTGGTTTCAAACTGCAATGTAAAATATTTCTACCTACGTTTTTCCTCATTTCATTCTAATTCTAAAATGAAATTCATCATTCAAAATCGTGCTGGTTACAGCAGTGCTCTCTCTTATTGTATCATCTAGTTAGTTAATTAAGCAAATTGAAAGACACCATTGACACCATTCCACGAATCATGGTAAAGAGCGAGAGAGAAAGAAAGAAAAAAAGTTATACAATATGAATCGTGACCTAAATAATCAAATTCAAGCGAGTGAGAGAAGAAAAAACCTTTCTTCACAAGTTGAACATTGTGACCTACATGTGGCATGCAACAAATTACTACCAATAACATTTCTTTTTCTCTCTCTCTCTTGGCCATGGTCTTGACTTTTGCTTGTTTGCTTACATTTATACTTTGTGTGTCATGTTCGTTTGTAAGGTAGTGCTGAATATTGAAAGTTATTTTCTTCTCACTCTACTTTTGAATGGAATTAGAAAGTTTCTCATAGGAAAAGAAAAAGAAGTAAAATTTCGCTCTCTGTTATCAATAGAATTGTAGAATATTGTAATTTTTGACTTTTTAAAAAATCTAGGTCAAACTTGTTGCATTTTTTTCTGTCTACAACCTTAGAAAGTATGAATTTATTTCATCAATCTTTTAAACATGAATGTTCCCGTTTTCTAGATTAAAAAGATGTAAATACAGTAATTTTAAAATTGATCGATTATGAACTACTCTCATCGAACGATTGATGATTATCAATGAGAAAGTACAGTACTTTCAAAGTAGGAAATTTCAGTCACCGAAAAAAAGCGTTATTTTTAATCACAAAATATTGAGAATTTTCGTTAACATCAACATTCGATGAGTGACTTTTAAAGAAAAAAAAGATGTCATAAAAGAAATTTTGCAGTTTTTCGCTCGTCACAATTGTTGTCCTCGTCTTTAATTTTATCACGTGTACAATAAAAAAACAAATTTTCACTTTGTTGAATATTTCAGACTCATCAATATTTCAGCAAGACACTCTCGACACGAATAAGTAAAAATAAAAAAAGAAAATAGTAATTTTCAGGAATTCGTAGATAACGGTTTATAAAAATTTAAAAACGCTTTTGTTTACATTTTGATAAACTTTTAGGGTTTGAGCTTGCATGCATGTTTTACTTGATATTATGCATATTTTTTGTCAAGTTGATTTCAAGTTGTCTTACACAAAAATATCTTTTATTCATTCAGATTTTATTTAATTCATTAAAAAAACATATTAAATTAAAGAATCATTGACTTTCACACAAATTTCTGGATTTCTAATGAATTAAATAAAATCTGAATGAATAAAAGAAATTTTTGTGTAAGTCAATTTGAAATCAACTTGACATAAAATATGCGATATCAAGTAAAATATTCATGCAAGTCCAAATCCAAAAAATTATTTAAAAAAAAATTCGAAATGTTAAAATTCTCATTGAATCAAAGCTGTACATCAATTACAGATACAATTTAAGAGTTATATAAAAATCATTCAAAAGATTCGACGATATTTCTTTCATTGTATATAAACAAAATGATTTAATTTTACAAAAATTCAACGATAAACTCTCTCTCATGATTATGCATGCAAGTGCTACTTTATTGAATAAATTGATGTCATAGTAAACAAAACGTGTTCATCTGTTTTCAAATGATAAGAAAATATTTTTTTCGCGATAATTAGCACACTAAAACACAAGTGTGAGAGCAAAATATTGTCATGACATTGATTTTGTCAGAAAATATGCATAAACAGTCAATAGAATGATTCATTATATAATTTTTCAATGAATAAAGAGAAACATTTAACGGTACTTTTTCATTTTCAGTATGCGCTAGCGCACGACTATATAACTCGTTACAGTGAAAGTCATTTAGCACAAAAAAATGCTTTTGTGGAAAAGTAGGTAATCTCTATGAATTTATAAGTGCGACCCTCGCTATAACTAGCTAAAATGCCTACTATTAAGTTGAAGCAGTCGAAAAAGTATGTCAGATGCACATGTGAAAGTTGTTCACATAATTTCTCTCACTTACATTTCTTTCGCATCTTCCTTCCTTCTTTTCTTTCACTTACTTAAAAAATTTCATCATTTTTGTTGTTGTTTTATTTTTTACTGACTTTATAGAAAGAAAGAAAGTCAAAAGAAATTGGTGTTATGTCGCGCGATCAAATTTTGCTACATGTCGTGACCTATAATTATAACAAGTAAGAGTTAATAGATGAAATGAGTAGGTTGATATCACGTCAGTGTCACGTTGATAAAATCACATTGAAAAGGAACAAAACGTGGTACAAAAAGTAGAGCTACAAAAGATTTCTTGAACTCCATGGATGGAAAATTTATGTCTTGATTGACGAAAGTAAAAACATCTTTTGTGCACGTTTTAATTTAAATGTGAAATATATCTTTGCTATAACTTCAAACTTAAAACATAAAATTGAAATTAAAAGGCAAATTTTTAAAAAGTAGTTTAAAGTTTCTCTCATCATTTTTAAATAGAATAAATTTACTTAAAGTATTTTGTAATAATTTCAGAAGATTTCATAATACATTTCCATATGAAGTAATCAAATCAAGTGATTATAAGAAAAATATACTTTTATAGTCCGCTTAATTAATGAATCATTGAAATCTAAATAATTCAAGCTTTAATTAAACTTATCATTTCAGCTTTAATTCAACCGAAAATTTAAATGAACTTCCTTTTTCATGAGCATGCAGCCATATGATACAAATATTTTTTCGATTCATTTTATGTATTTATATTGTGCACATGTGCATTAGAATCACATGTCGTTGGATTTTGACATCTCTCTCGTTCAGGAATGAGTGCACGAGTTACAAAAATGTTGTATATTAAATTCAATAATCATTTTTTGATGAAAATGCAATTAATTTTCATAATTGTGTAACTCGTGGCTTATTACATTTATAGATGGAATTTTATTTATACACTTCTCGTATTTGCGGTTGTTGACGCATTTACTTTTATAGAATTTTTATTGAAAACAAGGTGAAAATAATTTAGAAAGGAAAGTACTTAGAGTTTTGAAATTTCTATTTATGGCATATAATAAACCATAAAATTATTATTATCAATTATCAACATCTTTTTTAAATGCTTTTAAAATTTTCAATTTTTAAATTAAATTTTATTCTTGAAAAGCGTCAGTAAAAAATTTAAATTTGAAACCAGTATAATCCGTTGAATTTGATTTTTTATTTTTATAAATATAAATACTTATTTACTTTGTTAAACTGACTAAAGCATCTTTGTAACATCATTTATTTTACAAACAAGCTATTCAAAAGAAATTTCAACCTAAAAAAAAAAAATTTATGGGAATTCTTCAGAGATCAATCCAAAAAAAGTCAAAGAACAGTTAGAATTAAAATTTGAATCAAAAAATCTTGTCATCGATAATAAAAATTTGCCTTCTTGGTGACAAAAATTACCGTTATTTTTCAATATTTCTTTCTAAACTATATTCTTCTATTCATTAAAACAATCCTTCGTAAATTAACAGTTCTTTCTTGTTTAAATTCAATATATGGAAACAACCTACAAGAAAGCAAAAAAAGATAAAATACAACTCATCAATACACAATGTAATCACCATAGTGATATTTCAATTTTGCAACACGTGTACTCACCACGTGACATTGAAATCTTATATTTTTATTTCATTTGTAACTGATATCTTTATGGGTAACAAACGACAATCATGAAATTTTTTTCATATGCTGCATTTAAAAAATCATAACTTAAGAATTTATGCAGACACAGACGAAAAATATCTCCTTCCTGTGTCTGAATAAATCTTTTTAAGAGGAAGAAGAGGATAACGCGAGCAAATAAATAACTAGCATGCCAAATGAGTCTAAATATAAATTTTTGCATGTGTTTGAATTAATTTCTTTTATTGCATTCAAATGACATCATTCGCAACAAATTCATGTCCTGCAACAATGTATTATTCTAATAATTTCATCTAATATACAACAAAATCATCTCATTATTAAAGAGAATCGAGTCGAGTCATCGATATAACAACGCAAAAAATAGCGATATAAAAAAGTTTTTACTAACACAATGATAAACAAGTAAGCGAGCGACGAGTGAGTGAGTGAGAAAGAGACACCAACTACAGAAGCATCGTAGAGTTCATGGTCAAATTGAAAGAGTTCATTCATACATCCGAAGAGGGTCCGCGCGCGCGAGACGAAAAATTCTCGGTCGATTGCATAATCTTTCTTTCTCACTCACTCGGGTTCTTTTCATTAGTTCTATTCTATGTTCGTTCTTTTTTTCTTTTTCTCTGTTTGTTGCTTGCTGTCTGGCTTCATTTTAAACTCCTTTAATTTCTCACATTACAAACACAAAAGCGATTTTTCCTTCTCATCTCTTTTTTATTTATTTTAAAACTCTTGGTATTACTTTTTTGGGAAGTTGATGAGTGTTTAGTCTATATAGATTTGTGATGATGTTTATTTCAGAGAGTTATTTTACATACTTGCTTGCTTGTTGAGAAAGGGATCTCATATGTGAAATAAGTTATATTCGGTTCTTTGTTCAAGGTGATTTTCAAGGCCAAATATTCATTCTCTTTTCTTTTCTCTCTCTCTCTCTCTCTCTACATAAATGTTCTTTTTGGATAAATATATGCACATATACTCTTGCACAATAGTATTAATTTATTCGAATCTGTAAGCGAACATGTATATATGCTTTATTTTCTCCTCTTTTCAACTCATGACGATGAACTTATAATGTATGTTAGAATCAAGGTAATATTACTTTTTTGCAAAAAATAATCAGACAAGAAGTATCAAATTTCATTGAATTAAAGATTCTTTAACATTAAACTGTTTTAATAAATTGTTTTTTGGTCAAATGGTTTTAAAATTCTACAATTTTATGATTGTTATTGAAATTTAGAAAAATATTTTGCAATTTTTAAGAGTTTAAGATTTGTAAATGTGTGTCTTATAAAAGAGTATTTAGCTAAAAAATAAGTTTATCTCTCACATTCTTGCTTTAACGCTTTATTGTGTTTACTGTTTTGCAAGTACATGAAATTCAGAAAAATGAGTAATAATTTTAACATGTAAACAAAATTTTTTTGAACGTAAACAAAAAATTTTCAAATGTAAACAAACATCGACAAATATTAAAAAGTTGATAAAAGTTAGTCAAACTTGCTTAGAACATTTTCTTTTCTCTTATTTTTTCTGACTACAATCTGCTTCTTGCATTTATTCTGTGTGTATATACTATTTGATCTAAGGAGAATACACTCTCTAACGATGAATGCGAGTGAGAGAAAAAAGAATTTTTATTTAGACCGTCTAGACTGGAGTGTGTGTAGCTTTGGCAGTGCTGTATGCTGATACAAAGAAATAAGAAAATCAGCAGCAGCAAAACTATGGAATTCTTCTTTTTTGACAATTTTCTCGTTCTAACTCGCTTTTCCCCGTTTTCAAGACATTAAAATTAGCGCATGTTCAGAATTCTTTTTTTACTTAGGGTTAAAGAACGCTTAGTCAGAAGAGAGAGAAAACAGTTTTTTATGTGTCTACTGATGGATTGAATACACAAAAAGTTCATTTTTATTTATTGGCCAAATGTAATAAAATATACTGAGTGAACGAAATAAGATTAATGGTTTGTAAATGTCTGCACACACAATGTTCTAGTTGTTAGTGCATTGCCCTAAAATGATTGGAAATAACCTCGATTTTTCCTTGTCTGTCTGGGTGCTACTATGACGCTTTTGCTGCTCAATTATTCTATAAGTTTCTTAAATTCTCGCATCCATTTGATGGAAAAATTTTGCACATTTATTTGTTTATTTTGTAATAATTAATGTCTGTTGCAAAAATATATTTGCTTGCTCATTCAGTCAGATCTGTCTAGCAAAAGGAACTAGCTTACTTACTTAGCAATTTATGACATAATCAAATATGTAAATATGAGTCGAGACATTAAAATGATAAGGCATTTCACTCTCGACTAATTCATTATGAAATAATAAGTGAGTAATTTAATTTCGTGTTTTTTTTTGTAGTTAAAAAAATATTTATTTAGCCAAAAAAATAACGAAAGAAAAAAAGAGAGAAGAGCGATGTATGTGTAATTTTATTATTATCATGATGTTTTTTAAAAAGCAAAGTTCAAAAACCTCAAAGCTCAAAAGGAGTGAAGGAAAGAATGAATATTGTATGAAGATATAATGATTCTGAATTCGGAAACGTCACTGAAGTTTATTTGAAAGCAGTTGACCCTGTCAAGAATATATTCGCATTTACTCAATTGGAATGTAAAGAATGAAAGAAAAGATTTGAATTTGAATATTTTTGTATTTTGTTGTTGATGCTTTATTGAAGAAAAACGAGATTATAAAATCAAATTTGGTTTGGTCGATATTATGAAGCATTTAATACATCAGAGAGCACTTTTATATCAAATTATTCTTGTTGTTAAGTATTTAATTATGTCAGAAAATAAAGTTTCGATAATTTTGAAAATGAATTAAAATTTCTGTTAAGAAATTTGGAAAAAGTTTAAATTTAGAATGTTCGTTATTTTTAGAATTTTTTAATTCCCAAACGTTAGTAATAAAACCAGTGACCAAGTACCCGTGTTGCAGATCGGTGTACTTAAGCGCATTTTTGGTGCCTAGATAAGAGTTTAATACAAATTACAGAAATATTAGATGCGTACATAAAACAGATTCATGCGATAAGATATACTGGTTAAAGTAAATTTCAAATGTATAAGAAATTTCATTTGTAATACTCATGGTTTCGAATGATATAATTGAAATTTAAGTTGTAGCGAATAGCAGTCAATTAAGAATTTAGCAGCTATTTCTTGTTTTGTTTACATTTTCATATAGAAATATATTATAAAAACTCGAGTAATGTGATTGCTGCTAATAATCTTGATCTATTAAAATTCTCGAAATCGTCTTTATAAATTTTGTTGATTTGAAAAAAACGGTCAAATTCAAAAATACGCGAAGTTGGCTACGCGCACCTAAAAATTTTTTGATCGCAGACAACTTCGCGAAAAAAATTTTGTTTACAAATTTCAATATGCAAAAGTAATTCACAATTTCCCAAGTTATATGACTAGTGACAGAAATATAAATAAGCGTCGCCGCACTAACTTTTTAGCACAAATCTAACGCAAAAAACCAGAAGTCGCTAGCTATTGTAGTTTTTGAGATCTCAGAGGGACACCCGGGAGCCGAACAGCCAGCCAGCCGAACAAAGTGAATGTATAAGCTGCATTGTTGTTCCAAAAATGCGTTAAAAATTTATTTAATCTGTACAAATCTTCCTTTATAATTTTTAAATACAAAAATAAATAAATTTTAATCTTTTAAAATTAATTATTCACAAAAATATTTTAATCCAGTCATCATCATCGTTCATTTTCAGCCACACACTACCACAACCTTTAAATTTCTCACAACTGGTGCGACTATTGACCAGTTGTTTTATCATAAAATTAGCAACACAAAAAAAATTCTAAACCATTCTCGTTCATGGTCTTAAATAAAAAAAATTCATCGTCCATGAATACCCTCTTCGTCGTTCTGTGAGAGAGATCATTTAACTTTCATCAATTTACGCGCGAAAAAAAAAAATTTTTTGCTTGCTTCGTGCTCTTTTCGTTATACAAGTTTATATAGTATTGGCTAATGTCAATCACCTCGCAAAAAAAATGAAGCAAATCATAAATACGACGCAGTAAATATTTTTGGCCATTTTTTATTGTTAAAGGGGCTGAAAGAATAAAAAAAATGCCGAAGACTAACTAAGACTGAGGTCGAGGTGAAGTGAATGTTGTAATAGTCTGTTACTCATTTTCTCGTATTACAGGGAAGGATATGTGATGATGATGGCAATGATCACATAAAATGAGATAATTCCAAGTGAATAAGAAGATTTGCATTGCCACAGAGGTCGGTTTATAAACTCTTAAGTTGACGTCAGTTTTAACTGCCTTACTGAGTTCTTTTGTTCGCAAAAAAATGAGCACAAGTGGATAGAAGAATTGATGGTTTTATTTCTTGATATTGCGTAATGTATAAATTTTACCAAATGATTATTGACTGACGTAATTTAAGTGGAAAATTATTTAAAACGACAATCGACTGTTATCAAATTGAATTAGCTAAAAAAGCATACTCAGTAACAGCTATATTTAGTGCTTAAATACTTCCTAGTTTTCGGCCTTATTTGATAATAATGGTCAGTTATGGAAAAGATTAATAATCTCAGATTACGATTTTTTTATATTTGTGCTATTTTAAGAACTTATCAATCTTTCTCATGTATGTTTATCATAATCAAATACTTTGAGTATATAAAGTGGATAACAAGCAGTGAGAAAAGGAGCGAGAGTATAAGAGAGAGAGAGAGAGAGAAAAAAAAGCAAGAGATTACTGTGTAGTAACAATAAAAGGCACATGTATAGATAGCAATTATTTATTAACAAAGAGAGTGCGATGAACATTGGGTCACCTTGAAAATACAGAAATAAAAAATAATGGAACAAACCAAGTAACGATGAAGTTAAAAAAATTATATTGATAAAAATATTCTATAAAGGGATACTTTTGTGCTAACTTTGGTTGAGTGTTGTGGCAGTCAAACGATATAATATTATGAAATCATTTTTTGCCGTTGTGAAGGAAGAACGCTGACATATTCGGTTTTTTGACTGTCTGCAACCTCTCTCACTTACTCTAGCTCATTTGTTCGGTATGTTTGCTCGCTTGGTTTCTTCTTTTTCTGTCTAACCTCACTCATTGGTGTCACATGAGTTCATTCTAACTATTAGATGAATTATAAATGAGAAATATTTTGAAATTTTTGATTTGATAAATTTAAATTATGAAGTAATTAGAAAGGAATTGTTTTTGTTATTGAAAAGTTGGTTGTTTTTACTCTTTTATTTCTTATCTAAATGTAGCTCATAACAAACAACAAGTTAAAGGTCTTTAAATGAAGAAATTTAGAGTATTTTTTTGCAGAGCTTTTCTAAATGTAAACAAAGGAAAACTTCATTCATAAAAACGTAAACAAAGCTTTGTTTACATCTAAAAGGAATTGTTTTTATCAATCAATTAACAATGATCTCAGATGTTTTTACTAAAAATAATTTAATCTTTTATTATTTATTTTCATTCACAAGCATTCAATATTTATCTAGATTAATTACAATCACTCAAAATGATAAAATACAATAAAAGAGTTTTGTTTTTGTTTATCGGAAGTGTAAAGTCATTTTGATCTTGAAAATTGGTGCAAAGTCTAACCATTTCAATGAACTCATTTTTGTTATCAACAATTTACTTAGTAATGCAGACGACAATGGTAATAACAAATTACATCGAGAAGCTTCTAATAAAAAACTCTCTCACATGGGTTTTTTCGGTTAAAACAAAACAAAAACAAGACAAGAAAAAAATCGAATCAAAAGAGAGTAACGTATATAAAGTAAAAATTTGCACACACATTTTTGTGCTAGAGTGAGAGAGAGAGAGATAAAACTGCCACTGCCATCGACGAAGGTTACTTCGGTTAAAATACTTATTTTCATCATTGATGTGTTTTATATATTACACACATATTTTTCGTTTGTTCGTTCATACTCGTAAAAGAGGTCATTGGCTCTCACTCTGACGGGGCTTTGCTGCTATGAATACTATTACCAAAAAATAAAGCACAAACTTTGTGTCTTTGTGAATTTTTTCTTCTCTCTCTTCTTTGCTTTCAGATGGTTCTTGATATAATTTTATATTGTATAATACCTTTTTTGCCTTTTTTCCTGTCATTCTCTTTTTCTCTTAAATACATTCAAGCTTTGTTTTACATTTAATCGCACAAAATATATGACAAAATGCAATGACTAAATGAGTTAACTTGCAACAATAATTATTACAAGTCTTTGTTGTCTTCGTCTTAAATAAAAATTTCAGATAATTTCATTATTTTCAAGGTTTGTAAACTTTATGATTTCTAATTCAATTATTTATTTGTTTTTATTTGAATTAAGTAGATTTATTTAAAATTTTAATATGATAAAACAATTTTAAAAAATATTTAAAAAATTCAACAAGTTTCTATCTAATTTCTATGTCCATAACGTATTTTATTCTTTAAATTTTAAAATTCTTGTAAAATCGAATAAAATTCATCAGAATTGTCCTTAAAAAATATATTTTATTTTTTTTATTCCAAATATTATTTCAAATAAATAAAAGACTTCCCAAACCTATATTGTTCAACACAATTTATCAATTAATTAATTAAAGTGCAATGTTTATTATCGTTTTATTGGAGTTCAACAATAACGGTCATTTATATATTTGAATTATATTTATTTAAAGGTTAAGTTCATAAATAAAGTTTAGTTTATCTTGATCTTTCAAAGTGAAAAGACGCATTTCATATTGAGTTTATTATTACAATTATATATTTAGTTTCAGACCTTCAATAGGTTATGGGCCCAGAAGCTCAAAGATTGTATCATTAAAAAAAAGTGTTATTAGTGATTAAACAAGCAGATTTAAAAGAAAATTAAGAAAATAGACATTTTGTAAGAAAAATTTTTTGGCGCCAAAAAAAAAAAAAAGATCCAGCCAATTTCGAAATAAAGATCCAGTCAGACAAAAGTGTTAAAAATAAAGAACAATGTCGTCTGAATCCAGTTCAAGTTTAGATAAAATCTTAGGGTTAATAGATAAATTAACAAATGACAATTATGGAAGTTGGAGTTTCAAAATGAAGTCATATTTAGAAGAAAAAGGAGTGTATTATACAATAAGTGAAGAAATACCAAATGAGTCAGACGATAATTATCCACAATGGAAGATCGACAATAAGAAAGCACTCAATTTAATTATTTTGACGGTATCAGATTCATTACTTATTTATATCAAAAAGGCTGAAGAAGCAAAAACAGCATGGATGGCATTAAAAAATGAGTTTCAAAGTACTAGTCTTGCCAAGAAAGTACGATTGTATAAGAAAATATTTAAGACTACACTTGATAAAGGAGCATCAATGCAGAAACATTTATCAAAAATCAGTACATATATTGATGAGCTAAGTGAAATTGGTGTAGATCTTGATGAACAGTTAATTGTGGGCTTAGTCCTTGCTAGTTTGAATGAAGATTACGATTCGGTAGTTACTGGTATAGAAACATGGAGTCAGGATCGATTAAAGTTTAAGAATGTAAAAGATATACTTAATCAAGAGTATGAAAAGAAAAAGGAATATATGCAAGACACAATTAAGACAGAAAATGTTGCATTAGCTCTGAATAAAACATCAAGCAACATAAATTATCAACACCAAGGAGTCAATCCATATGCAGATTTAGAATGTGGATACTGTAAAAAGAAAGGACATATCAAACGAAATTGTCTTAAAATGGTATATAAAAATCAAGCTGATAAGCAATTAAAACTCGTTCAACAAGTTAAGAATAAAGCGAAATCAGATGTTTTGGCACAGCACTCAGTTGATCATGAGATGGAAACTGAATGGTATGTAGATTCAGGTGCTTCGGTACATATATGTAGTAATTTGAATTATTTCTCCAGAATTAAGAAAACAAAATTGACAGTAAAAGTTGCTAATGGTCATGGTGTAGTGGTAGATGGAATAGGAGATGTAGCATTAAAGTTCTATAATGAGAAAAATGATGAAATATTTATTTATCTAAAAGATGTACTGTATATTAAAAATTTCTCAAATCTAATATCAGTATCAAAACTTTGTAAATCAGGTTTCAATGTAAATTTTTCATCAAATAAATGCATTATTTTCAATGATCAGTTAAATATTGAAACA